>CM053170.1:53965743-53995271 GCA_012977825.3 Pteromalus puparum
ATTCTTTAAAATTTTTACAATCAAGCTAGTAGATTATCGTTGTTTTTACTTGTCATCGAATTTTTTTTAACAAACATTTAAATAATTTATTTTTTCTAGATATATATAGTGTTCGAAAAATTTACTGTTTTATATGCATAAAATGAACAGATAGTCAATCGCTAGACACAAATGCGCTTGCGGGAAAAAAGTAGACAATTATGTTCTTTTAGACACACCTAATTTCGGGGGTTTGAATTATAGTATACAACCATATCACTTATAACACCATCCTTCCCTCCCTGCAAAGGAGCGACATTGCTGATACCCGTGTGCTGCGCCCTCGTGGGCCAGACGAAGGTAGGGGGGTAGCGAGGGCGCGTCAAGGGTGGGGATCAAACGAGGTGCGCTGCCCACACTGGTGGCCCGACTCGCTATGCCGGGTTTAGTAAGGGATGTCATGCGTGCAAAGAGTACATTAGCTAATAATTATTAGACAACTGGTGACATCAAACTTGACGGGCTTGACCGGGAAGCTGCTAACTGCCTGTCAGTACATAAAGTATTTGTTAATGAAATGTTGTCCCAAGATAAATTCAAGTTGTTTAAAAATCTGAAGCCCATTGCACAGGGACTAGGCTTCAGATATGTTTGGCACGCGGGTGGCAGATTCCTGGTAAGGCGTGGGGGGGGGGGGGTGAACGTGCACATGCGTTTGCGTCTGCGGCCGATTTACAGGCGATTCACATGGCGAGTCAGACCGGCTCCAAAAATCAACGACGGACGTACACACATGTGACTGTAGCAGCAAAGCGGGTTTTATTAATATTAACTCGATCCGGGCTCGAATCGAGAACCTTGGCACGCATTGCGTCATAGATGTCTCGCTAAACATCTTCTCTCCCACTCCTGGGAGAGACTCTTTTTCTTACCGCGATTACAAGAGCATTAACACATCTTCCCTTGTCGACCTTATGTCTTGCTGTGACTAGACAGCCATGAGTTCAATCGAAACCGATCTGGAGGGCGCTTTGAGTATGTTAGGGTAAAACTGAGTCTACCAAACTAACAATGAAATATTATTAAACCGTGGGTGCTTAGCTACTCTCCCATACGGGGGAGATCAGTGAAAGCACTAATTTGTCGATGCAGAACTGTTTGAGTTGGAAAATGTTGAGACTAAATTATTAAGAAAATCGATTTACTTGTATCCGATGGCTGACTGGGAAAATAGATGAATGGAATGCTGGTAGCAAGCAAAACAATGAGTGTGGTAGGCTTCCCTTCAAAATTCTTTGTTTTATTTTTCCTTCGAAAATGACGTCCAGTACAATCAAATTCAATATAATCGTTTGGGGAAACACAGTTTGAAATACAATGTAAAACTCAAGAAAAATTGACTATAACCAAATGTTTAGACTCAAAAGAAAATAATACTCCAAACTCAAATTAAACTCAGTATTAAACTCAAAGAAAAAAACGTCCTGTCTTTAGGAGCGCACCCACTGGAATGACGTTTGCGGGGGAGGTGTCGTTACAGAGAGAGTCGAAGCTTTCTCCCACGCGGGGTCCTTACTTCTCCTCTCTTCTTACTTCAGCCTAGCCGCGCTCTTTGTCTTACGCATTAAGCCTTATGGGTCTAGTACTATGGTCAACGGCTAAACTGCAGCGTCGGCTATGCACGCGCGCTTCAGTTGAGGGAGGAGAAGTTTGTTTTGGTTTCGGGCTTAGTTAAGTATCGAAGTTTCTGGATTTTTCTTACTGGTTTGGTGTAATTTTTACAAGATGTTTCCGAATAATTACCCAGAAACTTCGTCACTGAACATCCTCCCCCCCTTCAAAACGTTTGTCGTCCTCGACAAACACTTATCCCTATGGGTGAGAGGTTCGACTGTGTGACACGGTGGCAAACCAAAGCTGGATGTTGCTTGTTACTGGTCACTCTTATCTCTTTTTATTTTTTTTTATTTTTTTTTTCTTTTTGAAGTAACACTGATGGTTTAAGGGGTTATTCGGATGTTGTGCTGGCTAAGGTGTTCTGGGAAAGTCGATGGATCTTCTGGGCTGGATCAAGCTTTTGTAGGTCCTGCTTAGCTGCCTCTATTTGCAGATATATATATTTTTTTATATATATATATTTATACCCACGATTTAGTTTATGGGTCTGCTCAATTGTCTATTTCCCTCAGACCGTAGTCTGATTTATCGAACGTGTACGGGGTGCTTGGCTTATATAGAGGGCTACTGCTCTCTTTTGAATGTGCATGACATTCATGTGCATTGCTACTGGTTGGGTCAGCTTTATTTAAAAAAAGAAATATTGGAAGCTATTGGTGCTCGATCGGCAGATTGACTTTCAGTATTGTCTCTTTTTATCTAAGCCCTTGTCATATTAGCTTGTTTTAGGATTATCGGTGTGGATGGATCGTAATGGATGCCTATTTTATGTATATATTTTTTTTTGTATTACCTTGCAACATCCGCTTCGACTCTGCTCTGGTGTCACACATTTTGTACTCTGTGGTCCTGTATAATGTAAATTTTCTATATTGTCGTATACCATCCTATGTTGGTGATATCTGTATTTAGTTTATTTTGCTCTAGCCTGCTACTGTATATTCCTCGATAGTAACTTATATCTAATTATTATGGCTCATTGTGTTAGTGAATAGATATATGATGTTAGTTCCTATAATTCGATATTTATATTATGTTAAAGTACATTGTTTGGATGTAGGTCAACTGGTCAGTGAAAGAAAATGTTCTCTTCTTTTTTTTTTTTATGAAAGGTGGTATAAAACAATATTTTTATTTTTATTATACATTAGTGGTAACTTTGGTCCATTATTTCATTTTGCGCTGTTTATTGGCAACAAAACCTTCTGGCACACTCTGGTCTCTTAAGTCTAACTTAAACCTAGCGTCGTGGTGGTGTTATCAGAAACTTACATCTAAGATCTTCTTAAGCCTAGTGTTTTCTTCGCTTTGTTCTGTCATGTATTGTTCTTCGTGTTGTGCTTGGTCCGTTGCTGTTCCTGTCTCTTGCTCGCATTCTCCGTCCTCGTCTATGTCTTCCTCATCTGAAGAGATTTGGTCCAAATACAGGGCTCTGTGTGCTGATGTTGTTGCTTCTTCTTTTTGTTGCGTTTTTACTCCTTCTCTCTCATCTGCCTGTTGACTGGTGCAGGGTCCTGGGTTTGCTGGTTCTACTGCTACTGTTTTCTGTTGCGGTTATGCTGGTGTTGGTGCTGATGTTCCTTGCTGTTTTAAAGTTCCTGGTTTCTCCTTCACCAGTCTCTTTTTCAGTGAACATGTTTGTGCATGGTCATCAAATATCTGTAGAGGAATTTGGCCCCCGCACAAAAAGTGCATCTTTGTTTCTTCGGTTCTTCTTGTCCTCTTCCAGCTTATCTCGTATTTTGGTGGTCCGTTTACTATTGCGTCGATTGCGTCTATCTTGTTTTTGTATACAGCGTATCCAACTTGTTTGTTGTTATCTCTAATCCCCTTTGTCAAGTCTATTTTGATCGTTGGTCCAAAAATTTTGAAGTCTCTTTCGAGATCTTTCTGTGTTACATCTTTTGGGGCTATGATGTACAGTTTCGTGTTATTGCCCGTGTCTAAAGTCCAAGGTTCTTCTTATGTTTCAGTTTCCTGTGCTTGTGCTTTTCGTGCCTGTCTCTCTTCTTGTTCTTTCGGTGCTGGTGACGGATCTGCTGTTTGTGCCTATGATACTGATGGTGGTGCTTGCAATGTTTGTTGTACTTTTGGTGTCGGTGGTTCTTGTGGCGCCTGTCGTCTATTGAAAGCTGGTCTTGCTGAGTACGCCTTGTCGCACTCCACTATTGCTCTTTTTGCGCTGTCGTGGTCCTTGTACTGTATGAAGGTTAGGCATTTATCCATGTCACTTGCTGATTTTAGTTGCCTTACGTCTATTATTTCACCGAAGGCTGTGAATGCTTCCGTCAGTTGCTTTTTGTTCATCTTCAGCGGTGCTCGTACACATATGGTGTCGTTTGATGGTGTACGTTGTGTCAAGCTGGCTGGTCGTCTGGTTGTCTGATCGAGCTGTCTGGTTGTCGAGTTATCTGGTTGATTGCCCAGTTGCGGTCTTTGTTGGTCTTCATTTGTCTCTCCTATGTACTGTTTGTATTTGTTGATGACTTTGAGTGCATGATTCTTCATTTGATATCTCACTACTATTAATTTGATGTCTCTTGCTGCGGTTTGTTGGTTTTCGGTGTTGCAGGGTCCATGCTGCCTAAACAATGCTTCTGCGTCTATTGTCGTGCCTTTGTATGTGGCTGTAATTGTGTGGGAGTCCGTTAGGTTCACTTTTACTAATTCAACATTGTCTTGTGGACTATATCGCAAGTGGTAACTGTTGTTGTGTGTGTGTGTCTGTTCTCATTGTCCGCTGTGTTGTCATTGTTTCCGTTACCGTTCTCGTCATTGATTGTATTGTTGCGTACGTCGTTATTTGTCAGGTTGTCTTCGGTTACGTTTTTGTCGTCATTGAGGTCACTGTTGGCGTTTCCGTTGTCTTCATTGTCAGTCTCAAAGCTACCGTTTACTGATATGCTGTCCAGATGTCCGTCATAGTCAGTCATTAGTCTCTCTGCGTCTGCTCTTGTCATGTATTTGATTGTTATTGAAGCTGCATCGGGCTGTGGTCCTGTGTGACTGAGACGAAACTCCGTCATGGTGTAGGGTCCATATTGGTCCAACATATTCAGGACTGCTGGTAGCTCTGATGCTCCGTTGAGCTCTATCCTCACTATTTTTAGGGCTTCACTATAGACCATTGAGGCAATGACGTTTTGAAGTAATTGGTCCATTTCTGAAAAAGGTGGTACAAAGGTTATGGTATGATAATTATATTTTGTGTATTTGGTTGTTTAGTGTATGCAATGTATTTTCATTCATTCGTTCATACAGGGTCATTGGTTCTAACTATTGTTTATTATGGTTGTATAACACGGTCGCAAAATANTATCTGTCTTATTCTATGCTCATATTGCTATCATCTTCATCTAGGTCAGGGAGGGTGGCTTTTGGGGTCTTGGGTCTTTCTTGGCTCACTCTATTTGTCCTGGGTGTTGGTGGATGTTGGTTGTCTTCTTTTTGGTTCTCCAGTTTTGCTATTTTTTCTTTTAATTCCATGATTGTCTCCTGTAGTGGCTGTAGTTTGCTCAGTCGATCCTCGCTGGCATTGTTTTGGGTCCAAGCTATTTGCTTCTTGCATGTTATTTCGTGTAAATTGTATACTTCTGGTTCTATCATTTTCTTGCATTTTTCGTGGAACTTAGCATTTGCAGTTCCTTGCGCTGCGCGTGGTAGTTTGCGTGGCTCCGCAAATGTTGCTTTGTACATTGGTTCACTCTCCTCTTTGGCGACTCTGGCATCTTCTTCCGTAAAATACTGCACGTACCCGTAAGATAGGCGTTCCTTTTTGTCTCTGACTGTTTCGTAATATGCTAGTGCCCCGAACTGGGCGAAGTGTCTGAAGAACATCTCGTCCTTTTCTCTATCGTTTCCGTCCCAAGCGAGTAGGCAGAACAGTCTGTTCCTAATTGGTTGTGGTGCCCCTTGTTGGTTGACTACATGAACTTCAGATCTGATTGCTGGTTCTTCCCTTGGAGTGAGGTCTATCAAGTCTCCGGTTGTTGCTTTTGGTCCTGTGGTTATTATGGGGGTTTGGTATGGTGCTGGTCTTCTGTCATTCCTCTTTAGTCTATTTTGTTGTGATAGTACGGATCTAAGTTCATATGCCTTTTGTCTTTCCATTCCCGTGTTGAAAGAAAGTGTTATTTGTGTCTCTCGCTCGGATCTATGCTTTTCTACTTGTACGTTCTGGGGTTCTCCTACTTTTTCAAATTCATTTATTATGCTCGATAATGGTATGTCTATGTCACAGAACATCAAGAGGGTCGTTCTTTGTCTAAAGTTCATATTGTAATCCATTTTCTGCAAATAGATTAACATTGACTGTGTTAAAAAAAAGGTTATTGGTTAGGCATTGTTTTGCTATGTACAAGCTTCCTGGAAATTCAAACTTTTAATTTCATTCATTCACGAGTACTCTGCTTCCTGTTTGGGTAACGAGAGTTTCTTTGGGGTCAATTGGGTTTTTGTTCTAGGGTTTTCGCGGCCTAACTGTAGGGTCGCGTGGTTTTTATTGGTATTTGAGACATCTTCGAGTTCAAATTCCTCATGTTTTGCCTCGATCTTTTGTCTTTTGATGTTTATCATTGGTGATGAGTTTCTGCGCTTTTTATTCTTTGGGCAGTTCCAATTCCTTAGACATTTCATTTTTATGATGATAATTGCTACTATTATCACTATTATTAGTTGAGTGGTTATGCTTCCATATATTACAGTGTTTGTATTGTAATTTTGTCGTTTGTGTTCACCTATTTCTTTTAGTTTGCTAACTATTTCATGTAATGGTCTTCCGTCATTACTGGCCACTTTGGGTCCTAGCACATCCAGATTTTCTGGGTTGTGCACTTCCAAGCGAGTGTCTCCTTCATTCAGTAAGGGGTAAATGTCTGTTATTTTTAGTTCTATCTCTGGTTTGTACACGTAGGTGAACCCTGTGTTCCTGGTCACTTCTCCGGTGATGGTTGCTGTGACCGTTCTTCCTCTGCATATTGTTGCTATGTGGACGATTCCTGCGTCTTTTATCGTTACTCTACTTTCGTGTTTGTTCTGGAAAATAATGTCTCGTATTTCTGGGTGAACTGTAGAATAAAGCCATGATTTGTCATAGTCTAGATACGCCCACTGAGTCTGCACGCTCAGTTTGTATCGTATGTCACATTGCGCAATGGCCTTTTGGCTGGGGTTCAAGAGTAGTGTTATCTCACAGTCTTTTGATTCTGGAACATTTCTAACTGCTCCTAGTATTGGGCATATGTCGGCATAGTGTGTTTTAATGCACATCTGCCTTTGGTCCTCATTGAATTTTATGTATCTGGTATGGTCGTAGCTAATAGCGATGTATTCATGTGATGGTCTTATGAAGGCTTGTCCCATGGTATCATTTTTCATATTTTGTGGTATTTAAAGGGTGCATTTTGTACAACTGATAGGGCATGCGGTCTACTAGGGGTAGATGTAGCACTGCTAATGTTCGCCCATTCTGGTGAACGGCGTCAATTTCTGATATTCTGGCTAGTTCTTCGGCTCTCATGTGCTCTGGTGGTGGTGGAAATTCTAAATCCTGACTCACTCTTGTTACATCCATGTTCATCTGGTGAACCATGTCTTGTTTCATTAGGTCCGGGTGTACCCTTCCTTCTTTTAATTTTCGTAGTATTTCTAATAGTTTCTCATTGCTTTTAATCACATGATCTATTGTCGATTCTAGTCGTTTGACATATATCACTATTTCAACTTGGTACTTCATTTCATCCTTTTCTCTTAGTATTGTTCTAATCGTTTTTGTTAACTCTTTTTCGAATCCTTGTAACACTTTTTGGTGGTTGCTGGTTATGTTGTATAGCTCTTCAAATTTTGCTGAGATTATATGGGAATTTTCGTCTATTAAATGAACCATTTTGCTTTGGTCCTGGAAGAGTTGGTCTATGTTTCTATTTATGTTGTCCACTTCATCGTTGGTTACAAGTCCAAACAAACTGCTGCTTATGCTTCCAATGATGCCTAGTGGTACTAGTCTCTTTGTTCTGATGCTTCTTGGGTTTCGCGCTGTGGGGTATTGTGTGTGTCCCAAACTTGCTATTGTCTCCTTTATTTTTCTTTGGGTCTCTGCTAGTTCTTGTTCTTTTATCTGCAGTAGGTCAATGGCTAGTGCATGTCTGCATTTTCTTTCTTCCATTATTGTCTTGCAGGCTTGAAATATTTCTTTGTACGAGTCTGTTGTGTTGTGTGTCTGCATGAAGTCCTCGACGTCAATGTAGATGTTGAGCTTCCACGTTGCCTTTTTAATCCTGATCACGTCCAGCTTCTCGAAGTATATTCCGGGATTGGGGTTTAGGGGTTCTATTTGGTACATGGGTTCGCATTTCCTCACGTTGAGTAGATTAAATATTATTATTATTATTTCTAAAATTTTCATCCTGTAACATGGTTATCGATTAGTTAAAAGAGTTTGAATCCTCGTTATCGGACTTATCCTCTACGGCTTTTAATTTATCTATATGTTTTCGTATGCGCTTTCCATTCGGGTACTCTAGGAGGACATTTTTCCTACCTAAGAATTCGATTATTCTCAATGGTTTATTCCTATACGCATCAAATTTGCTTACACGGGGTTCATTTATTAGTCTTGCGTACCCGCCTACTCTACCCTTAAAGGCTCTGACTTTTCTGTCATACCTGTCCTTTGTTTTAATTTTATTCGCTATTTGGGTTTCGCCTGCTAAAATTTTCATTTCTTCTAACCTTAACACTAGGTCGCGCATGTAAACAGTGTAGGTTTTTAGTTTTTCGTCGGATGGTATTCTCAAAGGGAAACGCGCTATTCGTCCGTAAACGAGTTCAAAAGGGGTAAAATTTGTTGCTGCGTGTACACTAGTGTTGTAAGTGAATGTTGCAAATGGTGTTAAATGGTCCCAATCGTCATACTTTTCAGAGTATATTCTAATGAACTCTATAAGTGGGGCGTAGCTTCTTTCCAGTGAGCCATTCGTCTGAGGTCTATATTCAGAGGTTGTTAGATGGTTTATTTTGAACAATTTTAGTAATGATTTCACTATCTTTGACAGAAAACTGGTTCCGCTGTCAGAGAGTATGGCTCTCGGAGCCCCAAATTGACAAATTAGATACTTTGCCAATGCATCTGCTATTGTTGTGGCGTTGAGATTTTTTATGGGTATGGCTATTAAATATTTGGTTAGGTTGCATTGCATTGTCAATAGATGGCAATTTCCTCTCGGGGTCATTTTAAGTTTTCCCACTGTGTCGATCGATACTTTGTCAAAAGCCTCTATTGGTGTATCGGTTATTATCATCGGCTCTCTAGTTTTGAATCTCTCTATTTTCTGCTCTTGGCAACCTGCGCATCTTCTAATGTAGTTTTGGACATCGTTTCTCATTCCTGGCCAATAATACCTTTCTCTTATTTTCTGGTATGTTTGGTTGATTCCCTTGTGTCCTCCTGTTAAGCTGTCATGGAGATGGGTTATTATTTCTTTCCGATGTTTTTCGGCTGGTACTTGTGCCTTTCCATAACATGTTGTCACTCTAATACCACTTCTGTGAAAGTGTTCATAGATTAATTCTAAGATGGTTGGTGAACCTAATTCGTCCAATAAGTCTCCTTTTCGTGCTATTCGGAAACTCTTAATCTCTTTATTGATGAGTATCTCTTTCAAATTCTTGAGTCCTTTATGTAGATCTTCCATTTTGGTTGTATGGAAATATTTATCTTTTATTATCACAGTGAATATGTGATACCTTTTGAACGGAGTGATCAAAACTTGTCCTTTTTGTGGTTTTTGGTTTTTTATTTTTGTTAAGTCTATGGCTCCAATCTCAACTAGCAGTCTTGTTACAGACCAAGTGTTGTTGCAGTCGGCTGACAAGAAGTGTACGAGGTTGTCTCTTTTGTGTGTGAGACATTCCCTTACAGTAATTATGTTGTGAGGGATTCGCTTCATTTCTTCTGTTATATGTGTTGGTGCATTATCAGATCCTTGACCGCTTCTGGATGAAATGTGACCTTTGTTCAGTGGTTCCATATCTGGTGGTGTAGGTAAGAGAAAAGGCATTGTCATTTCGGGTGGCTGTGAGAATCTTATATCTATTATTGATCCTTCTTCCGCTTCTATCTCACTCAACACTCCTAATTTCCTGTGCCCTTTCGTCTTGTTTTGTGGTGTGCTCTTGGCTGTAGGGCTACCACTTGTTATCGTTGGTGTCACGGATAATGTTTTTCTTGGAGGTGGCATTATTATGTCAGCCACGCTCTCGACGTCAGAGTCGCTTCCTGAGTTTTCTTCTCTTGTGGTCTCCTGTAGCTTTTGTCGTGCTCTTTTTATTAATTTCTGCACACTTTTCCTCCATACATTATCTATATCTATTTCTTTCTCTGTTTGAAACCGTGGGTCGGATGTATAGATTGCTTCACGTACTTCATCTGCTACTTCATTATTATCTGAAAAGTGTAAGGGTATCTGTAGCTGTATCTCAATTTCTGTCCCTGATTCTGTGGTGTTGATGTCTCTATCCATTTCATATCTTTTCATGCTCTCTTCAAATTTTCTACTTGCTTCTACCGACCATTAGGGCATTATTGAAGTAGGAAATAACAGCTTCTTCTTTCTTTAGGTAATTTCTTCCTAATAGTCCGTCGTGCGGTGTTGGGAAATCATCTGTCACGATGTGGAATTTCACTGGTGTATTTTTGATATGCAAGTAAACTGCTCCTAGGGTTGGTACGGTTCCTGTGGTTATCCCTCCAAGATTCCGCACATCCTTTGTATCCACTGGCATGTCATCGTGAATAAAATTTAGTTTGATTAGGTTTACACTTGCTCCGTTGTCTATCATAAATGTTAACCAAGGTTTCGTGGTTCCTTCTGGCACATGTACTCTTACTGCTGTTGGTTCATCATTTTCCCAATTCAACACTTCAGATCTCGCGCAGTGGGTTGTCCACATGCTGGAAGTTCCTGTTCCCGTGTCATGATCGCCATTATCGGTGTCTTTTGCTGCACCTGGCTGTTTTGGTTGCTGTGGTTTTGGTTCTGTCTTCCCTGGTTGTGAATCTGCGTTTGTTGTTGATACTTCTGGTGCTCTGGGTTCTGCTGTTGATGCTGAATAGGGTACTGAATCTGTTCCTGGCTCGCCATTCTTTCTTCACGACGAGCCACTTGAGAGTTTAAATTCTCTCCTTGGGTTTCTTGGGGTTGGTAATTTCTTCCGTTGCCACTTCTCCAATTGTCTTGTCGTTGGTTATAATTTTCACGCCTATCGGGTCCCATCTGTTGGTAGTCTTCGCGTCGGCCAGTTCGGGGATTGAAGATTTGTTTTTGGTTAGCTTGACCATTATTCCTGTTCCATGATGGCCAGTTGGTTCCTCCTTGTCTATTACTGTAGTTGTACCCCCGCTGGTATCCTCCTCTACTATAATTATTGTGGTTGCCATTTCCCCTCTGATAACCTTGATAGCCATTTTGGTTATGGTTATTTCGGGTGTAGTTGTTCCTTCCGTAGCTACTTTGGAACTCTCGTTGACGTTGCTCAGGCTCGTTGACGTAACCTACGTAGTCCTCTTCTTCGTTGTCGTATCTTTCGTAATCTTCTTCTTCCTCAACATATCCCGCACATTCTTCTTCTTCAGGCATATACCCTATAAAGTCGTCCTGTCTGCGATTTCTGCCGTCATATCTATCTTGATTCCTGTATTCTTCATTGTTATATCCGCCTCTGTTATTATATCCGCCGCCTTCATTGCGGTATCCATTGTTATAACTATCCCTTCTCTCTGTATTGTAATAACTTCGGTTCACTCGTGGTCTGGAGTCTGGTATAATTCTGGCTTCCATGCGTGTTTCTAGTCGCACAGCTTCTTCGTATGCTTCTCGTAGATTTTTGGGTTTGAATAAGTCTACTCGTTCCGATAAATTAGCCGGTAATCCTCTTATGTATATGTCGACTGCCAACATTTCCAACGGTTGCATCATTGTATCAAGGTTCTCACTTCCCTTTTCTTCTTTTAATGCATTTTTGGCGCTGCTCAGTAAAACGTTTGGTTCGTCATAAAAATCTCCCACGGTGTCTCCTTGTCTCATCTTGACCGTGTGGATCCGTGTATTATAATAGCTGAAGTCTCTACCTGGACCGAATCATTGTTTTAGGTGTTTAATTAAGTCTTCTACTGTTGTTATGGTCTTGTTATTGAGACTCTTTTTCGCAGCTCCGGTTATTCTCTGCAGCACATTTCGCATGAATTGTGGTCGTATTGCGTCGGTCACTAGTTCATTTGCATTCTTCAAATCCTGTATATAGTCTCTTAATTTGGCATGTTTTCCATCAAAGCTTGGTATACCGCTTACGCAACTCATAAGCATGAAGCTATTGGCCATGGTGGTGGCCAGGTCTGCTCCTGTGTTTCCATCCGTCCCATTGTCGGCCTCGTCTGGCATTTTGAATGGATTTACTGCCTCTTAATTGCCGTAGAAAATTCTAAATAATCCTCTAAATAGTTCTCTAAATGCTTCTAAAATGTTTATAGAGACCTTCGTAATTTCGTGCCACTATTTTATTAGAGCTTTATTCCTTCTACTCACAGTCTCATTGCTATATATATATATATATATATATGTATATGTATATATATGTATCATACGTTGTTATTATTCTTGTAATTAAATTTTATAATGTGAGCATGGATAATGTATTAAGGTATATCAAGGGGCAACGTAAACGAAATTATGGGATTTTTGATAATTAATTATTGATTAATTATTGTGGGGTTCGAAAAATAATAAATGGTGATAATGATTAATAATAAAAGCAGCAATGAATAAAATATTGTAATAAAATATTAATACTAAATTAGTATTAAGTGTTCAAGGGTATATGTCTAAACTAAGGGCTGATCCAATGAGAGTCGTCAAATCATGGATTTTTTTTTGAATGAAAAAAAAAAAGAAGTTACGTGTTGTCTCCTCTGCCAAAAATTTAAGTTAGATTTAAATTAGGAGTGATGGTCCGGTTTTGTAAAATCAATTAAAATGTTTACGTCATTTATTTTCTTCGCAAAATTCCCGAAAAGAAAATTTAATTATGCTAACTATTTTGTGTGATTTAAAATTAATTTATTTATTCAAAAAAATAATAGATGACTACTTGTCATTATCGATTATGTAAAAGAATTTCCTCTAAATAGTGTTTTCGAAATTAATTCACCTATAATTATTAGCATATAATGTTTGAATAACAGTCTTAACCGTAAAGATTATTTATATTTATACGAAAGCCTTATTACGCAAAAAAAAATATTGTTTTTGAATAGTCTCAAGCTGTCACGCAATATTTCAAAGTCGTGAATAAATAATTTAATTCCAATGAACACGCCTTTATTTTCGTTAATCCGGTCTAAATACAGTAGCAATAGTTTAATTGTTTAATTACTGAATTTACTTTACAATAATTCTCTCGGAAAGTCTCAAAGTCCAATATTCAAATTCAAATATTCGCGCGCGCTCCGCCGCTCTCAAAATGGCGTCCGCCCGCTCTCGAGTCTATAGTCACTAGCTGGGGGTGGCACCGCTCCGCGCTTAACTTCTCGCTACAGTCAAACTCTCTAGTCGAGTCCGCTTGCGTCAGCTGTTAGCTTCGTGCCGTGTCGCGTGTCTTTTCCTCGTCAATTTGTTGCTAATAGTATTGCAAAAGGTGAATCGTGCGTGTCTCCTCGTGTTGTTTAATCGAAGGTGCGTGTGTGTATTATCACGGTGTTCCTGCAAAGATTAAAGTTCGGGCCCAGGATTATCCCCAATGCTGCAGTTGCAACTCTATCAGCTGATTCAGATAAGTTTTCTTTCACACTGAATAAATATTAAATTTCTTTGCAAGCAGCCCGAGAATTGTTGCTTTGTGTAAAATTGTTTTGTCTTTCTTTTCAGCTCTTATGGTAGTCAGCAGCAGCTTGAATTTTTTTTAAACATCCTCAAGATCAACGAGGACAGTGCTGAGTCTGCATGAGTCATAGGTATGTTTTGTGTAAGCAGATACTCTACCACTTACTCTCTCCCTATTTTTTTTATTTTAACTATCAATAACTGTGACGTGTGTGGTTAATAAATCTATCGTGCGCTTAATATTGTTATTCGATAGACATGAAAAGCATAAAAAAAAAAAATTTAGTGCGACTGCAAGCGTCTTTCATGTACTTTGAACCGTGTCTCTATGTTATAATTGTTGATAGATTATTATTCGTGCTTCTAAAATTGCTTATCTTGAATAATCAACGTCAAATCTACTTTTAATAATGTAAAACTTGTTTTGAAACCGTGTTTTGTTCAGAACCGTGCTTCTATACTTAAAGTTTTTGGTACATATACTTAAAGTTTTTGTTATATGTACAATAATTATGTAACCTTTTCAGATTTTGTTAATCACACACTTCCTCTGTTGTTTGTTAATAATTCTCTTATAATTTATAACTGATAATCAGCTTGCTATATGCTGACTTTGCTATAAATTTGTCGCGTCTGAGGGTCAATTGTCGCTTTTTGACAATTATTATTAATACCTTTTGGGTCCTTTTATGATAAATAGATATATTCTAACCTAAACCCTGGGATTCTACTCTATTTTATTCAAAATGATCAATATTTGTGATTTTGGCCAAAAATACTTTGGCGTCTAACTAGGTTCGACAGCTTGTGTGTCCACGCCCAGTTCTGATCAAGCTATTTCTATGTATTTTCAATTAAACCTTACTCCCTTTACTTTACTTTAAACAGTATTTTACCATGCTCTGCTTGTTAGTTTAGATGCTATACGCAAACTTGTGCAAGGAAATATGTGCGAAAATGGGTCTCTTGCATTAAATTTTTGGCGTTTCTTGGGTCGATAAGCAAAATATAGTATTAATTATTGTCTAAAGCATAAATATGCACGAAACTGATAATGGCTGATTTTTGCAGGGTCTCAACTGGCGTGTCAGCACCGCGGTCATTTTTTTGTTCTGCTCTGTGTGAAATGTCAAGGTGCTTATAATGAAACTTTATGTGTATGCTGTGTAGATTTGGCAGGACTCATCAAACTGCTGGTGTGTTGGGTGTGTGAAAATTATTGGAGTGAGAAAAGATATTGTGTAAATTGTTATGTTTTGTTTTATTTGGGTACCTCTCCTAATGTCCGCTCTCAATAATTTTCAATTAGTAAAACGTCCGAACTCATTAATTGTAAAAGTCACGATACGATTTTACATCTATTTTAAAATTACGGGCTTTTCCGCGCGTCTCACCCGATGTGTGGCTACCGTGACGTCACGGCGTCTTTGTGTACTTGCGCGCGCGTCTCGAGTTTCAAACTTTATCTACGACTGCCTTTAGTCTTTGTGCTCTCGATTCTTTTCTTTGTTCACGCACTTTATAATAATTTTACCCTTTTTTTTTACGCGCACTTGTGTGGAACCTCCTATTTTTTTTTTTTTTTTTAATCATTCACTCAATTACACAAATTTTGTTCTTGATATGTAAAAATCAAACAGTTCCGTGTCCAACAAAAGCTGAGCAAATCCCGGACGAACCCCCAGTTTTGTTAGGGTAAAACTGAGTCTACCAAACTAACAATGAAATATCATTAAAATGTGGGTGCTTAGCTACTCTCCCATACGGGGGAGATCAGTGAAAGCACTAATTTGTCGATGCAGAACTGTTTGAGTTGGAAAATGTTGAGACTAAATTATTAAGAAAATCGACTTACTTGTATCCGATGGCTGACTGGGAAAATAGATGAATGGAATGCTGGTAGCAAGCAAAACAATGAGTGCGGTAGGCTTCCCTTCAAAATTCTTTGTTTTATTTTTCCTTCGAAAATGACGTCCAGTACAATCAAATTCAATATAATCGTTTGGGGAAACACAGTTTGAAATACAATGTAAAACTCAAGAAAAATTAACTATAACCAAATGTTTAGACTCAAAAGAAAATAATACTCCAAACTCAATCAACTCAAGTTAAACTCAGTATTAAACTCAGTATTAAACTCAAAGAAAAAAACGTCCTGTCTCTAGGAGCGCGCACACTGGAATTACGTTTGCGGGGGAGGTGTCGTTACAGAGAGAGTCGAAGCTTTCTCCCACGCGGGGTCCTTACTTCTTCGCTCTTCTTACTTCAGCCTAGCCGCGCTCTTTGTCTTACGCATTAGGCCTTATGGGTCTAGTACTATGGTCAACGGCTAAACTGCAGCGTCGGCTGTGCACGCGCGCTTCAGCCGAGGGAGGAGAAGTTTGTTTTGGTTTCGGGTACATTCCTTCGGGGCTTAGTTAAGTATCGAAGTTTCTGGATTTTTCTTACTGGCTTGGTGGAATTTTTACAAGATGTTTCCGAATAATTACCCAGAAACTTCGTCACTTAACAGAGTACTTTAAATAACAATTTAAAATTAGCAATAGGTGAATTGGCACCTATGAAAACGGTTTGCCCGCGTAAGAAATATGCTCCTTGGTCTGGTCCGGAGTTGAGGCTCCTCATCGACAAGCGCAATGCTACTCTGAGGCGATATGAACGCACTGGGAGGGCGGAGCTCTTCGATGAGGTTCTTCGACTCACTAACGAGGTCGACATGCGCTCTGCTCAAGAGCGAGACTCCTTTCTTCACCAGCAACTTTCCGGCGCTCTTAATGAAAACAGAAATATATGGAAGGTTATGCGGCATCTTGGCCTCTTGCCTGGACGTAAGGAGGAGGAGTTTTTCGGTTTCACGCTGGGCGGGCTGAATGAGCACTTCGCAGGAGTATCGGCGTCGCCTCTTAAAAATATCGACAAAGCAATGGAAATAATTTCACTTGCAAGCGAGGAGGGTTTCACTTTCAGCCCTGTCAGTATGAGTGATGTCGTCCTTGCTATCTCACATTTTGTCGACGGTGTTCCGTACGGGCTGGTCGTGAAGGCCCTCCCAATTATTGGCGATTTCGTACTTAATCTATTTAACTGCTCCTTCGCTCAGGGAATCTTTCCGGGTATCTGGAAGCAGGCGCAGTTGATAGCTCTTAGGAAGACCAGCACTCCTTCGAATGTCACGGACTTTCGTCCAATTGCACTGCACTGCTTCCTCTCAAAGGTACTCGAGAAGATCGCTCACACCCAGATCACGGAGTATCTCAACAAAAATCATATACGCGACCCCCTCCAGGCAGGTTTCAGAAAACACCACAGTACATAGAGAGCGTTACTAAAATTGACTGATGACATACGCATGGCCATCAACAAAAAAAGGGTGACTCTTTTGCTGCTGTTTGACTTCAGCAAAGCCTTTGATACCATCTCGCCTACGAAATTGCTTGCTAAACTGCAGCAGTTGGGGTTTTCTAGGACGGCCCTCCTGTGGATAAAATCATACATACAAGGGCACACGCAAATGGTTATCTCGAATAAAAGTGGTAACTCAGAATGGCTAGAAACCAACCTGGGTGTACCACAGGGTTCTGTCCTGGGACCCCTGCTGTTCAGTCTTTACGTTAATGACTTATAAGACGTACTTGATGGCTCTGCGATTCAGCATCTATTCTACGCTGACGACCTTCAAATTTATCTGCATACCACCAAGGATAAATTCCACGAGGGCCTGGCTCGGCTGGCTGATGCGGCACGATTGGTCGCTGATTGGGCGGGGAGCTCCGGCCTGCGACTGAACTACAGTAAAACCAAAGCCATATTTTTCGGCTCCATGAGGAATGTGAATGATATCAAGTCATGGAGCTTGCCTGGAGTTCCGTTGCGGGACGGCGTGATCGTCCCTTTCAGTGATGCGGTCGTGAGTCTCGGTGTTGTGCTTGATAGTAAACTCACTTGGAAGCCGCAAGTAGATTCAATCACAAAAAAGTAAATAAAGCCCTCTATAGCTTGCGGTTTATTAGGGGCTGCACCACCGAGACTCTCCGTAGGAGGCTGATCGATACCCTTATTCAACCACATTCTTCTGTACAAGGCAATTCGAATCGGTGAGCCTGAGTACCTGGCTTCACTTTTCACGAAGTATAAGCCGCGTGCCTCCAGTAGGGGAGATCCACCGGAACTCATCATTCCCGCAGCGAGCACCGAGAACGAAGCTAGGGCCTTTCAAGTTCATGGTGCTCGTTTCTGGAATTCTCTCCCTTCCACTCTGCGCAATCTTCCATCGCTTGCATCATTTAAAAGACGTTGCGACTGCATCTGCTTGCTCTCAATCTCTGACTGCCCCAATTCGACCGGCGTTGCTAATTATATTGTAGTCTGACTCAGTCTATTGGCTGTATATAGTATTTTATATTGTATTTTATCTATAATGTTACTCTAGTTTATTTTTGTTCTTACGTGTTTTAGCGTATAATTTGAATGTCGTGCAATATGGATAGCTCTATGACAAAAACGTCGAAAGTACTGACTTATTGTGATATGCGATGGTGTTTTCACCTTTTATATTTTATAATGCACTACTATCTGAAAATATTTTATTCGTACCGCATGTAAATTCTATAACTGCGTGCGTAAACTGGCTGTATCATGGTTACCATGTATGTAAGCTACTTTAGCAACCTAGTTGCTTCATTATTGTATTTTTGCTACTAAGCGAATAAAGAGCATCTCTCTCTCTCTCTCTCTCTCTCTCTCTCTCTCTCTCTCTCTCTCTCTCTCTCTCTCTCTCTTTCTCTATCTTTCTTTTGCATAGCTTGCATAGCTAATTGTTAAACTGATCTCCAAGAGACATCACCCTCCCTTTTTTACCTAACATCGTATTTACTAACACTTTTAAATAATTTTATTTAATGTAATCTTTGTATTAATTACGTTTAAATGNTTTTTTTTTTTTTTTTTTTTTTTTTTTTTTTTTGTAAAGAAATGTAACAGTTATCATATCTCAATATTTGTTTACTAACTAAGCTGAAATATTTTTCAATTTTCTTTGATTTTCTTTGTACCTGCACGTTGGCGTTACAATTACTCAACCTACCCGCCACTGTGAGGACGCTAGAGATATAAGTGATGCAGTTTTCAATTATGTAAATTATACAGGGTGAGAAACAAAATTTTGAAGCTCAATATCTTTAAAACTGTTAGGTAGATCTTGGATCCACCAACAACTATTAATTTTTTTTTTATCGAGTTTGTTTATCCTGTTAGCGCTGTATAGGGACTAAACATCAAGTTTCTCTCTCTTTATTATTATCTGAGCAATTAAGGTAAAAGATGACACTTACTTGTTTTGTGATGAATAGTGTGCAGCTGGTCCAAAATTAATCTTCCTTTATGTATATTTGAAATCTTATTGGTTTTATAATCTCGTTATTTGTAATTCAAAAATACTCGAAATACTCTTCAATATATCATTTGTGTATTTTATCTCAAAGTAATATAAATTTCCTTCAAAGACGAACAAATTCAATCGAATCAATAATCGAAAATCTGTAGTAAAATCTGAACTAACGATCTGTAGTAAAATTTGAAATAACAATCTATCTGTCCGCTCGGCACCTCGGCATGACACGGAGTGGCGAGAGAGCTTGGCTTGGGGACGCTCGAAAGTCTTCTGGACCTCCCACGCTGTCCAAAGCTTTACTTCTCCGCCGCTATGTCACAGCGTCGGCGCGTGTTGCACTCATTAGGCCTTATGGGGCCTGGCAACGGTCGAGCGCCGAAACTACAAGCGCAGTATCGCACGCGCACAAGTAGCTGTTGGCGGAGAAGGTGTTTAGGTTAGCGAGATTCTTGGCCACTTGATACTTTTGTGGCCTTGAGTGCTCGCTATGCCTTTACTATGTGGAACTTTCTCGAAGCTGTATTCGAAATAAATCTCGAATAATAGCAACGGGAAAGTTGTTAAATAAAAAAAACTAACTGGTATAATAAACAACCGAAAAAAAGGGATCAAGATGCTTGATAATACTAACTATCTCAAAAATTTCAAATTAATTATTGCCTTTTTACTGTAGTTATCGCGTCACGTAAAAAGAACGATTCATAGTATACAGGATGAGAAAAAAAATTTTTGAAGCTTGATATCTTTATATGTACCAAATACCAGGTGCAACATGTCTCCGAAGGCCAAAATTCACAATTTCCATTTTTTCACTCACCGCAGACTTACTCCAGTTCTAGGCATCGAAGAGCACTAAAACTTTACATACATGTTTGAAATACACATAGTTCTGACATGAGTGTAGGGATTTGTAAGTAAATTCAATCTTAAATGGTTATCTTCAATTTAAACAAAATATTTGTCATTTTTAACATTCTTTAACAAATATTATGTTTAAATTGAAGATAACCATTTAAGATTGAATTTACTTACAAATCCCTACACTCATGTCAGAACTATGTGTATTTCAAACATGTATGTAAAGTTTTAGTGCTCTTCGATGCCTAGAACTGGAGTAAGTCTGCGGTGAGTGAAAAAATGGAAATTGTGAATTTTGGCTTTCGGAGACATGTTGCACCTGATAATTGGTATATATAAAAATTGTTTCTTGTTCTCTATAGTTTTTTTTTAAATTTATATGTTTATTTAATATATTTTTTAAACAATTTAATGTTAATATAAAAATAAAATCCAATTTTTTATTTTTTGACAATGTAAGGTGGTTAGGTCCCCTTAAAACTTACTGGTTTCATACACAACCCAAACATAGAGATTAAAGTGCTATATAATGGTAACTAAATCCAAAATTTGAACTTGATTAATGCCTTTGTACTCTAGTTACCACGTCCCGTAGAAATACGACTTTCTTCGGATGTCTTTCTCAGGATCTCCCCCATGGAATGACTTAAAATTGAAGTGAAGTGTAGTCCTAATAAATTTCGATAATTACGATTTTTTTTAGAAGGTTCAAAGTTCAGTTTTCGAGAGAAAACAATTTCAAATGTTTGCGTTTTATGGTGTGTGTTGGAATTGCTAGTTTTAAATTTCAAAAACAAATCCTAAACAGACGTAGAAAGCTGAGGCGGGGAAAGTAAATCTGTTTCCCCGATTTATAGTTTTATGAGTGGCTCGGGTTTGCGATGCGACGCACTGCGACGCGTCGCTCGTTTCCGATTTTATGGAGAGCTTAGCCATCTGGAGCCCGCATGCAGTTATAAAAACGGGACCATTGTTTTAGGCTTAAGCAGCAGATGGAGCAGCGGAATGCATTCCCTTGCATTACCGATAGCTTGCCGGTCACTCTAGCCCTCAGCAGCCCTTAGTCTCTGGCAGCTCCTTATAGCGATCGGACGTGCCTATTTCTCTGTGCTCTCAGAATAAATTCAAAGCCGAGTTAAAATATTCTGAGTTTCGTTTCATTTTATTCACCCATTTCCAATAGGTTATGGGCCCAGATAACGTTGTTTAAAACTGTGTTATTAATAGTGTATATTTAAATTTATCTTACGTGTGATTTTGTCTGCATAAACTTTTAAATATAAACTTGAAATATAGACAGTTATATTGTTATAACAGTGATAATGGAACATTCTAAACTAAGAAGAAATATAAAACCCTTTGATGGAGATCGTTATAGTGTGTGGAAATTAAGAATAAGAAATATATTAAATGAATTTGGTGTGCTTAAAGTGATCGATAACTAAGTTCCTGCAGATGCCAGTGATGATTGGATTAAGGTAGAAGGAATTGCTAAAAATGTTATTGTTGAGTACTTATCAGACTCTTTACTTAATGTTGTAAAAACTGGAAGTACAGCAAAACAGATTATGCTTAGTTTAGATGCTATTTATGAACGGAAAAGTATAGCGACACAATTAGCATTGAAAAAGAGACTACTTGAATTAAAGCTACAAGGTGATACCAACGTAATTTTATGTTTTGTTAGCCGCTAATTTTGAATATCAATTCCCATTTTAATACCAAAGAGCGGAAAATCAGATATGACTGATATTTAAGCGTAATCGCGTACATTTCAGCTGAAATGAAGACATAATGCTCTATTTGCAGGCTTTCAGAATTGCATGTGTTACTTCTGTATATGTGTGTGTGTGTGTGTGTGTGTGTGTGTGTGTGTGTGTGTGTGTGTGTGTATATGTGTGTGTGTANTGTGTGTGTGTGTGTGTGTGTGTGTGTGTGTGTGTGTATATGTGTGTGTGTGTGTGTGTGTGTGTGTGTGTGTGTGTGTGTGTATTTATTCTTTATAGAGAGAGAGTTTAAAGGCAAATCCATTATGGACGATACGGCACCGACTGGTACCCCCTGTTTGGAACTCTCACCCACTAAACCCTTCGCTACTTTAAGCTTTTAACTTCTAACAGCAACAGAATCCTTTCCGTCCTCCTTACCGACCCTAAGTAAGTTGGACCTAGCTCTTTCTCTGATATGACATCACCGCGGTAACGCCGTTACCTAAGTATTGCTTCGCGGGAGGTGCGTGGCTACTGCCTACTTCTGTTGATGTAACTTTAACTCGTCTTTTTCTTCCTGCATCATCCAACCGTCTTCTTCCAGCAGCATCGTCCGGTCGTCTACTTCGTACAGCATCGTCCGGTCATCCTCTGGACAGACTCAACCCCGACACCTACGTTCCTCTGCATCAGGTGAGGGAGTCTAGGCTCCAACTCAGTTACCTACGTTCCTCAGCATCGGTATGAGAAGCACTTATAGGTACTCAACCCTAGCTGCTACGTTCCTCTGCATTGAACAGGGGAATGAGAGCTCAGCTCTGTGACCTACGCTCCTCTGCATCGGTCTGAGGAGCGTTTCCTATTTACGACTTAGTGGACTTCGTCTGGCAACATTTTACTCGATTGTTTCGCCTTGTCTTTCCCTTATTTTCTCTTACTCCTTTCTGACTTTCTTGAGAATAGTCTTCACGTAGTTCTTTACTGCGTACTATCCATCCTCCGATGTCAGCATAGCCGTCATCAATGACTCCGACGTCACTCTTGTCTGGAGGAAACACTCGAGTTCCTCTCGCTCTTGTTGATAGCGTGAGCAGTCGCAGAAGACATGCTCCGCATCTTCGTTCGCATCCAAACATACTGGGCAGTTTGGAAGGTCGTCTATTTTAAATCAGTGCAGGTACGCTCGAAAGCATCCATGCTCGGTAAGAAACTGTGTGAGGTAGTAGTCTACTTCCCCGTGTCTCCTTTCAATCCAGTACCCTATTTTTGGTATAAGGCGATGTGTCCATCGCCCTTTCCTGCTAGCATCCCATCTGTGTTGCCACTCATTCATTGTCCGCTTCAGCGCGGTGTTCCAGATTTCTGATTGTGTGGCGTCATTACTTCTTTTCTTTGCCTCGTATGCCTCCTTCCTTTCCACCACTAGGAGGTCAATGGGCTGCATGCCTGCTATAATGCACGCCGCCTTGTCCGATACCGTACGATAAGCAGACGCAACCCTTAGTGCACTTCTCCGGTACACTGCCGATATGCTCCGTGCGTAGCTTTTCACCTTTATGGCGTTTGCCCATATTGGGGCTTCGTACAACATAATTGACGTGGTCACACTGGCCAGAAGCAACCTTCGATTTTGGGTTGGCCCTCCTATATTTGGCATCAATCGTGATAAAGCAGCGCCAATATTTGCTGCCTTATCGCTCACTGTTTCTAGATGCTGCTTGAAAGCAAATCTTGCATCGATGGTTATGCCCAGATATTTGATCGTTGGTTTAGAAATGATCTCATGCCCATCTACTGTCAGTGTTATCGACTCTAGCTTTTTCCTAGAAGAAAATAAGGATAGCTTCAGTCATGTGGCTGGTTATCTCCAGGCCTGTTTCTGTTAGCCATTCGTGTATTATACGAATTGCCTTGTCCGCTATTTCTTTAACATCTTCTATGTGTTTCGCTACAACTACTACTGCTATATCGTCGCTCCCTACGAAGAGTAATAGATTTCAGATTTGCCACGAAGAGTAGTACGTTTCAATTCTTGCCACGAAAACTAGTAGATCCCAGATTTTTTCCATATGAATAGTTTCATTATAAAAAGAAATAAAACAAATAGTAATTTGGTAGCAACTAATAAAATTCTAACATCCTTAGAATTACCGAAATTATTTTTTAAATTTCATAATTTTAACATTTTTTACCGCAACCTCAAAAATGTGAAATGCTCAGTTTTCGCATTTACATAAAACTAAGCAGGAAGACATTTAAACGGGTCGAATTCAAAATATAGGTCAATGCCCTTCCCTTTAGGATGACACGAAAGAGAGAGCAAGCACCGAGTCTAAGAGCAGGTAGTCGAGACCACACAATAGGTCATAGGGAAAACTCAGAAGCGCAGCCGCTTGAATAAATTAAAGAAATGAGAGGAAACAGAGCCGACGACAGAAGTGACAATAACAAACAATATGTGAATGGAATAGAAAAATCGGGTTATATAGCACATTAATAATAATTAATACGCGAGAGATCGAATAATGAGAGAAACGTGAAAGTCGGATAACTAGATTATTTTTCATCTTTATATACGTATCATAAATTAAAATCACGCGAGACTGATCCGCATACATATGGGCGAACGAGCAACACTGTGAACAATAGATACACATACATTTCCAGCAAACACATTAGTAGAAGAATTGCGTCTGAAACTGCGAGAGTATCAAGAAGAAGGAGATGCGCATCCAAACAGCGAGTACACGTGTATATATGACATCAGAAGGAGAGCTTCGTCCGAATCTGCCGAAGAAGAAAGCACGCGTCCGAACTGTGAGCGCCTGACCACCTGCAACACATGAAGGAGAGTGCACTCGTCTGAACAGCAAGTGCACGTGCGCTCCCAATACCAATGAGAATACCACACCGAGCTCATGGGTGCAGAAGAAGGCGGAAGCATACGGGAATTTCATCGTCGTTGCAAGAAGAAGGCATATTGATGAGCATAAATAGAAGGGGTTCCTAGACCACTCGCACTCATGTAAGACCTCGAAGTCAGCGGTGGCGACTCTATCCACAAAAAAGGAAAGACGCTCTACATAGGGGAGCGAGGGAAAAACCCATCGCCGCTACAAGTACAAAAGAAGGCCTTTAAAAAAAATGCCTACAGCAACAAGCACTACTACCTATGTACGTAAGGGGTATCGGTGAGGGCGATTTCGAGTATATAAGGCCCTGGTCCGCCGGACCTGACACACAGTATCTCATTGAAATTTCACCACGCGGAACTCCTAATTCCTAACGCGACTGTTTGCATTCGTATAATCATTCCGCTTTGAAAATCGAGCCAACGCCCACTGAGAGGACGCGCTGGTAGCAGAACAGGTCAGAAGCGAATAAATACGAGGTAAGTGATATACATATCAACAGACGGCATGTCTCCATGCATATTCTCTTTCTTTCTTTCATAATCCATTGCACAAATAGTCGATCTCATCTTACAAAAGTCTAAAATGATATTAGTCCGTGGTTCTGTCTTAACGATCGGAGTGACATCCTATTTTACTGACGGTTAAGGGAAAGTTAGTTCGTCTCAGAGTTCAGGGCGTTGATTCAGACTAAAATGCATAACGGCTTATTGCGGGTCCAAAGTAATTCACCGGCGTCTACTGGAGGCCGTTTCCAGAAAGGAATCGCGAAAGTAGGCAGGTACCGATGGCGCTAAGCTTTGTGCATCGAACTTCGTCTCCGTCCGTGCTTATAAAGCTTAATCAACCCGTAGAGTTACTGTTCGGTGACAACTATCATAAGTTTAGGACATAACAAAAATTTGAAAAAATTAAAAAATATGTTATTTTCAAGGTTACGGTAAAAAATGTTAAAATTATGAAATTTAAAAAAAAATTTTGGTAATTCTAAGGATATTAGAATTTTATTAGTTTCTGCCAAATTACTATTTGTTTTATTTATTTTTATAATAAAACTATTCATATGGAAAAGATCTGGGATCTGCTAGTTTTCGTGGCAAGAATTGAAACGTACTACTCTTCGTGGCAAATCTAAAATCTACTACTCTTCGTAGGGAGCGACGATATCGTCCGCGAATTCTATAACCGTTGCCCCTTGGGGTAGTGGTAGGCTTAGTACTCCATCGTACATGCTGTTCCAAAGCGGTGGGCCAAGTACCAAACCTTGGGAGATGCCTCCTGTGACTTTGTTGGACTTGGTGCCGTCCTCAGTATCATACAACAAGATCCTGTCCTTCAGGTAGTCAGACATCATCCTTCGTATGTACAGAGGTACATCTTTCTTTCGAAGTGCCTCGTGTATTTTGCTGTATTTAGCTGAGTTGAATGCAATTTTTACATTCAGTGTAGCAATAGCGCAGTACTCCTTTTTCCATCCTTTCCATCTTTTTCCCTTTACCGCTTTTTGGGCAGTGCCAATCGCTAGGCTAACTGCGCCCAGTATAGAGCGTTGCCTCCGGAATCCGTACTGGTGTTCTGACACTCCTTCTAATGTTTCTATGACTTGATCCATTCTGACGCAGATTATATGTTCTAGGATCTTGACTAAGGTGTCAAGCATGCAGAGTGGTCTGTATGACGTAAAGTCGTCAGGTGCTTTCTTTCCCTTTGGCAGTAGCACTAAGCGCTGTTTCTTCCAATTAGTGAGAAATATCTTTTGCTCGTGAGATGTGTTGTACAAGTTTACGAAGACCTCCTGGTGTGCGTGAACAGCATGTTTCAAAGCAATATTGGGTATGCCATCTTAGTCCCGGAGCCTTGTTGTTTCCCACTCTTTTGCATGCCATTTGCAGCTCCTCCGTCGTTATCTTGAAAATATCTTCCTCATTTGTCCCTGCTTCAGTAACACCTGTCTCATCCTATTGTCTCGGGAACAGTGTAGTCACAACCCGGTTTAATAGTTCCGGGCTCTTGGAAGGAGGTACATAACCTCCCTTAATTTTCTTCATAACAATTTAATAGGGTCGACCCCAGGAATCTTGGTCTACCTCGTCTTGTAGCTCCTTCAAGCACCGCCGCTTATTGTGTGGCGTCTTGCCTTTTTCATCTTTCGTTTAGCATCCTTCATTTCCTGAACGGGAGCGTCCACTATTTCCTAGCCTCTTCCAGTTCTGTAGAATTTTTTCCTTGCTCGTTGTTCCCGTCTCCTAGTCTTGCATTTTTCAGCTTTCGTTTAGCATCCTTCATTTCCTGAACGGGAGCGTCCACTATTTCCTAGCCTCTTCCAGTTCTGTAGAATTTTTTCCTTGCTCGTTGTTCCCGTCTCCTAGTCTGATGGCATTCGCTATGGGCCATAGCAAAATCATTGTTCCAATAGTATACTGGCGGTTGTCTATTGTTTGCCACTCTTCGAGGCATAGCGGCGGTGCAGGCTCGGACAATGCTTTCCATCATCTGTTCTGCCTTGTCGTTCGCCGTTCCAGACAGTTGCAGTTCCTCTAGTGATAACAGGAACATCTCCTTATCATAATCTTTTGTTTTCCAACCGACTCTATTGATCGTTGTACTCACCCTGGGTCTCTGCTTTGGATTACCTACCTCCATTATTATGGACTGGTGGTCACTATGTATGTAGTGTTCACTCACCCTTCATGAGCCAACTGAGCCGGTAAGGCCGCGGCTAACAAACGGTAGGTCTACAATAGACCCTGTGTCTCCTCTTCTAAAGGTGTGAGTGCATCCTTGGTTGACGCACGAATCTTTCTACGCGGGTCATCATTCTTTCCTGGAAAGCAGCGTTACCACACGCCTAGATCGCTGCCTTGCGAGTAGTGTCCATATCCCACGTTGGTTCGTCTAGATCCCTATATTGTTCGCATACAATTGCTACGTCAACTTCTGTCTCGCGGACATACTGATTTAGTAGGTCTTGTGCTGTATCGCAGTGATTTAAGTTCAACTGCACTTGGTTCATTTTCTTCGTTTTTTAATGGCTTCTACTGCAGCTCAGTAAGCTGGTCATGCGTAGCTACTAGCTGCGTGGTCCTCATTTCCACCTATGTCTCCTTCTTTGCAGAGTACACAGTTTGGTTGGTTCTTACACTCCTTTGCTTTGTGCCCGTTCTTTCCACACTTAAAGCAAAGCCCACTCCTATCTTCAGTTACTGTGCAGTTTCTGCCAATATGGCCAAAACCAAGGCACTTGTAGCATCTAAGGGGGCTTGCGTTTTTTATCGCTTCCCTTATTCTGCAGACCACCCAGCCTATTTTAATTTTCTGCTTGGCTATCATCTCTCGAGCCGTCTTTGCTGGCATTTGAATGACGGCAGTCTACGTGTCGCTATATGCTTTCCGCTGAGACTTTACCACCGTGTCATTCACCGTAGATGGATCATCACCTGGTGACTCTTTGCGTAGTGCTTCCACTACGTCCTCCTTGCAGGTTAGTACATCAAGGTCTTTTATCTTGAAGGCCACTAAGTCTTGCAGAGTCCTTATTTTGGTATCCTCTCCAAGTGCTTCTTTCACAGCTTGTCGGAGTCACAACTCTTGCCCGTGGTAGCTTGCGTTTCTTGCCGCCTTTTAGATCTTCATTTGCGTTGCCGCCCTTTCCGGCTTCTTTTTCTGTTTTCTTCTTGGTCTTCCTCGTTTCCACCTTTTGCCAGGCCGTCGTTTTCCCTGACGGGGGTTTGTCTCCTTGTCTCCTGTCGGCACTGCAACCTATTGTCCTTATTCTTCTTCTTTTTAGAGGAAATCTCTTGTTCAGGTGACCGCTCCTTTCTCTTCTTCACACTGCTGGGTGTCAGAGGGCTCTGCGGCTGGACACTCGTCAGCATTGGCCTGGAGCTCGTCTTACTCCGCACCATCAATCTAAAACTCTCCATTATTTTTCTTGTCCATATCCTTGCGCTGATGAAGCGTTTTATGGTCGACTGCACCTATCTCAGGTCTTTCTTCACGCACTCATGGAAATTGTGTGCAGTGAACGCAACTCCTTATGCACTTTCTAGACGTTCTTTGATGGCATCCAGCAGTTTTTGCTCGGTACTCACTACTGCCTCGATTCTATTTCAGATATCGAGCATTCTCCTGTCTTCGTCGCCAAGTTTTTCCTGACTGTTGAATAAACGTTAACTATCTAACTTGCCTTAGATGGCAGGTTAGTTATTATTAATGAAAAGATAATTTGACTTTAGATTCTTATGATTTTACTGTTACTTTGCGGATATACATTTTACAAGCAAATGTTAAATATAAAAGTTGTAAATATTTTCAAAATACAACTTTTTACCGTGGCAAACATTATTTTTAACACTTTTTGACATACAACAACTCTGGAAACGATTTTTTAAACATCAAAACGCGCTATGTAAATCTTGGCTACGCTAATTAATAATATTCTTCTGTTTCAAAATAATAATATTCTCTTCAAAGTATAATTTCTTGCTGCAACTGCTTGGCATTGTTTCGTTTTATTTTATACCTACAAAAAAGAATAAAATTAAAACCAAAAAAACCTCTGCACCTAAATAATATTTAAAGTAAAACTATTTATGATCTGCATCTTAGAAGCACTGCATCTGCAAAAATATAAATTACATCAATTACATGGAATCATTCAAATTATATAGAAAATATTGTACCTGAAAGTTACACACTAACGAAGCTCCATTATTATCGATGATCAGGCATATGACCAATGCCCTTGATCCTACTGCTCCTCATCCAGCAGACCATGATATCTCCAGTTGCAGTATGATTTAAACACTAAAAAACAAAAGAAATCATATTAAAAACTCATATCAACAAACAATTATTCAACTCACTGATCTCACCTGATAAAAAAACTGATCCGTTAATAGTAGTAAGCAGTATTGCCGGAGTCTTGATGGAGCTTTCTTCCAACTCCAACATTTTAATGGCTCAGATGCCGACACCAATATCTTCAGCCGTACTCCTGTGCATGCAGTAGACTATAATGCCAAAAAATTCAGCATTACGTACACCTAGACATACAGGAAAATATGTTACAAACTTTTTTCGCATAGTTTATATTGACAAATAAAAAACTTAGCAGTATATTGATAATAAT
>CM053170.1:53995293-54019468 GCA_012977825.3 Pteromalus puparum
TATTTAGGAAACTTAGAACATGTATAAAGTATTTTAAATCAAAACCTATTAAAGATTCAATATTAATTAAACATACAGTACGAGTAATTGTAATTTTTGGATATTACCATGTAGAATAGTACAAACCCATCTCCAGAGCCGTATTAAAGTGGTTGAAGTATCCAAGAACATCAATCAATACTCCCAGCAAGCATGAATCCAGCTCCAAGATCATCTCGACATGGTTTAAGCAGCCAGCTACGCCAACCAGGACTGTCAGAAAGCAAGAATACGGGTCCATGGTCAATTTCAGGTGGTTCAAGCAAATAGCAACGTCTCAAGGACAGCCAGAAAGTTCGAACATAGCTTGAAGATTGTTAGATCAGCCAGAAACACCAAGCATCACGAGCAGATAATGTTGAAGTACCCAGAGACGCCAAACAGCACCACTGCAGACAGAGTAAATCTAGCTCCAAGGTCATCTTGATGTAGTGGCAGAAGTCAACAACCCAGCCTGCACTACTTAGATGGTATGAATCAGTTCCAGAGATACCTTGAGGGTTTTGAAGTAGCCAGCAACGCCAAGCTACACCACCCAGATAGTGCGAATCAGCCCCATGGTAGTGCTTACATGGTCAAATTGGCAACGATAAATACTAAATTATCTGTCCTCTGATACCAATGCCGTATAGCTATCAGTAGGAGACATCAGAATTACAACACAATGGTTCAACTCTAAAAACAGATCACACAATCACATAGTCACTGATTTCAATGCACATAACACAATAAATATCTGCTTTCAAAATAATCAACACAAGAACACAGTAATACTTTTTGTGGAACTGTGTGATGCTAAATTGTCACCTAGACAGCATTTGACAAGAAATATACATCAGCACAACAGTAGAATCAGCAGGAGCAGCAGCAGGAGTAGTCACAAAACCAAAAGATAACCTCCAAACAAAAATTCAAGTTTCTTGTTGGAGTTACATGTGTTTCTATACTGTAGCACTCCTTGATGAACTGACACTCACACATTGCATCGTCAGTGCCATTGTGGGTGTATCACTTTTGAATACTTTTTGCACCGTCTTACAAAGCAAAAATCGCGAGCAGCTGATCCGCGAGCGGGATCGTGGTGAGCAGAGGTTGCTTGTAAACACATTTAGGCACCATAGTAGCACTTCTGTTCTGATTTTCAAACTACATATATCACTGCTGCATCGGTCATTGTTTCCGTTTTTCACTACGCACTAACTTATATCGCCGAAAAGTTAAACATTGCAAAACATTGCGGTTAGCAGAGGCCGGGAGGCTATATTGAAACGTCAAAACACACGGCAGAAGGCTGCAGCGTGAGCATGTCGCCGACCGGTCGCCAGATCGATGCGCACAATGTATGCGCAGTGGTCGAGCTCGCCGCTACGCTTCGACAGAGCCAACGAACAGCTGTTCGGCTTTGCTTAGCTGATAATAAAACTAATACTTTTTCTGCTTAAATTATGTAATAAACTATCTTTGCACAAAATTCATAACTTTAGGAACAGGATGGAATTCGGTTTGTTAAGCGTGACGTCACAGATTATATATAAACCAATGCATTTTCCACCAATAGGATAGTTCCGAATTTGGCCACTTTATGGAATTTCACGTGTATAATTTGAATTAAAGAACTATAAAAAGATAATTTTTTTTTAATTTTATGAAATAATAATGGGTTTTCAATTATATTTAAAATAAATATCGTTGCGATACAAGAATACACGTTAAAATTTGCATATCAATGTCTATATTCCAAAATCAACAATATTGAAAATCATGAGTCAAAAACTAAAATAATTATAAAACTTTCAATTTATTCGTGCCCAAAACATTTTTAATTGTATACGACAAATATAAAAAAATCAATGTTTTTTCAGACAGCGAGCGCGCAGCGCGAGTACTGGTGGGTATGGCAAGCGTCGGGCGGCATGGCGACCGCGAAGCGCGAGCGTTTTGCGTGCCTTGCATCGGCAAGCCACGGCAGCCGTAAGGCCGCGCGTGGCGCGCTGGTTACTATCTGGGCTAATCAGACTACACTCTAATACAAGAGCGGCCACCAAAACTTGGGGACTGTAGTTGTGCGACTGCTTATTCGTAATTCTAATAGAAATGTAGTTTAAAAATATTTACTCAAAGAAACTTACTGAATTGGATTTGCGGGGAGCGAATGTATTTTTCCAGAAACAACTTGACAGTGTAACCAGGCTCCAGGATTTATCGTATTTAATTGAGATGTAGTCAGAGATTTTCTAAAACTCCTTTCTCGTTAGATTGATATTTAGATACTTCTATGGGTGAAATACTCTTGAAACTCAGATGGATTTAAAATTAATTTATTCTCAAGACGCAAATTGACACAATTTTACAAGACTCAGAAACACTTTAGACTAAACAATATTTGCAAATGATACTCAAATACTAAACACTCGAAATAAAAACTTTGGAATAAACGTCCTTCTTCGAGGAGCGTACACACTGGAATGGCGATTTGGGGGAGGTGACGCTTCAGAGAGAATCGAAGCTTTTTCCCACGCGGGGTACTTTCTTCTCTTCTCTTCGCACTTCAGCCTAGCCGCGCTCTCTTTCTTACGCATTAGGCCTTATGGGCCTATGGTACGGTCAACGGCTAAACTGCAGCGTCGGCTTTGCACGCGTGCTTCAGCCGAGGAAGAAGAAGTTTGTTTTGGTTTCGGGTACATTCTTTCGTGGCTGTTAAGCGTCGAATTTTCTGGACTTTTTATATCAATTACGTTTGGTCTTTGTTTAATTAGACCCAGAAACTTCGTCACTTAACAATAAGATACGAAAAATAATGGAAGTTCAATCAGCACAGTACTTTTATATTGTAGAATTAATTACTGTCATATAAGCTTCATCATTATAGTATAATAATTATTGTTATATTTTATTTTAGTTTGGCTTCAGTACAAGAGCAACGACTTCCAAACTCTGGTAGCGTTGAATCCGAAGAAGTTTCACCTATTACACCAAGTACTGGGCAACAATCAAAGGTAATGATCATTACGACTCCTGTATAACGTATTTTTCATATTATTAGGTTTTGGCATTTGAGCTAAGAATTAATTTAGTCCTTTTTATTGAGCAATATTTTTTATGTTTTGTTTATGATAACACTACTCAAATTTGTCTATATTTTGTAATCCTTGTTAGTTTTTTTTTTTTTTTTTAATTTTTCTACCCTCCGCCTAATGAAACCATATGCATGACAAACACAATTCAACCCTGTTCGACAAATATTCAAATATGGATGTACAATAATGCAATAGAAATAGATGTCAACATAATTCGAAAATGTCATGATTCTAAACAGGATAAAATTTACAAAACAGTATTAATCCAGATAATCATTTTGCAGTTAATACAACGTGAAAATAAGCTAAACCAAGTTTCATAACTTGAATATGTGTTCAGTAGATAAATTTTTTGGAAAAGGATAAATAACAAGATTAAATCATTGAATATTAAGCAAATTAATAGTTGAAAAATATTTTTAAAAAACATTTAATATAATAAATAGCTAATGTGCTACATTTTATAAATTATAAATTTTCAACAATTTTTGCTCATTTTTATAACGCTGCTGTGAAATATATAATTGCATTATTTTATTTTAAGAATAATAGTTACAAAATCTACAGAAACATTTGTTTCATGTGCATTATGATACATACACAAATAAAAGGTGCATTAATAAGTAACTAACATAATATACAAAATACAGTTAAAGTTATTTAAAAAATGACTACAATGTACTGGAATTTTTTAGCGATTCTCACCTTGTAAAAAACATGCAAGTACAATTTGAGTCTGCGGGTTAGATAATACGTACCTAGCAGTAGTTCTAGATAATACTTAAAAACACGCGGTTAGCATCTTTCGAGAAGACGTATCATGATTCTGCCGGGATACGGGGAAAGGACTTTTCTAGTTGCCACGTTGGCCCCCGCGTAAGGCTAATAATAGGTGCGCCATTCTTCCATGTATCCGCGTAGCCCCTTAAAATCAGACTGAATATCCAATTCGCATGGGCTAGACCCCCTTCGTGGTACATTCTTCGAGGCACAGGTACGCGTGGAAGCCCACACCGTCGCAGTACGCAGTGCTGGAAGGAGTTTTCCTTCATTACAACCTGCTGCAGCAGTGGAGCCAGGTTCCTCTCTGGCCCCTATGCTCGTTTGATGTTTTAATTTTCAGGTTTATTGTTTTCTTAGTCGTCCTTCCGTGTGTGTCGTAAATTTTGTTAAGTGTATTATGATGAAGGTGTATATGTATCATTTTGTAGAACTTTTTAGTATTGTCAATGTTTTCTCTGTCTAAGATTGATATGTTGTCAAAGTCGAAAGTATGTCTTGTGTTCCTGTTGTGTAATGCAAGAGGGGATATTTTGTTACTAATTTTTACGCAGTATTTACGCTCCCTTTGGCGATGTTTTAGTTTGCGTAATAAGGTACCTACGTCTGTGGCATCAAATCATTGCAATCAATTCTATAAACAGTGTTGTGGGTGTCATTTTTTCCAGCTCGTCCTTGCCTAAATTTAACATATCGACGGCTGAGCGGAAGAAGCTTGTATTACGGCCGCGGCTCCGAGAACGTCGTATCCCAGCGGCGGCTCCGAGAACGTCGTATCTCGGCCGCGGCTCCGAGAACGTTGTATCCCAGCGGCGGCTCCGAGAACGTCGTATCTCGGCCGCGGCTTCGAGAAGGTCGTATTCCAGACACTATTTTTTGTCTTCCAATTTTGTAGTGGCAGCACTGCGCGAGTTTAAAATACGATTTTACAAGGTATAAAATGTGCGTAAAAATTTCTGAAAAAATCAGAAATACTTATTTTTTTGCCTTTGCTTATAGTATAAAAACTTATACCATTAAGCGAATCGAATTTGGTACAGCCGCAGTGCAGCCACGGTATAGCCATGGTGCTGCTACGGTACAGCCACGATAAAGTCGCTGTATAGCTGTGTATAGCTGTATAGCCGAGGTGACGCCGAGGGTTACGCCAAGGTTCAGGACTCGTCGGCTCCTTGCGAACGTCGACTCCGAAAGGTTAATTTAAAACGCGGAACGCGGAATAATACTTTACGCATCATGTAAACAGTCAGTCCGTTCAATCCCTGTTGAAAACTTGGGACTGACTATTTTTTTTAAATATATTAAATACAAATATAAATATTTGATGTGGCCATAAATGGTGTTATTATCCTTATGGTACTTCCATTTTATGGCCACATAAAATACTTATATTCCCTGGTAGCAAATGGCCGATAAGTTCTGGCCCGACCCCTAGCGACTCGGTAGATCTGAAACCCAGAATCCGCCGAGAAATATGCGTTATTTCTACTCTGAAACCGGGTAGCAGAATGATGAGATGCAAATATCTATGAAAATCACTTAGCAGACCTCATCATTGGTGATTTTGAACACATAGACACCACTTTTTATAATATTTACACTTGAACAACATTGTTAGTCAGTACACTATGCTTGTATATACTTTTATCCATGAGGTGTATAGTTTATGGATTGTAGGTTATGCATCCATTGGTTGAGCAAGTACTCAAAATCATGTCAACATATTTTGCTAAGAAAATATGGGCTCTAATTAGAAAACGTTTAGTGCGTTCAAAACTCCGACTACGTTTTGAATTTCGGAGTTGCACATACATGTATACATATATATGTACTTCTACGCCGTAGCGGCGGTTGGAGCCATGTACGAGACAGTTATGAGTCTGCAGTCTGGCCTGAACCGTACGCGCATGCGCGAAAAATTGACGGGACTTCTGCTACCCGGTTCCAGAGTAGAAATTACGCATATTTCTCGGCGGATTCTGGGTTTCATATCTACCGAGTCGCTAGGGGACGGGCCAGAACTTATCGGCCATTTGCTACCAGGGAATATAAGTATTTTATGTTGCCATAAAATGGAAGTACCATAAGGATAATAACACCATTTATGGCCACATCAAATATTTATATTTGTATTTAATATATTTAAAAAAAATAGTCAGTCCCAAGTTTTCAACAGGGATTGAACAGACTGACTGTTTACATGATGCGTACAGTATTATTCCGCGTTCCGCGTTTTAAAGTAACCTTTCGGAGTCGGCGTTTGCAAGAAGCCGACGAGTCCCGAACCTCGGCGTAACCCTCGGCGTCACCTGGGCTATACAGCTATACACAGCTATACAGCGACTTTATCGTGGCTGTACCGTAGCAGCACCATGGCTATACCGTGGCTGCACTGCGGCTGTACCAAATTCGATTCGCTTAATGGTATAAGTTTTTATACTATAAGCAAAGGCATTGAAAAATAAGTATTTCTGATTTTTTCAGAAATTTTTACGCACATTTTATGCCTTGTAAAATCGTATTTTAAACTCGCGCAGTGCTGCCACTACAAAATTGGAAGACAAAAAATCACGTCTGGAATACGAACTTCTCGGAGCCGCGGCCGAGATACGACGTTCTCGGAGCCGCCGTTGGGATACGACTTTCTCGGAGCTGCCACCGGGATACGACGTTATCGGAGCCGCGGCCGAGATACGAGCTTCTTCCGCTCAGCCGTCGATATGATTTATGGCAGTGAATAGTGGATTTTATTTCGGAATTGAGAAAATTTGTTGTAAATAAGGATGGTGATACCATTGCCGTTTTCAAAACATTAATTATTGTTTTTGACATTGTTGTCATTATTTCTATTAAGAATTGCGCATAATCGTTTTTCGGATGCATTTATCAATGAACTGTTTAGCGCAGTTCCCATATTGCACTCAATGTTTCGGCAATAGTGCCTGGAGGTTGCATCAGCAGATTCGTCAGATTCAAAACATTGAAGGGAGATTATATATTTTTCTGGATACGGTCCGATAATGTCCGTTTTCGGATTGCATTTCCAAAAAACAACGGTCATATGAACACATTAAAACGCTTATATAATTATATTAATTTAAGGCTCTTTTACCTTTTGTTATCCAAGGTAGGTGCTTGACAACATGAATTTGACTCTATTCGATTTTATAAGAGATTTATTTATGTAAATAATAGTCAAATTTAAGTAAAATATAATAATATTAATAATTCTTAGAACCAGAGGTCAAAGGAAAAAGGTGTTGGATCGAAGACAATAAATACACCATTTTTTTAAGTTTATTTAAGTATTTATTAAAATAGAACAACAGTTCTAGTTGACCTGTACGAAAGTACGTTTGCACACAAATACGCACTCGTGCGGTAATATATTCGATGACTTAAATTCTAGTTCGCTACCTAACCTACTCGAAAAGGCTACGTTGGAAAAATTGGAATTTAATGCAAAGATAATTGTTACTCTAATAATAATAGGATAATCGCAGTCGTAACGGATTTTATCACGTTCTTCCCTCTTAAAAATATTTACATGAAATTTTATATCAAATTTTATGTAAATATTTTAGACTTTGCACATACAATTTTACATATATCATTCACAGTGTAAAAATGTACGTCAATTTTTACATCAAATTTTACATGAAGATCTTTACATAACATTATATGTGAAATTTTACAATTAAAAATAATTTATGTGAAATTTGATATGCAAAAATCTAAAATCCTCCCTGGTAAAAATTTTCACCAACAGTTACTATTGCTTTGCCAACTCTTCCAGGTTTGGCAAACGTTTTAAGTATCGGTTGGCAAAGATTCCTGTTATTTTTCTTACGGATTTTCGGTCGTGATTGGCGGACCACTAGTGAAAATTTTAAAAAGTATAAAACGTCAAATAAAATTCATTTACATAAAAAAAACCGCTGCCAAGTCATTGGCACTTAGCTTCCTCCTATTCTGCTAGTGGAAGATAATTACATGGGACAATCAACTCATTCTTTGATTTAAATATTGGCTACTATTCGATACTAAAAGGAGGCTCGGCCAGGGGAGAGATCCACCAGACATTAGAATAGCTCCTGGGAGAGAGGTCTCACCGGAGATCCGCTCGGGACTGAAGCCCCGAGCTCTCTTAAGACGAGAGAGCGCGGGCGTCTGAGAAGGGGGAAAATATTCCAACCTTGTGGGTAGCAGTCTTTTAGGTACACTATTGTTGAATATATTGTATAAATCATATCGTAATAAAAAGCAAAAATATTTTTTCAAAAATCGAAAAATGGCCATGAAATGGTCATAAAATAGTCTAAATCTTAAAAAAAAATTTACTCGAATTCAGAATCAGAAAACATATATGCACGTCCAATCTTATTACGATCGATCACGTAGTTCCAGAATTATAACACTATACGTACGCACGCATGCACGCACGCACGCACGCACGCACACACACACATACACACAGACAAAATCATCTGCACGGACATTTTATAAAACCATGAAAACTCTCAAAATATACTAAGCTTTAATTATCAAATTATATGGTTTAACAAAAATAATAATGTTCAGTCACACAGAGTATACAGGGTGAGAGTTGAAGAATTTGAATCTTAATATCTTTTAAACTAAAAGGTTTCATAAGCTACAAAAAGAACCTAGCCGAAGTGATCAAAAGATCAATCTTTTCCTAAAATTTCAACTCAATTTAAACCTTTTTACTCCCGTAATCGTACGACATAAAAAAACCATTTTTTTTAGTTTTTGATTTTTATCTCAAAAACTAGTCGCCAAAATTGCTTAAAATTTTTACAACTAGTAGATATCGTTGTTTTTTATTGTCATGAATTTTTTCAAAACATTTAACTATTTATTTTTTGAGTTATATATGTTTATCGAAAAATTACCTTTTATATCATAAAAAATGAACAGATCAGTCAATCTAGAAAATCTTGCGGGAAAAAGTAGACAAATTTATGTTCTTTTAGATACACTATTGTTGAATATATTGTATAAATCATATCATTATAAAAAAGCAAAAATATTTTTTCAAAAATAGAAAAATGGCTATAATATGGCCATAAAATGGTCAGAATCATAAAACAAAAAATGACCTAAATTCAGAATTAGAAAAAATATATGCATGTCAAATTTTATTACGATCCGTCGCATGGTTCCAAAATTATGGCGGTATACGTACATACACACACACACACACACACACACACACACACACACACACACACAGCCATCCGCACGGACATTTTCTAAAAACGTATGATTCGTACTCCAAACACCTATAAATGCGTTTCCACGAAGTATTAGCAAAACTGAAAATTTTACTATTACAAAGCTTCCTCTAGAGGAGGAAGCAAAAAACGCATTTACAATGTTATACTATTGATTAACATACATTAGATCAACAATTAACCCTTTTTATACCATGAAATCAGTAACTTAAACAATCGTGTGTAGGTTAGAATTTGGGGTTAGGAAAGAATATAGCTCGAGCGGACAGGCTCACCACCTAAATAAATCAGTTTGATATTATTGATACATTATTTTGATATATTGATCACAATCTTACTCCACTATCTGTAAAAAGTTAATATGATACTCATGCACTGAACTTGATTTAACTTGACCAAACAAAGCCATTACCTTTTATTTCATATCATATTTCTGGTAGACAAATTAATAGATATTATTTATATTAGCATGATAATCGTGCAAAATACAAAATATCTTGCTTAACAAAAATAAACCTAAAATAAATCCATTCGAACATTCATTGTGGCTTTTAAAGTAAATTAGATCAAAATTTCACATTTCACTTGGCATGCGGTATTTTTGGTCAAAATTTCAAATCAGCCAATTAAAATGATATATAACGGGGCTGCTCTGCTCGGTGTCGATAGCCGCGCAGACGTTAGCTGCGTGCATCGCAGCTACCGGAGCGGAGAGACAACCGCGTAATAATCGAGACCAAGTCTCGTTTCCTCGGGTATTATCGAGTTCGTAGGTGGACCGGCCAAGGTCGTATTTTGGCTAGCTGCAGTTTATTCGCACGTGCACCGTGAAGCGATGCACGTGCCCGCGGAGGCGGCGGGGAACTTAGTAGGAGTATGGACCGGTGTTCAATCAAGACACACTGGGTAGCGTAGAAAATGTAGCGTATATTGTTCAATCGAAAAGTAAGTACACGGGCACACACCTGGGTGTGCGAGACGCAAACGAACGGTGCAGTTAGAGACCGGGAGGGCACTGGTGAGAGAGAGACAGATGCAGAGCTGACACTTACGGTTGACAAGAGTTGGCTCAAGCCCCAGGACGTCTCCTTCGAAGGCGAGTGGTTGGAATCGCTCGGAAGCCTTGGACGTAGCGGAGTCGCACAGGACCTCGACCAAGGAGCAGTCGCTGTCGGACCCTCTGGGTTGCAGTCATAAACCGGGAGCCTTCGCACGTCACTCTGACAAAGCTATCGGTATTTCTCGTATCGAGGAGTCGCGCGCACGATGCTTACTCTCTGCGAGTCTAAACGAATCTCAATCTCTCTCCGCGAGACGCGGCACGCGCGCGAGGCTCTCTCTCTCTCTCTCTACCCACTTACCGTGCTTTCTCCCGTTCCACTCTCCGCCGTTCACCTGTAACAGAGCTGTAATACATTATTATACATCATGATATTTATGCTGGGGAGGTTATGACGAGTTAACATTGTTCTTCGTCATATTCCCCCCTTCCAGACGCTGGATACCCGAACGGTGTATCAGTTCTCCATCAATTATCTCTCACCAGCATGCATAATTTGTGTGGGAAAAATAAAAATAAGAAGAAAAAGAAAATAAATCTAAATTTATGAAAACTCAAAAAAAAAACAATTTCTGGAACTGTGCAGTGGACGATCATTCAAGTCCTGCTTCCTGAAATTTAAAATCGGTAGGGAAAAAGAAATAATTTTGCAAACACTCTCCAGGTCTCTTTACAAGGTGTATGTATTATTTAACATATAAACTTTTCAGGGCGAGCCTCGGTGGTTGCCTACAGGGCGACTACGCAATTACTGTCTCCCGTGGAATTCCCTACGGGGACACTCTCGTCCACGCATGACCCCCTCGAGCTTGCAGACGAAACACCGTAGCATCTTTGAGCCCTCTGCGCGCACGGCATTGATCTTGGCGCGCCTTATCTGCTCTAGAAGTTGCGTTGTCTCTTTCCCATACCGCTCCCTCTGTTGCCGTAGATCCTCTTCGGCCTGGGCGACGGCGGCTTTGGCACGCCTGGTCTCCGCCCGGCGCTTCTTTTCGGCGTCGACGAGCTCTTGCAGCTCCCGTTCACCCGCGACGAGTTGTGGGTAGTGTAGGGCTTTCCCCTCCTCGCCGTAGGTTTTCGCCGTAGTTCACCGAACGCCTCCTCCTGAGCTCGGAGGTATTCTTGCTTTTGCGCTCAGGCTTTAGCCAGGCGCGCCTCAACCTCTGCCCACTTCTCGGCTGCGGTTGCTGCTGCCTTCTCTGGTGGTGCCGTGGTTGCGGGAGCCTCGGTTTCCTGGTGGGGCGGAGGAACTGTCGGTGCGGTATGCTCTGGGCCCGAGGCAGTGGACTTGCTGGCCTGTTGAGGGACGTCTACATATGCTAGCGTCCATTTGCTTCGACCCTGTTGGTCGGTCGTCTTATGCCAGATCAAGGCCCGAGGTCCGTCCATTCGGGCTACCCATGGTCCGTCTTCCCTTGGTCTGCTGCTCATCTTCTAGAGTGTCTAATCTATTTGGGGAAAGAAGGCCCCGGGGGAAAGAAACAACTCATTAGGGACCTGCCTATCCTGCACTTTAAAAGCGGAGTTTTTGCAAAAGTGTAGTGTGAAAAAGGAAAAGAAGAAAGAAAAAGAAAAAAAATTTGCGATTCTAATTTTCTTTCGCGCGTGGTCGCATGCGTCGCGGTGAAACGTGTACTGGCGGTACCGGTTTTTTCGTAGACCCTTTGGGTCGTCCGCGTTTCGCTTTCCCTGTTTCCACCGGAGGGGTGTTAGCCGTCGGAGGAGCGTTAGCCGTCGGAGGGCTACTAAGCTTCTTCGCTCGCGTAACTTTAGTCGAGTGGCGAGCAACAACTACACGCGTCTTTCTCGGTCTGCCGCGTTTACGTGGCGCATCCACGTTTACATGGTTTTCTACCGGTGGCGCAGTGTCGCTCGCGACTTCTTCCTGTTGATCTCCTTCGGTGGGTGGTTCTTCTCCGGCCAGGTAGCGTTTCAGATCGACGACATGGATTTTCTCGAACACCTCTCCTGCTTCGTTTTCGAGTCGGTACACATTCTGGCCCAAACGAGCGGTGATTTTAAAAGGTCCGGCGTACTTGGGAGCCAGCTTGGCGTTAATTCCTTGGACAGCTGATGACAGAATGCGATTACGCTTCCAGACCAAGTCATTTATTTTGAATTCGACTTGTCTGTGCTTCGCGTTATAATATTTCGACTGACGTTCTGTAGCGCGCTGCGTTCTTTTTGCCGTAATAAGTCGCAGATCGAAAAGGTTACGCATTCGTTCTTCCCACTTGTTTAGCGCCAGCTGTTCCGCTTCTTGCCGAGCGGCCTGTTCTTCTGCTCGTTTAGTATTGTGCGGAGGAGTTGGATGTCGTCCCATGTTCAGAAATGCGGGGCTCACTCCCGTTGACTCTTGCGTAGCGGTGTTATAGGCAAAGGTGAGCTCCGGCAGGAACTTATCCCAACTTTTGTGTTCGTTCTCTATAAACGACGTTACCATCGTCTTAAAAGTTCGGTTAACCCGCTCTACAGGATTTGCTTGCGCGTGATACGGTGGGATAGTATGGTGCTCCGTGCCATGCTGCCGTAGGAACTGGTCGAGCAGTTTGTTACGGAATTCGGTGCCGTTGTCAGACAAAAATATATCGGGCACCCCAAAGCGTAGAAAAACCCGCTCATTTAGTTCTTTCTTGAGTGTGTTACCGTCAGCCTTGCGAATCGGCACCACTTCAATCCACCTGGTGAAAGTGTCCATAAATATCAAAATATAGCAATATCCTCTAGTAGAGCGTGGGAAGGGGCCCATGATATCACTGGCTACAACTTCCCAAGGTCCATAACTTCTGCGTCTGCCCATTAGTCCAGCTGGTAGTAGCTGCTCTACTTTACATTGTTGGCAGACGGCGCAGGAGCGTACAAAGTCGCTGATGTCCTTGTACATACTCTTCCAATAAAAGTATCTCGCGATTCGCTCATAGGTTTTACGTCGACCCAGGTGTCCCGCTGTGGGTTCACAGTGCGATTCTCGTAAAACTTGAGGAATCTTATCTGCTCGTAAGACCATTTTCCAAGCCTCTTGATCTTCTATAATATCTTCGAGCGTAGGATCGATACGGTAGCGGTATAAGCGGCCCGCGACGATCTTGTACTCGGGGTGCTCGGTAGGTTTCTCTGAGACTTGTGCGGCTAGCCTGTCGTACCAGTCGTCTTTGCCATGCACATCTTTGGGCTGGACGGCGGAGATCGGTGCTGCGTCACTCGCGTCGTCCTCATACATCCTCGATAGAGCATCAGGGACAAGGTTCAGCGAACCTTTCCTGTGCACAATGTCGAAATCATAGGCTTGTAGTTCGAGGGCCCATCTGGCAAGACGTCCATTAGGATTGCGCATATTGCATAGCCATTTCAAACTGCTGTGGTCGGTGATTACTTGGAAGTGGTATCCCTCTACATATGGGCGAAATTTTCGAATTGCCCATAGGACAGCCAAGCATTCTCGCTCAGTGACGGAGTAGTTACGCTCCGCGTTAGTGAGAGTGCGACTTGCAAAACTTACGACCTTTTCGTCTCCATCTATGGTCTGAGTCAGTACGGCCCCAATGCCAGTGTCGCTAGCATCGGTTTGGATGACAAATAAGTCATCGAAAGACGGCCGATGCAGTACAGGAGCAGAAGCAATCAGTGCTTTTATCTGCTCGAACGCTGTTTGTTGCGAATCGCCCCACTGGTACTTGACGTTCTTCTTCGTGAGCGACGTCAGAGGGTCGGCGATTGTCGCAAAATTATCTAAAAATTTCCGATACCACGAAGCCATCCCAAGGAATCGGCGTAATTGCTTCAGATTCTTGGGTGCTGGGTAGGTCATAATCGGTTCGATTTTACTGGGGTCGGGACGGAAGCCGTCACGATTCACAACAACCCCTAAATATTTTACCTCACTACAACAAAATTTACTCTTCTTTTTGTTGATCGTAAGCCCAGCTTCTTTAATCCTCTTCAGCACTACTTCGAGCCAGTGCAGATGTTCTTCGAAGCTGTCCGTCGTGATGATAATATCGTCCAAATACGAGAAAGCATGTGGCTCTAGCTCCGGCCCTATGACTTTATCGGCCAGCTGTTGGAAGGTGGACGGTCCCCCGACTACTCCGTACGGAAGTCGCGTGAACTCAAACAGCCCTAGTCCAGGCACTGTGAATGCAGTCAGATGCATGTCCTCTTCCTTCATTGGTATCTGGTGATACGCGGAGCTGAGGTCAATGGTCGATATATATCGAGCGTGTTGCAGTTAAGTATAGCGTCCATGTATGGAAGCGGGTACGCACTCGACTTCGAGACGGCATTGAGCTTTCGGTAGTCGATGCAGAATCTGTAGGTACCGTCAGATTTCCGCACCATGACTACTGGGCTTGACCAATCGCTCGTAGATCGTCGTATTATCCCAGCTTCTAACATAGTCAGCACTTGAGCGTGCATTTCTTTCTCTAATTTTCTTGACACGGGTTAGTATCGCTGCTTTATTGGCCTTGCAGATCCTACATCGATGGCGTGTTGAATTAAGGTGGTGCATCCTAGTATACTCTCCCCTTCTGGCAGCCATCTATCCAGGACTTGTTCTAGTTGAGTCCTCTGGGTCGGAGTTACATCTGCTAATCCGATCGCCGCAAGAGCATTAGCCACCCCGTCTGCAAGCGTGGACAATTCTAAAGGGACCGAGCTCTCAGCTCCCTCAATCTTCAGTTTGTTCTCTCTTGGCAGCAGTATCGCGTTGAACGCCCGCATAAAATCTGTGCCCAGGATGCATTCTGAGTCCAACTGGCTCATAATCATCACTTTGAGGCGGCGGCGCTGTCCAAGTAACTCGAATGGCAGCTCCACATGCCCATAAATTGGCACTAACTGGCCATCTGCTAGTCTCACACCGGGTCCTTTGTACGGAATTATCGACTGGCCACAAGCTGAGGCTATTTGTATGCCAATAGGACCAATAGCGGTGCGTGAGGCCCCTGAATCACAAAGGGCGCGCAGTTGAAATCCGCCTATTCCGACTTGAGTCCACCAGCGACTGCAATCTATATCGGCCGGGGATTCTCCTTTCAGCGGCATGATTTCGTTGCCTTCCTGCTGTCCTAAAGATGAATTTGAGGTCCCTTCTGTTTTTCCGGGAAACGCAGAGACCCCGTCTACTGTTTCCCTTGGCCTTTTCCCGGCTTCTGCGAGCACTCCGGGCAATACCGTTGAATGTACCCGGGCCACGCACAACCATAGCACTTAATGGGCGGTTTGGCTGGACCAGGGATTGCCTGGTTTGCATTGTGATTGCTGGCAGGCTCCCTGCTTTTCGGCTCCTTCTTGACATCCTTCCCCTCTTCTATCGTGACGGACGCCGTGCCTTTCGGCTTGCTTCGCCGACTATTCTTTCTGTTCCCTCTGGCCTTTATTGCTGGTGGAGGCTGTGAGCCTTGCGGGCTCGCATTTCCAGGAACGCTAATTTGCGCTAACGCCTCCTTAAAAGCTGTAGCAAAATATGCAGCTACTGTTGGCATTTCTGTGACTTCTGCCACTGTTGCAGCGCGCGGGGGCGTAGCTTTTCCCGTTGCCTCCTCCATTGGCTCCTTGTAAGCCACTCGAGGTAACAGGCAATTATCCGGTAGCGGCGGGGGCTTGTAATGATCCCTGTCATGGATCAGTTTCTCTGCTGCCCTAGCGAGGGTTATCAGCGCATCCAAGTCGGTGACTTCTTTCTTTGGCACAAGCATCTTGATCTCAGCCAGCATGTTGTCGTAAATTATGATGAGTTGAGCCTCTACAGGGGGCTGCACGTCTAAGTGGCTCAGAATGGTTAATACTGCGAAGATGTGGTCTCTGACCGCTTCCTTTTTACCCTGCGTGCGAGCTTGTGCTTCTGCTAGGAGTTGCATCTGGATATCTTGGTTGACCCCGTAACTTCTTCTGGCGGCTTGGCAAAAATCACTCCAAGTTGACCATGCGGGTCGCAGTTGTCTGCACCAGACCAGCGCTGGTCCCGTCAGCACGTGTAATAATGCGTTGAGCGAATCTTCTTCGTCGAGATGGGAGGACATTCTGCACTCGTTGACTCGTTGTATAAACTCTTCGATGCAGCTGTCCTTGTGTCCATCGAATTTAATATTTAGTGATTTTTCCACTCTCTCGCAATTTTACCAATGTCTCGGCGTGACCCGCCCCAGGCTGCCAACGTTGGGTACGAAAACGGATATAAGCTCCCAGTTGGTAAGGGCGCTGGCGTCTGCGCATCTACAAAATATGGGTTTGGATAACCCCAAGGTGATCCTCCCCCCCTCCTAGAGTCCCCCGGCAGTCGCGGCCGTTGTTGCTGGACTCCGGCTTGTGTTGTATCGTTGGTTACTCGTGTAGGTTGTACAACGACATTCGCCCCTGGGTTTAATCCCGAATTTCGTGTGCTGTGGGCATTTGGTTCTATGTGCCTTATATCAAAGGTGTCTTGAAATTGTACCTGTTTGCTCGGTTGCGAGGTCGCTGCTTGAGTTACCGAGTCCGTTGTTTGCTGGCTCTGTTGTAATAATTGTTGTACGAGGTACTCCAAGGTTTTATTTTCATTTCTGAGTCTCTCGATCTCTTCTGCATACGCTGTTCGTTCTTGTTGTGCTCTATTTCTATTGTTCTCGTTGTGCGCCCCCATCGCTTGTGCTTGGATGTTAACCATGCCCTGATTCACTCTCGTCGTTACTGCTGGTGTTGTTATGGAGCTTGTTACTATTGTCGTTGTCGCGGCCGTTGTGCTTATGCGACTAGTTGGTGTCCAAAAATCTATAAGGTTGTCGCTCGACGTGTAGGCTGCTCCGAGCGTTCTCGTGTCAGTCCCTGCCGAAGTCGTGACTGTACGGCTCTCTGACTCCCCCAACGCCCAGCGATTATCGCTTCCATCCTGGGTAGTTATGCCTTTTGCCTGCTGGACCGTGTCCCGTCCATTCGGGCTACCCATGGTCCGTCTTCCCTTGGTCTGCTGCTCATCTTCTAGAGTGTCTAATCTATTTGGGGAAAGAAGGCCCCGGGGGAAAGAAACAACTCATTAGGGACCTGCCTATCCTGCACTTTAAAAGCGGCGTTTTTGCAAAAGTGTGGTGTAAAAAAGGAAAAGAAAAAAGAAAAAGAAAAAAAAAATTTGCGATTCTNTTCTTTCGCGCGTGGTCGCATGCGTCGCGGTGAAACGTGTACTGGCGGTACCGGTTTTTTCGTAGACCCTTTGGGTCGTCCGCGTTTCGCTTTCCCTGTTTCCACCGGAGGGGTGTTAGCCGTCGGAGGAGCGTTAGCCGTCAGAGGGCTACTAAGCTTCCTCGCTCGCGTAACTTTAGTCGAGTGGCGAGCAACAACTACACGCGTCTTTCTCGGTCTGCCGCATTTACGTGGCGCATCCACGTTTACATGGTTTTCTACCGGTGGCACAGTGTANGATCTCCTTCGGTGGGTGGTTCTTCTCCGGCCAGGTAGCGTTTCAGATCGACGACATGGATTTTCTCGAACACCTCTCCTGCTTCGTTTTCGAGTCGGTACACATTCTGGCCCAAACGAGCGGTGATTTTAAAAGGTCCGGCGTACTTCGGAGCCAGCTTGGCGTTAATTCCTTGGACAGCTGATGACAGGATGCGATTATGCTTCCAGACCAAGTCATTTATTTTGAATTCGACTTGCCTGTGCTTCGCGTTATAATATTTCGACTGACGTTCTGTAGCACGCTGCGTTCTTTTTGCCGTAATAAGTCGCAGATCGAAAAGGTTACGCATTCGTTCTTCCCACTTGTTTAGCGCCAGCTGTTCCGCTTCTTGCCGAGCGGCCTGTTCTTCTGCTCGTTTAGTATTGTGCGGAGGAGTCGGATGTCGTCCCATGTTCAGAAATGCGGGGCTCACTCCCGTTGACTCCTACGTAGCGGTGTTATAGGCAAAGGTGAGCTCCGGCAGGAACTTATCCCAATTTTTGTGTTCGTTCTCTATAAACGACGTTACCATCGTCTTAAATGTTCGGTTAACCCGCTCTACAGGATTTGCTTGCGCGTGATACGGTGGGATAGTATGGTGCTCCGTGCCATGTTGCCGTAACAACTGGTCGAGCAATTTGTTACGGAATTCGGTGCCGTTGTCAGACAAAAATATATCGGGCACCCCAAAGCGTAGAAAAACCCGCTCATTTAGTTCTTTCTTGAGTGTGTTACCGTCAGCCTTGCGAATCGGCACCACTTCAATCCACCTGGTGAAAGTGTCCATAAATATCAAAATATAGCAATATCCTTTAGTAGAGCGTGGGAAGGGGCCCATGATATCACTGGCTACAACTTCCCAAGGTCCATAACTTCTGCGCCTGCCCATTAGTCCAGCTGGTAGTAGCTGCTCTACTTTACATTGTTGGCAGACGGCGCAGGAGCGTACAAAGTCGCTGATCTCCTTGTACATACTTTTCCAATAAAAGTATCTCGCGATTCGCTCATAGGTTTTACGTCGACCCAGGTGTCCCGCTGTGGGTTCACAGTGCGATTCTCGTAAAACTTGAGGAATCTTATCTGCTCAGAAGACCATTTTCCAAGCCTCTTGATCTTCTATTATATCTTCGAGCGTTGGATCGATACGGTAGCGATATAGGTGGCCCGCGACGATCTTGTACTCGGGATGCTCGGTGGGTTTCTCTGAGACTTGTGCGGCTAGTCTGTCGTACCAGTCGTCTTTGCCGTGCACATCTTTGGGCTGGACGGCGGAGATCGGTGCTGCGTTACTCGCGTCGTCCTCGTACATCCTCGAGAAAGCATCAGGGACAAGGTTCAGCGAAACTTTCATGTGCACAATGTCGAAATCATAGGCTTGTAGTTCGAGGGCCCATCTGGCAAGACGTCCATCAGGATTGCGCATATTGCATAGCCATTTCAAACTGCTGTGGTCGGTGATCACTTGGAAGTGGTATCCCTCTACATATGGGCGAAATTTTCGAATTGCCCATAGGACAGCCAAGCATTCTCGCTCAGTGACGGAGTAGTTGCGCCCAGCGATTATCGCTTCCATCCTGGGTAGTTATGCCTTTTGCCTGCTGGACCGTGTCCCGAAAAGGGTGGTGGCCGTGCTGTTGTCTGGGTGAACTGTGGTACAGGATGCCTCCCGTCGCTCCGTTTGTAATTTCCATTTCGGAGCTGCGCTCATGGTTAGGACGTTGCTGTTCAAGTATCATGCTTTTCGTCGCATCGGGCAACCTTGCCAACGACCTATGCATTAGCAGTAACTTCTGAAATCTTGCCGCTCTTCTTGACGTTGTTATTTCTTCCGGATCGTTAACGATCACAAAATCTTCTGCGGTATAATCGCCGCGTAGTCGCCTAATTAACCTATCTATATTCGGAGACCGATTATCATCTATTCTTAGTTCGAGATCATTCATTAAATCCGTTCTACTTTCTTCTGGTAACTCGTATGCCCATTCTGCTATCTGTTGTGACATCTCTATCCTACTGATGTTACGGTTCTCCATTTTGTGTCAGTGAGCAAGAGGAGAAAATTTTACAGGCTTTACTAATCTCAAAAAAAAAGAAAAAGATTCAACGCACACTATTACGTTTAATTGTGAAGAAAAAAAACGTCAGCGTTATTTTTATTCTTCGATTCTACCTCTCAATTCACAATCACCTCTAATCTGTACTCTGCTCTGTACCGTGCGTAACGCTTTCTTGGAGAGAAAAGAAAAAGAAAACAAAAATTCGAAAACGCGGTGTGAGAGTAAAACAATCTTCACTCTCTGCGAATATTAAACCCGCGAAACCGTTAAATTTTTGTGAGCGATTCGCAAAATTGAGAGTTTGTTGCTCTATTTTAATCGGTTTGGATTAATTGACAAAAACGAAAATTTTCACTTCACTTAAAAAAAAAAATAAACGACTGAGGGAAAAGAAACAATTTTCCGCGTTAGAAAAAAAAACTCAAAAATTCGATCAATTTAGTGCGCTATTATCACTGTTCAAATTTTCCTTGTTACAATTATATACGCGTCTCAGAATATTCGGCGATCGCGCGAAACCGCAATTATTTTCCGTCGGGATACTTTCGTATAAGTATACCGTGATGCTCCTATCTACACCTATACTATCACAATTGTACCACGCGCTCACTTGTGTACAATGTTTTCGTGGAACGCTCTCTCGCCGCGCGAGAGTCGGCAGCCGCTGTACGTGTGACGTCACGCTATAGGCTGTGTTGCCGGCGCCGCTTGGCGCGTTTGCTTTCAGCGCGCGAGAGCTACGCTGCTCTACAGCTGCGTGCGTTCTCGCTTTTAGTATACCTATGTATACTCTCACTGTTCGCACTAGAGATACTGCGATGTTTGGAGATTCGCACTTACAGTTACAGTATCTTGGCTACCGACGAATATTCAAATAATATTCGTTAGCCCTATACTGTGCTCGCTTTCGACTTATTCGAGCTGCTTCGTGGTTCGCACGCGAGCGTTCGTCGCGTGCCAACAACAACAAAGCCGTGCCGCTGTGACTCTCTAGCAAACGTCCTCGCGAGTTCCTGCGTTGCTTCGCTTCAAAATTTCGTCGCGTTACTAACCGTGTGTTTTTCGTTAAACTGAAATTCCGCGTCCGAATGTTAAATAAATAATGCCACTTACGGATGGGCGCCAATATAACGGGGCTGCTCTGCTCGGTGTCGATAGCCGCGCAGACGTTAGCTGCGTGCAGTGCAGCTACCGGAGCGGAGAGACAACCGCGTAATAATCGAGACCAAGTCTCGTTTCCTCGGGTATTATCAAGTTCGTAGGTGGACCGGCCAAGGTCGTATTTCGGCTAGCTGCAGTTTACTCGCACGTGCACCGTGAAGCGATGCACGTGCCCGCGGAGGCGGCGGGGAACTTAGTAGGAGTATGGACCGGTGTTCAATCAAGACACACTGGGTAGCGTAGAAAATGTAGCGTATATTGTTCAATCGAAAAGTAAGTACACGGGCACACACGCGGGTGTGCGAGACGCAAACGAACGGTGCAGTTAGAGACCGGGAGGGCACTGGTGAGAGAGAGACAGATGCAGAGCTGACACTTACGGTTGACGAGAGTCGGCTCAAGCCCCAGGACGTCTCCTTCGAAGGCGAGTGGTTCGAATCGCTCGGAAGCCTTGGACATAGCTGAGTCGCACAGGAACCTCGACCAAGGCGCAGTCGCTGTCGGACCCTCTGGGTTGCAGTCATAAACCGGGAGCCTTCGCACGTCGCTCTCACAAAGCTATCGGTATTTCTCGTGTCGAGGAGTCGCGCGCACGATGCTTACTCTCTGCGAGTCTAAACGAATCTCAATCTCTCTCCGCGAGACGCGGCACGCGCGCGAGTCTCTCTCTCTCTCTCTCTCTCTCTCCCCACTTACCGTGCTTTCTCCCGTTCCACTCTCCGCCGTTCGCCTGTAACAGAGCTGTAATACATTATTATACATGATATTTATGCTGGGGAGGTTATGACGAGTTAACATTGTTCCTCGTCATAGATAACATAATGAATTTTTTTTTAACTTGTGTATCAGCTCTTGACAATTAAAAAAAGAGTATACGGTTATACTATGAATAAAAAGTCATTGATATATACGCTTTTTTTATCACTTCTGGTGAATTATCCAGGGTAGAGCGTATTGGCCAAGAGAAATTATTAACTCCTTCTCGATGACTTGTTTGCAAAAGAATCCGAGAGCCTGAACGTGGAAAAACTCATGCGTGTGAAGAATTTACAGCAGTTACTCCGGTTGTCCGCACACAACAAGATATCCTTGGGGGTCATATTCTGTTCTGCTACCCTTGCCGGCTTTGCCAAGGTCGTCGTTGTCTCGTCCGTAACGTCTCACTCGCCGAGGTGTGGGTGTCCAGACTCAAAATTATATGCTGGAAACTCGCGAAAGCCGTATGACTCTAAATAAGTTTACGCGGTATAAAATGAGTTAATAATTGCGATACTATGCTCTCGGACGTGCCAGCACGTGTTTCGATTACTTGGCTAGCGTGCTACGCAATAGCGCGGAGACAAGCGTATGTCGATGACCGCTGCAAGTCGAGTACATACTGATGCGTAGAACGCGAGAGCGCCAGAGAAAGCCTGAAGAAAGCGGTCAGAATGACCATTAGATATGATGTGCACGACGCGACGTATTCACATACGCGCCTACTGTTTATACTTGCGCCGAAATAATCTTGTTGTTATGTCCTAAACTTATGATAGTTGTCACCGGACAGTAACTCTACGGGTTGTAAATCTTTATAAGTACGGGCGGAGACAAAGCTCAATACACAAAGCTTAGCGCCGTCGGTACCTGCCTACTTTCGCGATTCCTTTCTGGAAACAGCCTCCAGTAGACGCCGAGAAACTATTCTGATCTTAACGGCGAGAGCCTGGCAATTGCTGAGCGAGGGATAGAAAGTATGAAAAGGGGCGACTCGTTAATATAAGCATTAAGTGCAATGCGGAATAATAAAAGTGCGGTAATTATTGTGAAGAGATATGCGAGAGAGAGAAAGAGAGAGCCCTATTCTGTATTTACGATTGTAATTAAAGGAACTTACCTTTTGATGAATGCAACTGCCGTCAACTATAAATGAGATAAAGCTCCGCTTCCTTCCTTCCTTCAACGTCGGAGATCCGTTATATGAATATGTGTATGAAATTGTTTAGTAACGCAGTAATGCCTTCCTATTGCTACGAACTGTCGATTGCTTGTAGTAGGATTGGGTGGATGGGTGATGACTTTTCTTTGAATAACACTGAACACTGCATTTTCTTAAAGCGGTGAATTTATTCAATTAATAAAATAGAAACTTTTCACGCACTATGACTCGGTAATTCTAAACGAGAAAGAGACTTTATACTCATATAACTATATATATAAAAGAAAAGAATCGCATTGCACTGAAATTTCAGAGGAGGTCAGGAGACGGCCGACTATTCGGAAGCAACTGTGACTAGACTGAGCTCTGCTCCTTGCAGAGCGATATGGCTCGAGTACAATTTTTAATATTATTCGTTCTTTGTTTGGCCCTTGTCAAAATTGTTCGTCTTCTATGTAAATGACCGGAACGAAAAAAAAAACGGATCTCGCGAAACTGCAGTTAGCCTGACTCTGATTCCCGACCATTGCCGACTCGATTATGCAGACCCGACTGACTGATCCGTACAGAGGAACTATACTGTGACTCAACATTTACAAAACTCTGAAACTTTATCAATGTTAATATGTTTAACTCAAGTTGTACTAAAACTGCGGCACCCGGACTCGCTCAGGCAGAGCTTCCGCGCACTCTTACCGTAAATGAAATCATAGCTCGGCAGAGCTTTCCGTGGCGAACTTGTGAGAGAGCCTCCTTTAGCCCGCGGAGAGCCGGCCTTATAACTCGAAATCGACCTCACCGATACCCTTGACCGCACATAGGTATATGAACTTCGTGAATAGTACAGTCCAATCAGAACTAACCCCGCATATTTCTTCTATGGTCCTCTACGCTGTTGTTGTAGCATTTTTAAAAAGCATCCTTTGTGCTTGATAACGAACCGATGGTTTTTTCTGTCGGGCCCCTGTAGAGTGTATTTCCCGCTTTTGTGATAGAGTGCCGCCGGCGTGTGACGTTCGTAACTATTATACAGAGTGCAGTGGTCCTAGGATCCTATTTCTGCTCAGTAAATGATCCGTCTTCTTGTAGCTACGACGAAATTCACGGTCTACTCTTCTTCTGTTGCACTCACGGACCTCCGTGTTGCTTCTCATCTGGTTGGAAGTGCACGTGCGCATTGCTGTTCGAGCGCTCCTTCTCCTTCATAATGACGAAGCCTGCCTGCTGTGCTGTAAATGTGTGCGGGCTCCGCAGTTCGGAAGCGGGTCTTCTTCGCAAATTACAAAGGCCTCCTTCTGATGTTATAATATACACGTGTACGCCCTGTTTGGGTGCGCATCTCCTACTTTTTTGGTATTGCTTTCAACCCTGACTAAGTGTGCTTATTGGCAATGTATGTGTACTCATTGTA
>CM053170.1:54022958-54037948 GCA_012977825.3 Pteromalus puparum
TCAGATTCGCAGCTCGCTCTCGCTTACCTTCCTCCAATGTGCCGTGGATTCTTATTATAAAACTCGCGGCGCATGGGGTAGCTGTGTTAGAGAGCTTTGGTTTTAGATTCGCAGCTCGCTCTCGCTTGCCTTCCTCTAATGTGCCGCGGATTTTTATTATAAAACTCGCGGCGCATGGAATAGCTCGGTTAGAGAGCTTCAGTTTCAAATTTAAAGCTCGCTCTCGCTTGCCTTTCCTCGATGTGCCGCGTATTTTATTATAAATCTCGCGGCGCATGGGGTAGCTCGGTTAGAGAGCTTCAGTTTTAAATTTGAAGCTCGGTCTCGGTTGCCTTTCTTCGATGTGCCGTGTATTTTATTATAAAACTCGCGGCGCCTGGGGTAGCTGTGTTAGAGAGCTTTGGTTTTAGATTCGCAGCTCGCTCTCGCTTGCCTTCCTCCAATGTGCCGCGGATTTTTATTATAAAACTCGCGGCGCATGGAATAGCTCGGTTAGAGAGCTTCAGTTTCAAATTTAAAGCTCGCTCTCGCTTGCCTTTCCTCGATGTGCCGCGTATTTTATTATAAATCTCGCGGCGCATTGGGTAGCTAGGTTAGAGAGCTTCAGTTTTAGATTTACAGCTCGCTCTCGCTTGCCTTCCTCCGATGTGCCGCGGATTTTTATTATTAAACTCGCGGCGCATGGGGTATTTCGGTTAGAGAGATTTGGTTTTAGATTTACAGCTCGCTCTCGCTTGCCTTCCTCCGATGTGCCGCGGATTTTTATTATTAAACTCGCGGCGCATGGGGTATTTCGGTTAGAGAGATTTGGTTTTAGATTTACAGCTCGCTCTCGCTTGCCTTCCTCCGATGTGCCGCGGATTTTTATTATTAAACTCGCGGCGCATGGGGTATTTCGGTTAGAGAGATTTGGTTTTAGATTTACAGCTCGCTCTCGCTTGCCTTCCTCCGATGTGCCGCGGATTTTTATTATTAAACTCGCGGCGCATGGGGTATTTCGGTTAGAGAGATTTGGTTTTAGATTTACAGCTCGCTCTCGCTTGCCTTCCTCCGATGTGCCGCGGATTTTTATTATTAAACTCGCGGCGCATGGGGTAACTCGGTTAGAGAGATTTGGTTTTAGATTTACAGCTCGCTTTCGCTTGCCTTTTTTCGATGTGCCGCGTATTTTATTATAAAACTCGCGGCGCATGGGGTAGCTCGGTTAGAAAGCTTCAGTTTTAAATTTGAAGCTCGGTCTCGGTTGCCTTTCTTCGATGTGCCGTGTATTTTATTATAAATCTCGCGGCGCATGGGGTAGCTCTGTTAGAGAGCTTCAGTTTTAAATTTAAACCTCGCTCTCGGTTGCCTTTCTTCGATGTGCCGCGTATTTTAGTATAAAACTCGCTGGGCATGGGGTAGCTGTGTTAGAGAGCTTTGGTTTCAGATTCGCAGCTCGCTCTCGCTTACCTTCCTCCAATGTGCCGTGGATTTTTATTATAAAACTCGCGGCGCATTGCGTAGCTAGGTTAGAGAGCTTCAGTTTTAGATTTACAGCTCGCTCTCGCTTGCCTTCCTCCGATGTGCCGCGGATTTTTATTATTAAACTCGCGGCGCATGGGGTAACTCGGTTAGAGAGATTTGGTTTTAGATTTACAGCTCGCTCTCGCTTGCCTTTCTTCGATGTGCCGCGTATTTTATTATAAAACTCGCGGCGCATGGGGTAGCTCGGTTAGAGAGCTTCAGTTTTAAATTTGAAGCTCGGTCTCGGTTGCCTTTCTTCGATGTGCCGTGTATTTTATTATAAATCTCGCGGCGCATGGGGTAGCTCTGTTAGAGAGCTTCAGTTTTAAATTTAAACCTCGCTCTCGGTTGCCTTTCTTCGATGTGCCGCGTATTTTAGTATAAAACTCGCTGGGCATGGGGTAGCTGTGTTAGAGAGCTTTGGTTTCAGATTCGCAGCTCGCTCTCGCTTACCTTCCTCCAATGTGCCGTGGATTTTTATTATAAAACTCGCGGCGCATGGGGTAGCTCTGTTAGAGAGCTTCAGTTTTAAATTTAAACCTCGCTCTCGGTTGCCTTTCTTCGATGTGCCGCGTATTTTAGTATAAAACTCGCTGGGCATGGGGTAGCTGTGTTAGAGAGCTTTGGTTTCAGATTCGCAGCTCGCTCTCGCTTACCTTCCTCCAATGTGCCGTGGATTTTTATTATAAAACTCGCGGCGCATGGGGTAGCTCTGTTAGAGAGCTTCAGTTTTAAATTTAAACCTCGCTCTCGGTTGCCTTTCTTCGATGTGCCGCGTATTTTAGTATAAAACTCGCTGGGCATGGGGTAGCTGTGTTAGAGAGCTTTGGTTTCAGATTCGCAGCTCGCTCTCGCTTACCTTCCTCCAATGTGCCGTGGATTCTTATTATAAAACTCGCGGCGCATGGGGTAGCTGTGTTAGAGAGCTTTGGTTTTAGATTCGCAGCTCGCTCTCGCTTGCCTTCCTCCGATGTGCCGCGGATTTTTATTATTAAACTCGCGGCGCATGGGGTAACTCGGTTAGAGAGATTTGGTTTTAGATTTACAGCTCGCTCTCGCTTGCCTTTCTTCGATGTGCCGCGTATTTTATTATAAAACTCGCGGCGCATGGGGTAGCTCGGTTAGAGAGCTTCAGTTTTAAATTTGAAGCTCGGTCTCGGTTGCCTTTCTTCGATGTGCCGTGTATTTTATTATAAAACTCGCGGCGCATGGGGTAGCTCTGTTAGAGAGCTTCAGTTTTAAATTTAAACCTCGCTCTCGGTTGCCTTTCTTCGATGTGCCGCGTATTTTAGTATAAAACTCGCTGGGCATGGGGTAGCTGTGTTAGAGAGCTTTGGTTTCAGATTCGCAGCTCGCTCTCGCTTACCTTCCTCCAATGTGCCGTGGATTTTTATTATAAAACTCGCGGCGCATGGGGTAGCTCGGTTAGAGAGCTTCAGTTTTAAATTTGAAGCTCGGTCTCGGTTGCCTTTCTTCGATGTGCCGTGTATTTTATTATAAAACTCGCGGCGCATGGGGTAGCTCTGTTAGAGAGCTTCAGTTTTAAATTTAAACCTCGCTCTCGGTTGCCTTTCTTCGATGTGCCGCGTATTTTAGTATAAAACTCGCTGGGCATAGGGTAGCTGTGTTAGAGAGCTTTGGTTTCAGATTCGCAGCTCGCTCTCGCTTACCTTCCTCCAATGTGCCGTGGATTCTTATTATAAAACTCGCGGCGCATGGGGTAGCTGTGTTAGAGAGCTTTGGTTTTAGATTCGCAGCTCGCTCTCGCTTGCCTTCCTCTAATGTGCCGCGGATTTTTATTATAAAACTCGCGGCGCATGGAATAGCTCGGTTAGAGAGCTTCAGTTTCAAATTTAAAGCTCGCTCTCGCTTGCCTTTCCTCGATGTGCCGCGTATTTTATTATAAATCTCGCGGCGCATGGGGTAGCTCGGTTAGAGAGCTTCAGTTTTAAATTTGAAGCTCGGTCTCGGTTGCCTTTCTTCGATGTGCCGTGTATTTTATTATAAAACTCGCGGCGCATGGGGTAGCTCTGTTAGAGAGCTTCAGTTTTAAATTTAAACCTCGCTCTCGGTTGCCTTTCTTCGATGTGCCGCGTATTTTAGTATAAAACTCGCTGGGCATGGGGTAGCTGTGTTAGAGAGCTTTGGTTTCAGATTCGCAGCTCGCTCTCGCTTACCTTCCTCCAATGTGCCGTGGATTCTTATTATAAAACTCGCGGCGCATGGGGTAGCTGTGTTAGAGAGCTTTGGTTTTAGATTCGCAGCTCGCTCTCGCTTGCCTTCCTCTAATGTGCCGCGGATTTTTATTATAAAACTCGCGGCGCATGGAATAGCTCGGTTAGAGAGCTTCAGTTTCAAATTTAAAGCTCGCTCTCGCTTGCCTTTCCTCGATGTGCCGCGTATTTTATTATAAATCTCGCGGCGCATGGGGTAGCTCGGTTAGAGAGCTTCAGTTTTAAATTTGAAGCTCGGTCTCGGTTGCCTTTCTTCGATGTGCCGTGTATTTTATTATAAAACTCGCGGCGCATGGGGTAGCTCTGTTAGAGAGCTTCAGTTTTAAATTTAAACCTCGCTCTCGGTTGCCTTTCTTCGATGTGCCGCGTATTTTAGTATAAAACTCGCTGGGCATGGGGTAGCTGTGTTAGAGAGCTTTGGTTTCAGATTCGCAGCTCGCTCTCGCTTACCTTCCTCCAATGTGCCGTGGATTCTTATTATAAAACTCGCGGCGCATGGGGTAGCTGTGTTAGAGAGCTTTGGTTTTAGATTCGCAGCTCGCTCTCGCTTGCCTTCCTCTAATGTGCCGCGGATTTTTATTATAAAACTCGCGGCGCATGGAATAGCTCGGTTAGAGAGCTTCAGTTTCAAATTTAAAGCTCGCTCTCGCTTGCCTTTCCTCGATGTGCCGCGTATTTTATTATAAATCTCGCGGCGCATGGGGTAGCTCGGTTAGAGAGCTTCAGTTTTAAATTTGAAGCTCGGTCTCGGTTGCCTTTCTTCGATGTGCCGTGTATTTTATTATAAAACTCGCGGCGCATGGGGTAGCTCTGTTAGAGAGCTTCAGTTTTAAATTTAAACCTCGCTCTCGGTTGCCTTTCTTCGATGTGCCGCGTATTTTAGTATAAAACTCGCTGGGCATGGGGTAGCTGTGTTAGAGAGCTTTGGTTTCAGATTCGCAGCTCGCTCTCGCTTACCTTCCTCCAATGTGCCGTGGATTCTTATTATAAAACTCGCGGCGCATGGGGTAGCTGTGTTAGAGAGCTTTGGTTTTAGATTCGCAGCTCGCTCTCGCTTGCCTTCCTCTAATGTGCCGCGGATTTTTATTATAAAACTCGCGGCGCATGGAATAGCTCGGTTAGAGAGCTTCAGTTTCAAATTTAAAGCTCGCTCTCGCTTGCCTTTCCTCGATGTGCCGCGTATTTTATTATAAATCTCGCGGCGCATGGGGTAGCTCGGTTAGAGAGCTTCAGTTTTAAATTTGAAGCTCGGTCTCGGTTGCCTTTCTTCGATGTGCCGTGTATTTTATTATAAAACTCGCGGCGCATGGGGTAGCTCTGTTAGAGAGCTTCAGTTTTAAATTTAAACCTCGCTCTCGGTTGCCTTTCTTCGATGTGCCGCGTATTTTAGTATAAAACTCGCTGGGCATGGGGTAGCTGTGTTAGAGAGCTTTGGTTTCAGATTCGCAGCTCGCTCTCGCTTACCTTCCTCCAATGTGCCGTGGATTCTTATTATAAAACTCGCGGCGCATGGGGTAGCTGTGTTAGAGAGCTTTGGTTTTAGATTCGCAGCTCGCTCTCGCTTGCCTTCCTCTAATGTGCCGCGGATTTTTATTATAAAACTCGCGGCGCATGGAATAGCTCGGTTAGAGAGCTTCAGTTTCAAATTTAAAGCTCGCTCTCGCTTGCCTTTCCTCGATGTGCCGCGTATTTTATTATAAATCTCGCGGCGCATGGGGTAGCTCGGTTAGAGAGCTTCAGTTTTAAATTTGAAGCTCGGTCTCGGTTGCCTTTCTTCGATGTGCCGTGTATTTTATTATAAAACTCGCGGCGCATGGGGTAGCTCTGTTAGAGAGCTTCAGTTTTAAATTTAAACCTCGCTCTCGGTTGCCTTTCTTCGATGTGCCGCGTATTTTAGTATAAAACTCGCTGGGCATGGGGTAGCTGTGTTAGAGAGCTTTGGTTTCAGATTCGCAGCTCGCTCTCGCTTACCTTCCTCCAATGTGCCGTGGATTTTTATTATAAAACTCGCGGCGCATTGCGTAGCTAGGTTAGAGAGCTTCAGTTTTAGATTTACAGCTCGCTCTCGCTTGCCTTCCTCCGATGTGCCGCGGATTTTTATTATTAAACTCGCGGCGCATGGGGTAACTCGGTTAGAGAGATTTGGTTTTAGATTTACAGCTCGCTTTCGCTTGCCTTTTTTCGATGTGCCGCGTATTTTATTATAAAACTCGCGGCGCATGGGGTAGCTCGGTTAGAAAGCTTCAGTTTTAAATTTGAAGCTCGGTCTCGGTTGCCTTTCTTCGATGTGCCGTGTATTTTATTATAAAACTCGCGGCGCATGGGGTAGCTCTGTTAGAGAGCTTCAGTTTTAAATTTAAACCTCGCTTTCGGTTGCCTTTCTTCGATGTGCCGCGTATTTTATTATAAATCTTGCGGCGCCTGGGGTAGCTGTGTTAGAGAGCTTTGGTTTTAGATTCGCAGCTCGCTCTCGCTTGCCTTCCTCCAATGTGCCGCGGATTTTTATTATAAAACTCGCAGCGCATGGAATAGCTCGGTTAGAGAGCTCCAGTTTCAAATTTAAAGCTCGCTCTCGCTTGCCTTTCCTCGATGTGCCGCGTATTTTATTATAAATCTCGCTGCGCATTGGGTAGCTAGGTTAGAGAGCTTCAGTTTTAGATTTACAGCTCGCTCTCGCTTGCCTTCCTCCGATGTGCCGCGGATTTTTATTATTAAACTCGCGGCGCATGGGGTATTTCGGTTAGAGAGATTTGGTTTTAGATTTACAGCTCGCTCTCGCTTGCCTTCCTTCGGTGTGCCGCGTATTTTATTATAAAAATGGCGGCGCTTGGGGTAGCTCGGTTAGAGAGCTTCAGTTTAAGATTCACAGCTCGCTCTTGCTTGCCTTCCTTCGATGTGCCGCGTATTTTATTATAAATCTCGCTGCGCATTGGGTAGCTAGGTTAGAGAGCTTCAGTTTTAGATTTACAGCTCGCTCTCGCTTGCCTTCCTCCGATGTGCCGCGGATTTTTATTATTAAACTCGCGGCGCATGGGGTAACTCGGTTAGAGAGATTTGGTTTTAGATTTACAGCTCGCTCTCGCTTGCCTTTCTTCAATGTGCCGCGTATTTTATTATAAAACTCGCGGCGCATGTGGTAGCTCGGTTAGAGAGCTTCAGTTTTAAATTTGAAGCTCGCTCTCGGTTGCCTTTCTTCGATGTGCCGCGTATATTATTATAAAACTCGCGGCGCATGGGGTAGCTCGGTTAGAGAGCTTCAGTTTTAAATTTAAACCTCGCTTTCGGTTGCCTTTCTTCGATGTGCCGCGTATTTTATTATAAATCTTGCGGCGCCTGGGGTAGCTGTGTTAGAGAGCTTTGGTTTTAGATTCGCAGCTCGCTCTCGCTTGCCTTCCTCCAATGTGCCGCGGATTTTTATTATAAAACTCGCAGCGCATGGAATAGCTCGGTTAGAGAGCTCCAGTTTCAAATTTAAAGCTCGCTCTCGCTTGCCTTTCCTCGATGTGCCGCGTATTTTATTATAAATCTCGCTGCGCATTGGGTAGCTAGGTTAGAGAGCTTCAGTTTTAGATTTACAGCTCGCTCTCGCTTGCCTTCCTCCGATGTGCCGCGGATTTTTATTATTAAACTCGCGGCGCATGGGGTAACTCGGTTAGAGAGATTTGGTTTTAGATTTACAGCTCGCTCTCGCTTGCCTTTCTTCGATGTGCCGCGTATTTTATTATAAAACTCGCGGCGCATGGGGTAGCTCGGTTAGAGAGCTTCAGTTTTAAATTTGAAGCTCGGTCTCGGTTGCCTTTCTTCGATGTGCCGTGTATTTTATTATAAATCTCGCGGCGCATGGGGTAGCTCTGTTAGAGAGCTTCAGTTTTAAATTTAAACCTCGCTCTCGCTTGCCTTCCTCCAATGTGCCGTGGATTTTTATTATAAAACTCGCGGCGCATGGAATAGCTCGGTTAGAGAGCTTCAGTTTTAGATTTACAGCTCGCTCTTGCTTGCATTTCTTCGATGTGCCGCGTATTTTATTTTAATACACGCGGCGCATGGGGTAGCTCGGTTAGAGAGCTTCAGTTTTTAATTTGAAGCTCGCTCTCGGTTGCTTTTCTTCGATGTGCCGCGTATTTTAGTATAAAACTCGCTGCGCATGGGGTAGCTGGGTTAGAGAGCTTTGGTTTTAGATTCGCAGCTCGCTCTCGCCTGCCTTCCTTCAATGTGCCGCGGATTTTTATTATAAAACTCGCGGCGCATGGGGTAGCTCGGTTAGAGAGCTTCAGTTTCAAATTTACAGCTCGCTCTCGCTTGCCTCCCTTTGATGTGCCGCGTATTTTATTATAAAACTCGCGGCGCTTGGGGTAGCTGGGTTATAGAGCTTCAGTTTTAGATTTACAGCTCGCTCTCGCTTGCCTTCCTTCGATGTGCCGCGTATTTTATTATAAAACTCGCTGCGCATGTGGTAAGTAGATTTGGAAGCTTTTGTTTGAGATTTAAAAAAGCTTTTACCATTAAAACTTGCGGCACGTGATATAAATTGGTGTTGGTTTATTAATAATGTTCTGTGCTTTTACATCGAGTCTTGCTCTCGCGCTTCTTTCTTCTATGTTCTAGCGTTAAAAAAAAGTCCCACTCAGTAAAACTCGCGGCGTGTGGTGTAGGGTATTCTCTAATGTTATTAACGAACAATGAATTTCTAGCAAGTATGTACCTTTGCTTCGCTGTATTAATTTACACTTTACAATGTACACTTCTTTAAAAAAAAAAAAAACATTAATCAAATGCACATTTTTGTGATACAATTTATACAGGGCCTAATGCCAACTAAATCATTAAAATAAAACATACGTTCTTTTCCCGCAACCGTTTGAACTTAGCGCGCCTAGTATGTCACTTTCGTATACTCTCATTGCAGAGACTCTAGCGCCATAGTTTAGATGCGTTGGCCAAATTGGCGCGTTGGGCGGACTGACATGTACCCCGAAGGAGCCTATCCAAGTGGACGAGTAGAAGATGCCCCAGGAGGTCGAGGAAGAGATGCCCCAGGAAGAGAGTGAAGAGCAAGCGGCTGAAGAGGGAGGAGGAGGGTACGAGCAGTGAGGATGAGGCTGGTGATAGTAGTAGTGATAGTGATAGCGATAGCGATAATGACAACAGTGCTAGTGATGAGTTCTTGCCTAATCCTCACCGCTCGCCGTATCAGCAGCCACAATATTTGACGATATCTGGTGAGTACAAAATTCATTCATTTTATTAAAGCGTAAAATATCAACTAATTTAGGGATTTTTTATCTTTGTAAGTCACTGGACATATCTGAAACCAAGTTTTTTTTTATCAGAAATCGAGGACGACGACGGCGACGACGACAAAGGTGATAACGGTTTCAACAACGCAGTACGAATCGGTGGTGGTATATAATTTAATCGAGTTAGGGTAGTGAGCGAGGGTGAACGGGTTCTCCGCAACTTTAAAGCAGCGTCGCGCGAAATAATTTTCGGCTTTATTTTAAATAGGTGGATAACTAATCCCGTGTCCTATTGTTGTTTATCAAAAATATATAGATTTATTGTAAACGGGCGTAATGAAAATGATAAAATAGGGATAACTTTAAGTAGTGATAGGTTTGCGCAAGGTGGTTTCCTGTTAAGTACATTAGGGCCTTTGCAACGTCCATTTCCTAGGCCAGCATAGGTACGGCCCTGAGGTACTTGACCAGGTGCCGCATATCGAGCATACGGCCGTGTATCGGCTTCTCTCTCTCGCACTTACAGGACTCCCGTAAACTTATTGATCGCGTTGAAGCCGCCGGCGCGGACCAAGCACACAACAAATGATAACGCGTTCGGTGCGCATACCCCTCTCCTCACATCCACGAGGCGCTTGCTGCGTAGCTGATCAGTTCGCATGCAGCAGGAATTCATTTCTACTCCTTCCGCTCAACAAGTTATACACTTCGCACACTACATACTCCAGAGACGAAACCACGTGGCCGAGTGTAAGAGAAGAAGCCATTTCCAGCCAGCTTCGACGCGAATTCCGGGCTGCAGTTGGGACCAGTAAATTCTACGTAATTTTAACCTAATAGCTTAACAAACTAACATTTGTTCTTTTAGTGTATTTCTCGCACCCGGGGATCTCTACACCAGACTGATCCGGGGAGTCTATTCCTCCGGGAAAGACTCATGCTTATATATTTCACTAACCCTGCCACCGACTGGTCATAAAAAGATAGCTTCATGCTACCCTACTGGGCTAGCTCAGTAGGTTCTCCCATGGTCGCATCTCGCGAATTATACGCAAAATAAACTTTCTCATCGTAACACCTCGTAACACTAACCAAATTAATCTACGACAATCGCGAAGATCACATATCATCTTTTTTTTTATCCTTATTGTGTAACACTTTGCAGATCACTTACTCTACATTCGTCAATAATTTCTTATATGTGTAATAATATTTTTCTTTTTTGTTCATCAAACCACGTTAGTACTTTCGAGACTTATTTCCCACATAATCTATCCGTTGAAAGCCGGACACGTGTCTGGATACACGGTAGTGGAAAATAAGTAATCCTATATACAATAAAATCGTGTAATATAATTTTTCAGACATATACTTAATAAAATCAGAATATTCGCCGCGTATTCTTTTTGAACAGTAAAGTCAAAATATCATAGCTCAAATATATACTCAATCTTTTCTGTTCGTGTTTTTATAAAGTGATTTGATATGTCGAGCCGCCGCAATTGTTGTTAGTTGTGTTTGGAGTTTTTCTAGGTGTCGATTTTCTACGCTTAGCTCATTTTAATATTATATTAGTAACATTTTCTTGGTAAATTCTTGAGTAAGCTTTTTCTTTTGAGTAATAAATAAAGAGAATAAAGGCTGTTAGCCACAATCATTTTCTTCAACCATAAATCTGTGTAATACTTTATTCGACCTACTGCTCCTTATCTACTCCTATACTACAAAATAATAATATCTGCGCCACAAGTCCTTAAACAATTTTTTCTTACGAACTCACGAATCTTATTTTCCGCGAGAAGTCAAGAGTAGAAAAATAAGATTCTTTCACCTTAGATTATAATGATTTGCCGGATGTGATGGGAGATATTGTACAAAGTAATGAGAATTTTATAATTAATGATTCATTAAAAGTTTCCGTAGTGTACATTGAAATGCCCCGAGGTCAAGCGAATGAAAACGTAGTAGTAGACGCGGTTAAACGTCAATTAATACTATCCATAAAGAATAACAATAAATATGGTTTGCCACGTGCAATAGTTTGCGGGTTCGTATACTTAAAGAAGACTAAGTGCGCGTCAAAAGTAGAGTCGGAAAAAGAATGACGCAAAATAACTCGTGATTCCAATAATTATCAAAAAGATAAAAATTTAGAACCATTACAAAACGCTTAAACGATCGTTCCGGATGACGGTTGCGGTTTCGATCAATTTATTTCGTTGCAGAATTATTGACTTAAAAATAGAACGGCTATTTATTTATTTATTTATTTATTTATTTAGCCAGAAAAGAAAAATACAGAGATATTATAATACACTCCGCATTCCCGCAAAGATAAACAAGGTTATCTGATCGCACTGGCATTATAATTATACAAAAAAAAAAAATATAAAAAATATAAAAATAACTTAAAACTAAAACTTAACCTATATTTACACAAAAAATAGTAGCCTTCATTCTACTTTTCTCTTATTATTATCGGCATTACATGCACATAAAGATTTTTATATTCAACAAATTAAATACAGCAATATTTCCATATATAAACTATTTTAAATATCAACAATTTGATTTAATCCACTCCTTAATTCTTTTTAATTGACTGGGTTTGTCTATATCGAGTACTTTCAAATCGTTTGGCAGTGAATTAAACGTTGAGATAGCTTTTATATAACTATTTTTGTCGCTTATTCGCTTTTTATTTATAGGTACAATTATGCTCTTATTTTTAGTAATACTCTTTGAGTTATGGTATTGTGTTTTGAGATCATGATAGTAGAGTTTTAAAGCCTCTAGAGTAAACAGTTGTTCAAGATTTAGAGGGTTATTTTGCGTGACAAAATTGTTTTTATTTATAATTTAAAAAATTTTTTTCTGAATTCTTTGTATCAAATCTCTATAATTTTTATACGCACCTCCCCACGCTATGATGCCATAGCTTATAATGCTGTGGAAAAAAGCATAATATATTATCATCAAAGTCTCCGTTGGCATTGATTTAGCAATTTTGTAAAAGATATACACTAGATATTTAGTTTTCTTAATAATATGTAGCATATGCATTTCCCACTTCAAATTATAATCAATAACTATTCCCAGATATTTGTGGTTTCCTACTCTAGTTAATTTTTTGTCCTGTATCCTTACGTCTAAATGATCTGGAACACTGTCGACGTAGCTTCCGAAGGTCATACACACAGATTTATCTACATTTAAAGATAGCTTATTTACCGCAAGCCATTTGTGTATGCGCAACAAAAAGTTATTCATGTTATCTTGAGCTTCCAACCAACTGTCCCCAGAGGCAATTATTGCAGTATCATCGGCGTATGACAGAATAGCTTCCTGAGGTATCTCTTGAAGGATATCATTTATGTACAGAATAAATAACAGTGGCCCAAGTATCGTACCTTGCGGTACCCCGGTATTTATTAGTAAGTAGTCACCAGCACTACCATCAATTCTAACTCTTTGATATCTATTACTAAGATAACTAGAGAGTAGCAACAAAGCCTGCCCCCTAATTCCTATGCAGTATAGTTTATCAAGTAGGATACTATGGTCCACTGTATCGAAGGCCTTGGCCAGGTCGAGAAAAGTTACAATAGTCGGGATGCTCTTATCAACATTATTGTACAATATGTTTGTTAAATAGTTTAGTGCATCTTTTGTACCTATTTTCTTAACAAAACCAAATTGATGTTCGGAGATTATATTAGTTTTAGTAACAAAATCATACAGTCTATTATGTATTATTTTCTCGAAAATTTTTACTACATGAGATATTAGCGAAATAGGCCGATAGTTTGTGATTTTATGTTTTTCACCTGATTTGAAAACTGGCACAATTTCTGCATACTTGAGTGCATTAGGCCAAATACCTTTCTGAATGCATAAGTTAATAATATAGGTTAGTGCTTCAGCTATATAGCTTCCTATTAATTTCAGGGTCTTGGAGTTTATCAAGTCAATTCCACCACTACTAATTTTTCAAGCATTGATTACTGATATTACCTCACTCATGCTCGTTGGGTTAATAAAAATCGAATTTGGGTTGATGGGTGGTAGTATGAGTTCCGCATTATCTGGTTTAACAATTTTTTCACTCAACTCTCGACCTATTTCGCTGAAAAAGCTGTTGATATTGTTGGCTATTTTTGTTTTATCAGTTACTTTCCTGTCATTAAATAGTTATTATTATTCTTCTCCATTATAACAACAACAAGTAAAAAACAATAGTGGGAAGCAACCCTTCGGAGCATTAAAATAAAACACTCATTTTAAACGAATGATGAGTGTTTTATTTTAATGCTCCGAAGGGTTGCTTCCCACTATTGTTTTTTACTTGTTGTTTTCCTGTCATTAATTTTTATAGGATTTATGGCTTCCTTGAATTTTTTATTGCCTATTTTACAATTAATAATTTCCCACAGCTTTTTGCAGAATTATTGACTTAAAAATAAAACGGCTATAGTTATTTATAATTATAGTTCCATAGGTTACGGTGTCCCACCTTTATACGATATCTTTGTTTCGCGAAAAAGATATTAAAATAAAACAAATTAATATTGCATATCACAAAGACCCGGGGCATTTCAATTTACTATTAAACTAGAAAACCGCTGCCAATTCTTTGGCACGTATCTTCCTTCAACCTTATGTATCGCTTTAATATCTAAATTGTTTTTACTTCATATATAATCCTATAAAGTGTTTATGCTTTTTCGTTTGATGGATAAAATTATTTCGAAATAATTATATTACATAATCAATGCCCTGGTAGAAAATAACCCAACCAAAATGGCTTGTCAACTAATTGTTCGGCAATTTTTTTTTGCCAACGGTTACGAAAAGTATTAACCAACGGTTACCCAACGGTTGGGAAAACATTCTAAATAAAAAGTTAGCCAACGGTTTACCAACGGTTGGAAAAAATACACTGCAATAGATATTTTAAATATGAAAAATGTTAATTGCTTTTAGATTTTTAATTTACGTATACACGTAATCATGGATAATAAAAAAGTATATTATATATTCGACTTCCAAAAATATCTGATTCGCAAGGTTTCAGAAATATGTTATTTGAAATGAGAGGTTATGTCAACATGTACGCGTGGTCTGAGTATTATACACACATGTGTGTGTGTGTGTGTGTGTGTGTGTGTGTGTAGAGTTCCCGGATTCAGAAACCAAAAAATATAAACATACTAAATTTTTAACACTTCGTGCGTGACGCACAAAGTGTTAAAAATTTAGTATGTTGGAGCGGACAGTGCAGTGCTATACATGTGCGTGGTCAGCCTCTGGAGCATGCGGATGAAATCAGTGCTTTTGCCTGCGGTGGCAGGTTATTGAAAAATCGTAAGCTTGGAGGGAAAATGAGGGGGCTAGTCTTCTTGGAGATTTTCTGATAAGGCACTTAATTTCTCAAGACGCGAAAGAGTATTTGAACAAGAGGCATGAATGTTACAGTAAAAGATATCAAGATTCCGGGAAAAAATAGAAATCCTCCTGATTTGAAAGGGAATGAAGAAATTGTTAAAATCGAAATACAATACACCTAAGGAACGATTCTTTTGATTTCACCGTAGTTCCTCTTTCGGTTGAATTGATTTGGTAGTGGAATCATCATCCTTTTAATTAAACCGCTTTTCTGCAACAATTAATTCTTCCAAAAAAATAATTTTTCTAACACTATTTATAACAACGGTGGGTTAGTTTTTTTTAGGACAAATTTGAATATATGACTTTATTTTTGCTGTATATACTTAATTTACTTTTGTGATTTCAAGTTTCAGGGGATCCGTTGGCTAATTCTTTGATCGGGCGGGCTAGTGTACGTACGATGATTTGGCAAGTATGTTATAACCAACCGGTCTTGGAAAAAGGACAGGAAAAAGGCAGTTGGCTAAGGGATTTCTATTTCGGCCTGACGAAATTAGACAGTATGTTTATAACCAACGTTGGCTTGAACGCTGTGTGGCAAACTCGATTGCGAATTTGCTGCAAGCGA
>CM053170.1:54037973-54154826 GCA_012977825.3 Pteromalus puparum
TACATAATCAATGCGTAACTGAAAATATTGTTTTTAAGGATTTAATAAAACAAAAAACAGAAAAAAACTAGCCAAGGTATAGATTAAAATCCATCAAATAGAAGCTAAGTTCTAAGCGATGCAGTTTTCAGTTATATAGATTATACAATATACAGGGTGAGAAAACGAAATTTTGAAGCTTAATATCTTTGAAACCATTTGGTTTCATAATTCTTTGAAGCATAGCATATTTTCAAAAATTTTGAAAAATTTCAAAATTTTTAATTGCCGTAGACTACTTAAAATTAAAGTAGTCTATAGAATAACATTCGATAATCATGATGTTTTAACGAAAAGTTCAAAATTTAGTTTCCGAGATATAATGATAAGGATATAGTTCGCGGAACGTATCTAAAATCACCAGTGATCGAAAAATCGCCATGAATATACGCACATGCGTAACTGAAAATCTTATTTTTAACGAATTAATAAAACAAAAACAGCAAAAAACGAGTCTAAGTATAGATTAAAATCCATTAATGGAAACTGAGATCGAAGCGATACAGTTTTCAGTTATATAGAGTATACAGGGTAAGAAAACAAAATTTTGAAGCTTAATATCTTTAAAACTAANACTAGTGATTGATTGCCTGAGTTATCGCAATTTTAGAAAGTTTAAATATTCTAATATTCCTAAAATTGTTTGGCTCAGTTATCGCCATTATCAAGTTAGAATATTCTAATATTACTAAAATTGTTTGGCTAAGTTATCGCCATTAAAAAGTTTGAATATTCTGAAATTATCAAAATTATTTGACTGAGTTATCATCATTATATAGTCTAATACTAATATATACAAATTGTTTGGCTGAGTTAACGCCATTATGAAGTCTAAATATAAATACTTATATAAAAATTGTTTGGCAGAGTTATCGGCATTAAAAAGTCTAAATATATAATATCAATATACAAAAGTTCAGCAGAGATATTAAAAAATATAACGATTTTTAATATTTACTTATTTAATAACTTGTTTCACATTGAAATTTAATAAGCAAAACAGATAATATAAAAGTAAAACCATCATTTTTGACATCAATTATTTATGTAACATATAGTACATAGAATTATGAAAAAATCAATTAATTAGTATAGTAACAAATTAAAATGCGGGCGTTTTTACCCGAACATTTATATCTTATATATACGTCAGTCTCAACCCTGTCAAACGCAGAGAGCAATTTTCATTTATACTATAATCTGCAGTTTATCACAAATTATTATTGTAGTTCAAAATAAAATATATACTTCCGATTCATAAAGACATTCACGATAGAGCACCAAATATGGATTGAAATTATCGTCAAATATCTGTGACATTTTGTAAAGGATGTTTAGATGCCAAGACCACTTTTAGGACGACGAGACATCGTCTACGGATGAGAGCACTGAATATTAAATTATATTACCGTCAGATATTCCATACCTCTCGTAGACGATGGCCAGGTGTCAGGACGACTCCTAGGATTACGAGACACCGTCTACGAATAAGTGCGAATGAGTGTATATTTTACAAAAACCAGAAACATCAACTTATTTACTGAAATATATTGTTATATACATATGTATATCATATCCCTTTTATATGTATCATCATGATTATCCCCAGCATCATGTAATCTGGACCACATCTGACAATTTTTATTTCGCATTTTTATACATATATACTTGTTCGATAAGTGTATAGGAAAAAAAAATATATATTTTTTTACATCAATTAAAAGTTTTTCATGTCTGTACGTACGTCCGTAGGTACGTACGCTTTTTAGCTAATTTTTATCGTTAATGTTTATAAAAACTAATCCTTTAAGAATGTAATTTTTGTGATGAATCCACGTAATGATACAAAGATTACCATAATTACAAAAAAAAATCATTTTTACAAGATATATATACACAAGATAGGGTATTTACAGAAGACATAGTTTTCGAAATTAAAGAATTTTAATATTATTTAGATATCAGTCAGTCAGTAGTGTCAGGATGACCCCTAGGACGACGCGACATTGTCTACAAGGAAAAGCATCACTTATACATAAAATATACCGAAAAATACTTCTGACTTCCTGTAGATGATGTCCAGGTGTCAGGATGACCTCCAGGTCGACGTGACATCGTCTACAAGGAAGAGCATTACTTGTAGATGATGTACATACATAAAGTATATATTATAAATTAAATATACCGAAAAATACTTCTGACTTCTTATAGACGATGTCCAGGTGTCAGGATGACCCTCAGGTCGACGCGACATCGGCTACGAGGAAGAACATCAATTATATATTATATAATAAAGGCTTGAAGAGGTCTCTCACCGGAGACGAAACGTCGCCAGTTAATTCTATTTGGACTGTGTTTATTATTAAAAAACCTGGGTTATCCTCCCACCATTGTTTTCCCAAAAACTATATGTTTTGAAATATGGAGAGGAATAACAATATCCTCATCAATTATATATTAAATGTACTAAGAAATACTTCTGACTTCGTGTAGACGATGTCAAGGTGTCAAGATGACCCCCAGGTCGACGCGACATCGTCTACAAGAAGAGAATCACTTATACATGAAAAATACCGAAAAATACTTTTGATTTCCTGTAGACAATGTCCAGGTGTCAGGATGACCTCCAGGTCGACGCGACATCGTCTACAAGTGTTATGTCCTAAACTTATGATAGTTGTCACCGGACAGTAACTCTACGGGTTAATTAAGCTTTATAAGCACGGCCGATGACAAAGCTTCGATACACAAAGTCTTAGCGCCGTCGGTGCCTGGCTACCTTCGCGATCTATTTGAGAACAGCCTCCAGTAGTCACCGGTGAATTACTTTGGACCCGCAATAAATCGTTATGCATTTTAGTCTGAATCAACACCCTGAACTCTGAGACGAACTAAGTTTCCCTTAACTATCAGTAAAATAGGACGTCACTCCGATCGTTAAGACAGAACCACGGACTAATATCATTTTAGACTTTTGTAAGATGAGATTTAGTATTTGTGCAATGGATTATGAAAGAAAGAAAGAGAATATGTATGGAGACATGCCGTCTGTTGATATGTATATCACTTACCTCGTATTTATTCGCTTCTGACCTGTTCTGCTACCAGTGCGTCCTCTCAGTGGGGCGTTGGCTCGATTTTCAAAGCGGAATGATTATACGAATGCAAACAGTCGCGTCAGGAATTAGGAATTAAAGGTTAAAATGTGCACTCACGATTTAATTATTTATTATAAGCAAGTTTATTTAAGAATTATTGAAGACAGAATTTGATTAACGCTCGCTTGCAACTAACTGATGTATCTTAGACAATTATTATTTTCCTCAGAACGACAAACGACACAAACGACAATAATATTCTAAGTTTTGAACTACCGAAGATATTCTAAGTTTTTGAACCGTCGAAAATATTCTATGTTTTGAAAGAAGTATAAAGTTTAAGTCCCGAGACGATAAACCGGACCGGGCTCCGCTCGGGCAGAGCTTCCACGTGGTGAAATTTCGATGAGATACTGTCTGTGAGGCCTGGCGGATATACTCAAAATTGCCCTTACCGACACCCTCCACGAACATAGCAGGTAATGAACATTTGTAAATAGTATATCCAATCAGAGAGCTTAGATGCTGCATATTTCCTTATATGGTTTCTCTGGGCTCGGGTCTTGTTGTTATAGGCATCTTAAAAGCTATTCTTTTGTACTTGTAGCAGTGATGGGTTTTTTTCCTCGGTCTCCTATATAGAGTGTCTTTCCTCTTTTCTGGGTAGAGTCGCCGCCATTGACTTCGAGATCTTATCTCTCGATACACAAATGCAAGTGGTCTAAGATCTTCTACTTGTGCTCATTAATATGCACATCTTCTTGTAATGATGACGAAGTTCACGTATGCTTCCGTCTTCTCCTGCACTCATGACCTCGGTGTAGTATTCTCATTGGTGTTGGGGGCGCACGTGCAGTTGCTATTCAGACGCGTGCCCTCTCCTTCATGATGTTCTCGTAGTTTTAAGACGAAGCCCTCCTGCTGGTGTTGCAAATGTGCAGGCGCTCACAGTTCGGACGCGTGCTTCCTTCTTTGACAGATTCGGACGAAGCTCTCCTTCTGATGTTGACTCTCCTCGTGATTTTAATTTATGATACGTATTTATAGAGATGTAATATAATCTAGTGTTATGTCCTAAACTGATGAGAGTTGTCAACGGTCAGTAACTCTACGGGTTAGTTACTATCATAAGTACGGACGAGGATAAAGCTCCAACGCATGGAGTCTGAGCGCCGTCGGTACCTGACTACCTTCGCGATCTTAATAGAACAGCCTCCAGTAGCCGCCGGATAATACTTTGAAATCGCGCTAAATCCCTGATTTGTTATAACCACTCTAATTAACGACCCTTTAACAACACTTCTTATCAATCACTAAGGCGAGACGTTACTCTAGTCGTTAAGCGAGAACCTCGGACTAAACTGAATTTCATTCTTGTACAACAATATTAATTACGTGCCCAGATCTATTAAAAGAGAAAGAGAGAAAGAGAGTGCAAATGGAGGCGCATAGCCTAGTGGTGTATATGTATAAGTCGCTTACCTTGTTCTTTTTTCTGCTACCGAGCTGCTCTGCTACCAGCACGTCCTCTCAGTAAGTGTATGGACTCAGCTTCCAAAGCGGAGCGAATGCGAAGGCGATTTGGGTTCGACAAGGATCGGGAATTGTCGGGTTTAAAGTACACTCGCGATATCAATTTAATTCGATTTATTCGCTTTTAAACAAATTTCAAATAACGTTCGCTCGCAACTAACTAAAATCTTGCGCTGATTGTAATTCTTTCAAGAAAAACGACAAACGACAACACGACTTCTGAGCCTCGACAATTAACAAAATCTGAGTTGATCGTTACAAAAATATTCTAAGTCTCGATGATGACAAAATCTTCAAGTGTCTGTCAGAGCGAAAATTTTAAGTCCGAAAATATCGAAATTTTATAAGTCCAATACAGCCGAAAAAATTCTAAGTCCCGAATGAATCGAGCTCCTGCAGAGCTTACGCACGCGACGATTTTTTTGATCGAACTGGCTCTCGCGAATCTGCTGCCGGGTCCTTATATACCTTTTGAACTACGGCGATCTGTTGCTTACTTGGTTCCTACGGAATGGCTTTTTGGCCAACAGGAGGCTCGGATGCATTACATCTCCTTATTTAGCATTTTCTAGGACACGATCGCGTCCCCGTGGCCCAATGAAAAAATTCGATTCCGTGTACGCTCACTAAGCCTTTTTGCTCTTGTTTGCTGTCAGAGCCATTGTAAATTATCATTTTATGGTGGGCTACTCAAACTTTTTCTGTGAATTTGAGAGCTGCACCTTACTATCCGCCGCGCGGTGTCGTTTCTAATGCCGGCTTGAATGGTTTTATTTGTCGTGCGGCAACTTCCATTCGCTTCGGAGGTTTATTTTTCTCGTTTGTACTAGCCATCGTACATCCTCTAGGCAGTGCTTCTCCTTACGGAGACTTCTCTGCACGTGTTGGTTCTAGGCAGCCTTCGACTGGCGGCCCTTTTACTTTTTTCATGTTGTCGAGCTGCGTTCTCCTGCTAAAATGTGCGAATGACGATCTAGTTCACTTTTTCTTCTTCTTGCTTTCCGTTGTTCTGCTGTAAGTGATTTCTATTCTTTCGTCGATACTGCTGAGCAGTGCTTGTTTCTTAGCAGGTGTATGTGCATCAAGGTGCCTGTTTCGCTTCGCGTTTCACTCCAAGGTCATAATGTGTGCAGCATACCTGCATATGTCCTTCTGCCGTAGCTCCATAGTGTGCGTGCGTATAGGTGCGCCTCCTTAGTAGTGGTCCTCTGCTATAGCGCTGTAGTGTGCGTGCGTATAGGTGCGCTTCCTTAGTAGTGGTCCTCTGCTATAGCACTGTAGTGTGCGTGCGTATAGGTGCGTCTCCTTAGTAGCGGTCCTCTGATATAGCGCTGTAGTGTTTGTTTGGCCGTTCACCTTCTGCATCTCCTGCTCTATTGTTTCTATGAATCGATGTTTTTTGGCTTTGATTCTACTTTTATACTTTTTCGTTCTTTTAGTTATTCCGTGCGTTCACTTTTATGCCTTGTTTAATCGTCATTATTATACGTGAGTCTATGATTATTATTAATTATTAAAAATGATTTTACTTATTAACTCTTGAATTAAATTATAGTTTTACTCTTACTTCATACCACGTTGTCGTTTCTCGCTTTTATTTAATTAATCTTTATTGTCGTTCTCTATTTAAATCTTTTCAATTATGAAATGGTAGCGTTCTGATGCCAAGTATAGTATTACTTTGTGCTGTCGGGCGTGCTTCCGACTTATGTGTTTTGAATTTCCTAAATCTCATTATACGCTACATTCTAATGGGAAGGGTATTGATTGACTTGTTTTACAACAAATAACTTTACTATTATTAATAGATCAAAAATGCGAAAGAAGTGAGCATTTCACACTAGTTATCCGATTTTCGCGATTTTCTCATTATTCGATTTCTCGCGTAATAATTACTTCTATAAAAAACCGCTGCCAATTCTTTGGCACGTAGCTTCCTTCAACCTTATGTATCGCTTTAATATCTAAATTGTTTTTACTTCATATATAATTCTATAAAGTTTTTATGCTTTTTCGTTTGATGGATAAAATTATTTCGAAATAATTATATTACATAATCAATGCGTAACTGAAAATATTGTTTTTAACGATTTAATAAAACAAAAAACAGAAAAAAACTAGCCGATAATCATGATGTTTTAACGAAAAGTTCAAAATTTAGTTTCCGAGATATAATGATAAGGATATAGTTCGCGGAACGTATCTAAAATCACCAGTGATCGAAAAATCGCCATGAATATACGCACATGCGTAACTGAAAATCTTATTTTTAACGAATTAATAAAACAAAAACAGCAAAAAACGAGTCTAAGTATAGATTAAAATCCATTAATGGAAACTGAGATCGAAGCGATACAGTTTTCAGTTATATAGAGTATACAGGGTAAGAAAACAAAATTTTGAAGCTTAATATCTTTAAAACTAACTGGTATCATAAACAACCCAAAGAAAGAGATAAAGGTGCTATATAATGCTAACTAAATCCAAAATTTTAAATTGATTATTGCCTTTTTACTCCAGTTATCGCATCACGTAGAAAAAACGACTCATAGTATACAGGGTGAAAAAACAAAAGTTTGAAGCTCAATATCTTTGAAACTAACTGGTTTTATAAAAATCCCAAAGAAAGGGATCATTGTGCTATATAATGCTAACTAAATCCAAAATTTGAACTTGATTATTGCCTTTTTACTCCAGTTATCGCGTCACGTAGAAAAACGATTTTTTTCAGTTTTTGATGTTTTTCTCAGGATCTGCCCCATGAAATGACTTAAAATTTAAGTGGTATATAGTTCTAATTACCTTCAATAATCATATATTTTTTTAGAATGATTCGCTATTTAGTTTTTGAGTTATAACGATTTAAAAAAATTGCACTGTATGGTGTATAATAAAAGAACGACGAACGATAATATAAATTTTTCACGGTAAAAACATAGGCAATTTTATTCTCTTTCAGGTACATATTAAGCAATTTACTTTTATTAACTTTTCCGATAACTTTGTTGGCAAAAACTGAAATCTCAAAACTAAAAAATCACTATAAAAAAAAACGCGTATATAAATTGTAAAAACGGACTTTCGTCCCACTATCTTCTAGCAAAAACAAAGAAAATGAGACTTGGTGGGTTAAAATCCACCAAGTAGAAGCTGAGAAACAGGCGTATACATACGCACACACACACACATACATCCGTACGGACATTTTCTAAAAACACCATTTTTCGACTAAAAATTCATCAAAACACACTTCCCACATGTTTCTACACAAACTCCAAAAATTACTATTACAAGGCTTCCTTAGGAAGGAAGCAACTTTTTAAAAGGTAAAATATTGGCAAGTAAAAGTTCCTTTACAAAATTTCTGATATCCCAAAAACAAAAATAACTGATGTCAAGTAATTGTTTTTCATATTTATCAGGTATACGCATGCGGACACATTATTTTATAAAATAAAATATTTTTTACTTAAATTCTTACTATATAGTAGTTTGGATTCATAAGTAAAATTTAAAATTACTCTTCTTCCTTGGCATTTCCAAAAGTATATTTAATCATATACTTTTAATCCATAGTTCAGAAGCTATTTAAATAATTAAAACCAATATTACATTGGAAATACGACTCAAGATTTTAATATTTTTTAAATTTTTCTAATAACTACTGAACTATGGATTAAAAGTATATGATTAAATATACTTTTGGAAATGCCAAGGAAGAAGACTAATTTGAAATTTTACTTATGAATCCAAACTACTATATAGTAAGAATTTAAGTAAAAAATATTTTTCGTCATACGTGCACGAAAAAGGCCACTTTCCATGCATGTAAAATGAATGGAAAATCGAGTTTTTTCCTCACTCTGCAGACTATCCGATATGTGTTTTTAAAACTTTGAAAATTTTCAAAATTTTCAAAATTTTTCAAAATTTTCAAAATTTTTCAAAATTTTCAAAATTTTATTGAAATTTTCAAAATTTTATTGAAATTTTCAAAATTTTTTGGTATTGTCAAAATTTTTTGAAATTTTCAAAATTTTTAAAATTTTAATACAAATTTGTTTTACTTTGAAAAGTCCTCGAATTTCCCATTCCTTCCATATGCATAAAAAGTACGGTGTGCAACAAGGGGGGAAAATTGTTTTTTTCTAGCGAGGGTGCTGTTTTGCTCAAAACAGCACCCGAGTCTGAAAAAGCCACTCCCCAATATACTATTATTTTATAAAATAATGTGTCCGCATGCGTATACCTGAAAAATATGAAAAACAATTACTTGACATCAGTTATGTTTGTTTTTGGGATATCACGAATTTTGTAAAGAAACTTTTACTCGCCAATATTTTACCTTTTAAAAAGGTTTTTTTATAGAAGATTTCATCACTTTTATAGAGACTATACATGTATTACATTGTACGGTATCAACAGTAAAAATATGTAATACTCAAGATAATTCTCGGAGATGACGTTGATACCGTCCACCTGGGCACCAGGTACCACGGAGACCGTTGCCATCGCAATATTCGTGTTCGGCGACACGTAAAACCCCTGAGTAACGACTTTCGACTAATTATGTTACAAATTTCCGTAAAACTCGAGGAGACGACGTTGGTACTGTCCACCCTGGGCACCAGGTACCTCGAAGACCGTTGCCGTCGCGATATTTGTCTTCAGCGACCCCAAAAACCTCCGAGTAACAAGTTTCAACTAACTATGTTAAAAATTTCCATAAAACTCCAGAAGACGACGTTGGTACTGTCCACCATGGGCACCAGGTATCTCGAAGATCGTTGCCGTCGCGATATTCGTCTTCAGCGACCCGGAAAACACCCGAGTGACAATACTGGACTCATTTCCATCAATATTTACCGAGTTGTAAATATTTATTTATTTATTGTCTTTTCGAAATGCACTTCCAAAATGCATATTTTTTATGCAAAAATGCAATTTTTAAAATAATTGATGAATTTAGTTTACATTGTTTGTAAATGCTCTCACGAATCGAACGCAAATAACCGAATTAACATATAGGTGCTGCTTGAAAAGTTGATGGTTCATTGCTTTATTTTCTCGACTATTCAAATTTTTGCGCCGTGAATGACCGGAAGCCCCGTGACCGGAAGGCTGAAAAATCTCAGGAGAGGAAGACCGTCCCAACGAAAAGAAAATTACTGAGCTAAATTTCAGCATGCAATATTTCGCCAATAAAGTAATCTTTTCGAATAAATCTTTTTCCTCGAGAAAGATTAGGTAAATAGATGTCCAGTCGATAGCGATACAACGGGCATAGGTGCAATAGTAATGCTATAAATGCGTTTGGAAAATTATTTTGAGGTTAGAGAACCCAATATCAAAGTATATAAGGGCCGCGACCCGCGCCGTCATCGTGTCGTATACTTCGTATACTTTTACTCGCCAGCGCGGCCTGTCGCGCCTCTTGATTATTCATGTGCTATACAACCCGATGCTCCTATTCCATTCACACATTTTTTGTTATTGTCGCTCGTGTCGTCGGCTCTCTTTCCTTTCATTTCCTTAATTTATTCAAGCGGCTGCGCTTTGAAGCTTTCGCTATGACCTATTGTGTGGTCTTGACTACCTGTTCTTAGACCCGGCGCTTGCTCTCTATCTTTCGTGTCATCCGATATGGAAGGGCATTGACCTATATTTTGAATTCGACCCATTTAAATGTCTTCTTGCTTAGCTTTATTTAAATGCGAAAACTGAGCATTTCACACAAGGAAGAACATTAATTATACATGAAATATACTGAAAAATACTTCTGACTTCTTATAGACGATGTCCAGGTGTCAGGATGACCCCCAGGTCGACGCGACATCATCTACAAGGAACGCACCAGATAAGAACCAAAAATACTTTAAAAAACTCGAAACATTATTTGAATTCGTTAAGTATTCATATTTATAAATTTATCCACTTTATAACATTATTTTCTTCGTGCCCTTGGGGATGCGAGCTGGGACAGTGTGCTGCAGTGTAGAGATGTGGGTAACTGCTTGCAAATGCTGAACGCTGCTCTTGATAATATTATAGACAAGCACGTGCCCTTATCCTCAGCTACCCCCAGCTTGTATCCTCGATGGTATGATAGAGAACGTAAGTGTCTAATTAACGACAAGAAGCAAGCACACTGTCAGTGGAAAATCACAGGCTCATTAGTCGATTATATTAACTTTAAGTATCTCCGTGCCTGCTGCGTCAGGTTTTCGCGTAATAAGCACCGTAGTTATATACTCTCTGTTGAAAACAATCTTAGGAAAAACATAAGATCCTTCTTGTCTTATGTGATAACGTTGAACAGGTACGATGGCCTTCCCTCGTGCCTGAGACTTGAAGATGAGTCCTTCTCCTCGGATCTTGGCAATGCGAATCTCCTCGCCCGTTATTTCGGGGCAGTTTACTCTAGTCGTCCAGCATGAGGCAATTGCCTGGATCTCGTCGATCCATCGGACTTTGTTGCCGACTCCGAGGGGTGGACCGTTTCGTGCCTCGAGGTCACTAAGGGGATGACCTTGGCTGCTGTTAATCGAATGAGCGACAACACGAATTGTGGTCGTGATATTGTCCTGCCTTACATGGTGAAGCGCTGCTGGTCTAACCTGGAAAAACCGGTCTTACACATGTTTAACAGATCTCTCCGAACAGGTCTCTTCCCATATCAGTGAAAGTTCGCTTACGTCCTTCCCATTTTCAAAAGCGGAAACCGGAATGACGTCCAAAATTACAGACTAATTTCAGTCATTGGCACCTTGGCCAAGCTTTTTAATGCTATAGTAACTAACGAGTTATACGAAAGAATAGCGTTACACATTTCTAAAGACCAGCATGGCTTCACCCGAGGCCGCTCAACACTCACGAACTTGCTTATATTTAATGACTACATGTCGGAGGCCTTGGAGTCATCGCACCATGTCGATACGATTTATACCGACTTCTCCAAGGCCTTCGACACAGTTGATCATTGCATTCTTGTCAACAAGCTATATACGATCGGAATACTCTCACGATCGGAGTACTCTCACAAGGCAAGCTCTTCAAATGCAGAAACAACAACAAGATGCGTACACTACGGCGTTTAACAAAAATATAAAACAAAATAGGTAAATATGGCTTCATTTGATTTTATAGATATGATCCAAAAACATTAATTTCAAAATGAAAGAGCATTCAGCAGTGTTGATAGTTTCAATAAAATCAGTAGTAATAGAAATGACACGATCATGCATATAAATGTGATAAGCATGAATGCTAATTTTGACAAAGTAAAATTACTAATTTATAGTTTAAATACTAAGCCAGCTATTGTTATCTGCACTGAAACTTTCGAGCAGCCTAATTATACAATATATGAATTGAAAGGATCTGGCTATGAATATAAGTGTTACTATAATTACAGCTCGATAAACAAAAATGATGGCGTAATGGTCTGTGTAATCTTGACGTGACAGCGGTTTATAGGTCACACGGGATACCAAAGTCTGAATTTATTACTGAGATAAAAAAATTTTAATTGTGAATAAAAGTGTTAAAAATCACCTAGTAATAGGTGTTTTTAACATTGATTTACTACAACATGATAATCTTAGTCAGGAGTTTCTATGTAATTTCCTTGAGAAGGGATACATCCCTGATTTGTTGGTATCATCAAGTCGCCAGTTAGACTTGCAAAAGGTTCCTGTATCAACAATATATTTATTAAAACAAATAATTTAACGATAACTACGTATAAAATAAAACTTTTAATAACAGACTACTATCCAATTTTTATTGCAATAAATAAGACTAAAAAGATAATAAAACAACCAGAAACCTTTATAAATTATAAAAAGCTAACAAAAATTACTGATAATTTTTATCTTAGATATTTATACGCATTATATAATATATATTAGTTCAGAAAAAAAATTATATTTATTTGTTTATCTTAATGTCATTGCTTAAAATATGCAAAATATGTACGTACGCTCCTATTGTTAACTTTATAACCAAATTTTATGAAAATTAATAATAAAAAATTACAGTTTTTTTGTTCAATGAATATGTTGATATACGGAGATTACAACTGATATAATATAATTCATTTTCACAATATATTTTTATAGGATAAAGGGTTCTTTATAGAAAAGTTCATTTAACAAATAAAGAATTTTAATATTATGTAGAAGATTAGCAGAGGTTTCTACGAAAGCACAGTCGCGTTACTATTGCTAGTCGTGTAACTTTGCGTACAGTAAACCCATTCCCCATAAGTGTAGTCATATTTGCGATGCATGTAATACTTATCCCGCGTGCAAAACTGGGAAAGTTATAAAATGTGATGATTGCTAGCGTTCATTCAAAAATTTAACTTTATAACGAGTTGCCTTGTGTGCACTCGTTACGTCCCTCTCTCCCCTATATTATATGATCACGATATAATAAACATTATCTCTGTAAATATTCTTGTGTATAACATTCCTTTTCAGCAGCAGGTAAGTGAGCGGAGCAGACAGCCATAACACACACAGGGAGAGAGCCGCGCGCTGTGTGTATGTGTGTGTGGCGCCGTCTGAGAGAGCGAGAGAGAGAGAGAGATAGAAAAACTAGACTGTTCACGCGGTCGCGTCTCGCGCCGCGACACTTAGAAGCTTACCGCCGTACAGTGCAGTCGTGCCGATACTGCCTCCTCATTTCCGTGCTATATAGATCCGTGCGTGCGTTCATCGTCCAGAGGACTGCTGCTGCGTCCGTGACCAGAATGCCCGTGTGTCGCTGGAATTATCCTGCTGCTGTTCAGCACCGCGTGCCCTTTGGTTTGCCGTTTCACTTCCTGCTGCACCCGGCCACACACGAGGCTTTGAGGCTTCCGTCCTGCTTTCCAGCGTCGAGCCCTGGTCTTCCGTCCTGCGCCGCTCCGGTCCAAGCCACGAGGCCTTTGTCCAGCTTCACGAAGCACCACTGTAAGTACCTGCCCGATCGCAATACTCTCTCTCTCGGCATTATTCGCTCTGCTCCGTCTCTCTTACTCCGCGCTGCTTTTGTACTGATCTTTGAGTCTTTACATAAAGAGAAACTTTACTATTACTCGGCTTGTGTCACTTTGTTCCTGACTCTGTCCATTCCCATGCGATTCACTCATAATCTATCTCGCGAACTAGCTACGCAGCCAAATTATTCACGACGCATCCGCGAGCTCACGTGCACGAGGACGTGCACGTATAGCAAACTGCGCTACGGGCCAGGCTTCGTACAGCCTACAAGAAGCCTGCAACTAGCTGCTACATACTTTTCCTCTCGCTTATTTGTCGATCAGTGGATGCGCCACTGATCGTTTATATTCGGATGCAGACCACGTCATTCTTTAGGATCCCGGTCTAACAACACCGTTATAACTTCCTATACGAACCATAAGACTAAAGGTTCGTATAGCAAAATCAAAAGTGCGAGGATCGAAACGTAAAATTTGTGACATAATCAAAGCGTGCAAGCATTGCGATAGCGTGTATGATTTTAATAATGGAAAGCATGATTGTCGTATTTCGTACTGCATAAATTGCAGATCAACACATGACAAAACTGCTTTCTGTTTCTTTCAGATAAATCAGGTGAAGGAAGTGCGAAATAATACAAATAACTGGCATCCGGATACTCTGTTTGTTTTTTACCATTTCGAGACAATCCAAGACGCGGAATTTAACGTACAGTTAGCCACGTATATAATTACTGACTCTTTTAAAGCAAATAAGTTGCTTTGCCGCCTGAAAAATGTAGCGCACATTGCTTTTTTTGTTAAATTTTTTAATAGTTTTTTTTTTTCAAAACATATCATGAATAATTTATTTTGTCAGCGTTCCTCATTGTCTCCTCAATCTGCTGACGTATCTTGGCCAGCTGCTGTTCGTATGAGGATGCTGCGCCTCCTTAAGTACAGAATGATTTTAAAATATTCTAGCTTCCTAATAGGTTATTTCATCTCGAGAAAATACTTCGAGATTTATACGCTGTATCATCTTACACGTTGTGCTGGTAGTCGCTAGTGGATTTAGCTTTTCGACCAGTAGCCCTGGATTATGATTGATGGTCCTTATGTTGATCCTTCCCTTGATTTTGTTAGATACATGCCCACCTGTAAGAGTGTAAGAGTGTGTCCTCTATTTTTATTCTATCAAACAACGTGATAAAGCACGGATGGCCGCTATATTTAGCTTTTGTGTTAGATTATTATTATATTTTATCAGTTTTCGCGCATATAGCTGTTAATTAATTTGCGTGATTCTGCCCGTGGGTTAGTACTATTAATGCGCGTGTATTCCCGTTTAATTTTATTTATTTATTTAAATTATTGGGCTGTGGTGGTACTGCAACATCATCCTCTTAGAGTTATAGCTATATGGTGCTGGATAAGGGGCATGGGATGCACCACTATGGAATCCCTTTAATTAGCCAAAGGTTTTAATGATAGTAAAATAATTATTCGATTTTAAGTGTAGCCGTGATAAAACTTTGCCACCTATTCGACTCTTTGTGGCTTTTCTGAGCGCTGTTTCGTGGCGCTCAGATTTCGCGAGACGCGATCTCTGAGTTTCTTCGTCTGGTAGCTCTTCTCTTGGTAGGATTTTCTGCCATGGTTGCGTCTTTTTATCTGATTTTCGTGGCTCTGCCAGTGATTTCGAGCAGTCCGTCAGTGTTAATTGTGCTACGCTTGGCTACGGTTTGCCTCTTTACTCTATTACTCAATTAGTTCCATAGATCTGCTTCGATTTATCCTTGGGTTCCTGACCGTTTTCGGAGGAGGAGGCGACGTGCCTCCTCCTCCGAAAACGGTCAGCAGTCAACGGTAAGTACTGTGGTAACTTAGTATATTTTTTCTGCTCGCTTTCCCTCCCTTTTTTATCATGGGTATGTGTATGTTGTAGGGCTCTTCGTCCTGGATTCCGTTCGGGAGCGACGAAGACAGCTCTGGCAGCGAGGATAGGGGCCACGAGGACAAAGGACAGCATGAGGATAAGGCCACGAATGTCTCGAACGGGAATTCCGAGATCGACCTTATGGATGAGGAGGAGGGCGAGCTCCTCTCCCTGGATTGGCGCGTTATCCCCGGCCGAGAGCAAATCGTTAATGGCCGCTGTATGGTGTGCATAGAGTCCGTGGATGACATCGCCTCCATGACACTTACTTGGAATCGAATTGGCATTACGGTGAGTTTTGTATAAATATGTGTGTAGTGTGTGTCCTAATTTTAATTGGGTTTTGCTCAATTTCAGGTGTTTGCATCGCATCGCATCGCAGCGTTGGTCCGGCCGAGTTCCTCGATGAGAGACTGATCCTGCAGTCTGGATGTAGTGCCATGACGAGACCTAGGATCAACCCGGCTCGGAGATCTGTCCGGTCTGTCATGCGCTTCAAGGCTCACCTCCGGGGAGGATTCCTCTCGAGGGTCATGGAGTAAGACTTTATTCGTTATGCTTCCTGATAAAACCAATATTTAGATTATATTGCTTTATGTGTGATTTTAATCTTTTGTATTTTTGTTTGATTTCAAGCTTGGATTCGGAAGCCGCTGCCCGTCAGGATGGCGCTGTATCGGCTACCGATGCCTAGATGGCCTGTTTCTCATGTCTCTTTTGTCATTGGGTTGGGCTCTTTTCGTTTATTTATTTATTTACCCCTCATATTTCTCCTCTTTCTTTTGTATTTCTCTCGTTCATATTTTTCCCAAATCTTTCCTCGTTTATTCCGGGGTCCTTCGACATTACACAGGATGTGTTTCCTGTCGAGTTGTATAGGACTGCTCCTGCGACAACTATTTGGTGTCGGAAGGTCGAGTTTACCATTGTTACTGGGGCAAGTGTAGTGGTAGTGTTCAGCCGTAAACCATTTTTTCAGCAGTTCCTTAGTCTCGGCTAGTTTCATCTGCCAGAGAGCCTTTAAGGAGACCTAACCACCTTAAATTGTCAAAAAATGAAAAATTGGATTTTATTTTTATATTAACATTAAATTGTTTGAAAAATGTATTAAACAAACATATAAACTTAAAACTATAGAGAACAAGAAACAATTTTTATATGTACCAAATACCAGGTGCAACATGCCTCCGAAGGCCAAAATTCACAATTTCCATTTTTTCACTCACCGCAGACTTACTTAGTTCTAGGCAGCGAAGAGCACTAAAATTTTACAAATATGTTTGAAATACACATAGTTCTGACATGAGTGTAGGGATTTGTACGTAAATTAAATCTTAAGTTTCAACAAATTCTTTTTTAACATTTTTAAACAAATATTTTATTTAAATAAATAAATACCCGCCGGTAAATACCCGCCCCTAATTATTTGTTTACGATTATTGGTGTGTGAGTCCTCTCGAGGGGTGTTTCCGCACCTTTGACTCGATGGAGGGTGAAATCGGATTATTGATTCGATTTATATCGTTGATTCCTGAAATCCTGATTTGAATCTGGCCGCCTTCGGCAGCCGCAGTCGACCATCTTAAATTCCTGGCTTGCACGGCACATTCCTAGCTTGCACGGCTGTCGTACCTACTCCGGCTGAGCGGTAGCGCTCCGCATGTATCTCTAGTTCTACGCTTGTGGTTTCCGCGCTCTTGTATACTTCGATTGGGAACTTCACTGCACTTGCATTTGGCGGGATGCAGCTGCACCTAGCCCTCCCTGGTCAGTCGCATCGTGCAGCATCCGGCGTCAACACGTGGTTTTTTGCGTTCATTGTTTTAACGCAGTATTTGCGTTGTTTCTTGTGTTCTTTTTGTCATCCAATGAGTTAAATTATTTACGGCTGTTTTACTAATGTGTGTTATTTTTGCTGTGATTTTTTTTATTTATAACGAGTGTTTTAGTTCTAGTTTTTGTCTTCTCTGTTATCATGGCTGGGATGCTGATGGCTGCTGGCACTCGCCACTCTTTTGTAAAATCTTATCCAGATGTTAAGCTGGAGGATGCGAAGACGATAATGCGCCGAGGATTCGCACAGAATTCGAGTATTCTGGTGCACGTGGTAAGTAATTTGCTAATAGATTAATTAACGTTTTGTCACATGTCTGCTATTGTTTTTCGTGCCATTGTTTCGTCTGTGCTTTTGTGTACGTTTATCCGCATATATGGGTGATTCTGCCGTAACTGGCTTATTCTGCGCGCCTGCTTCCCAGGCGTTTATACATTTGAAAAAAAATCGCACAAGCGGTTTTATGTATGTCTGGCATAACTAACTATATTTACCAATAGTTAAAACCGAGTATGCAGGCTTATATTTAAAACTACGCAATATAATAGGCCTCAAATGTCAGTTCCGTAACCTGTCTCCAACACGGATTTCAATATAAAAGGTCGATGCAGATAAAAGTACGACATGTAAAAAAAATTCCATCATATATAGTATGAACTATATACCTATTTCAATATATTTTTCATGGTTTTGGGATTAAAATTAAGTACTTAATATTAAAGCTGGGCGCTTACTCTTTGACGCCCGTTTTTGCATTAAAAAGGTACCCTCTACATTACCTTATGTTAAAAGCGTTCTAGTGTGTCATATAGCGCCGCCTATCGGTAGAATTTCAAACTATATACTACTATTTATGAAATCCAACCGTAGCATGGTTCCAAAATTCAAAATTGTGGAAGTGAGAGCTGATTTTTCATCAGAAATTTCGAAAAAAAGCACAACCTGTCAGTTCCGTAACGCTAGTAAACTACTACTTAGCAACAATGTATTTAAACATATAGGGCGTTTTTCTCGAGTAAATAGTAAGTATTTTCGAATATATGTGCAAAGAATTGTTTATAATAATTACGCTAGGCTATGCGAGCTGATAAACGCCTAAATGTCAATTCCGTAACCGTCAGTTCCGTAACACATAATACAGTAAGTATCATTATTACATTAATAATGTCCTAATCATTGCTTTTTTAGTATTTAAATGGCTCCAGTTACAAGGAAACCTCTAATAAGAGTCTAATTTTTTTTAAATAATTCGTCATTTAACGATATTGTGATCTTCGTGAATAAACGAACAGACTATCAAATATTGAGTGAATATAGATATACATATATATATATATATATATATATATATATATCTTAGACGATTTAATTTTTTTTTACCAAGTTAAATTAAAATTTACTGGAGTTTTAGTAGCGCGAATTACAAAAATGTCAGTTCCGTAACCTAGTCAAATATGGATTCTTCACATAACTTTTTATAAAAGTAATATGTTGTGGTTTAGCTTTAGGGACTTGTTTTGTATGTAATTCCAGTTAGAATAACCGTTCGGCAAGTTAAAAATAGTCGATTTTAGTATAGAACATATGTGTGCCCGTTTTGAGCCAGTTACGGAAGAATCACCCATATGTGCTTACTGTTTCTTTTTCAGCTTTCGGTTTGATCCAGGTCGGCTCATTGCCTTTTCTCCTGGAACTGGCAACCTATGTATATAAACGTGTATATATGTATGTGTATATATATATATGGGTGGTTCTCTGACAAATCGTGCGCGACAAAAAAAAAACTTTGCTCAAACTTGGGGGATATGTTCTAGAGGTCACTACGATGTTAGCTGTAAATTTTCAGACCGATTCGATCAATTCTCTTCGAGTTATAAGGTTCAAAGTTGGTTATTTAAGCATTTTTTGCCTATTTTCAATGATTTATAGCTCTTAAACAACGCATCTTTCACTTAAAACACACTGAATGTTTTTTTTTTTTGTTAAATTTTCTCAATTTTTAAATAAAAGTTCCCTCATAGCCCTATACTATGTATGCTATAACTGACTTGTCTGCAAATTAAACCTTAAGGGGACAAGCCACTTTTAAACCCTGAAAAATAAAATTCTTATAAATAATTACAAAAATAAATTATAATTGTTATATAATTTGTATACTAATATTAGGTTCTATTACCTGTATTTTCACCATGGTGAATCCATATTTGCACCCATAGTGACTCTCCGTATACTGTTTTGAGCATTTTGGCACTCTCCGTAGGATTCCATGTGACCACATGGTTTTATTGGGCTAAAATTTTAGGAGCATGCTTTGAACACGTGTACTTTTGGTATGAATGAAGGGATTTGGATTTGAATGCTTAGAAAATGTTTAACAATGAAAATACTTAATTTTTTGCCTTTTTTAACCTTTTTATGCCATATTTTTTTCCATAAAAGATTTTCTAAGCATTCAAATCAAAATCCCTTCATTCATACCAAAAGTATAAGTGTACAAAGCATGCTCCTAAAATTTTAGTCCAATCAAACCATGTGGTCACATGGAATCCTACGGACAGTGCCAAAATGCTCAAAACAGTATACAGAGAGTCACCATGGGTAAGTAGGTGCTAATATGGATTTACCATGGTAAAAATACAGGTAATATAACCTAATATTAGTATACAAATTATATAACAATTATAATTTATTTTTGTAATTATTTATAAGAATTTTATTTTTCAGTATTTAAAAATGGCTTGTCCCCTTAAAATGTAAAAATCTAAGATCCGATCCGGACTCCGACTACTTTTGTACAGTGAAAGGATACCTTTTCATAGTGCAAAAGTACCTGTACAAGAGCCAGAATGGCAGAGGCCTTTGATTTTTGTTTTCATGGGACACATAGTAGCGAAAAGCCGTCTGAAACGATTTAAATGACTAATAATAGCTGTAGCAAAGGACATATTCATTTGGATCATTTATAAAAATATCACATTGGTAGGTTATGTTGGTAAAAAAGAATCTTACGATTTGTCAGAGAACCACCCATATATATGTATATATATATTTTGTGTTAATTTTCTCTTCCTTTTATATTGTCTGTCCCTGACTGTCTTATTATTTTTTTCTCTTAGTTCCGCAAGGTGCTCGGCGATTCCCCGTGCCCGGAGGATTTGGGCACTTTCATAGAGTTTCTGTTGACTGACCGCAAGGCGCACAGTGGGACGAAACGCCAAACGGTGTTTCAAAATTCTGGATTCAACTGGTTTTTTGAGCTAAACGTCTGAAAATTTTTTTGGAGTTACGTTTCAACATATAGAATTCGAATCCGTTTCCCTCGCAATGGTGTGCGGTATATATATATATATATATAGATTTCCTATATTATATAGTTTGGCTATACCCCCCCCCCACGCCCCCGCACAGCCCCCCCCCACTCGGCCCCCACACAATAACGTAAAAATCGATTCATTTTTTATGTTATTTTGATAATCTGCAATGGCCCCCCATCAAGCCCCCCCACACAAAAATAACACGAATTGGTATGATTATCTTATTCAAAAATGTACTGTTAGTTTCATAGCAAAGAACTAAGAAGACGAGTCATCATTGTAATATACGCATACAAAAAATGTACAATTTACATGTGATATATGTGATAAAAGCTTCAATCGAAAATGTCATATTATATCACATATGTCGGTTCACTCAAATGTTGCTGAAAATGAATGCTCGATCTGCAAGAAATGTTTTAAAAACAAATCTTATTTAGTTGTACATAAGAGAATTCATTCTAACGATAAAAAATATGTATGTGATGTCTGTAATAGCTCATTTGTATGTAAGAGCAACTTTAATAGACACAGAAAGATTCACAACTAATATTGTATACTAATAATAAACAACGCTTTTTTCTAAAATTTTGTGTTTGTGCTTCATTTATATTCATATTTTATTCAATATTTGAAATACGAAATATCTCGTGGCGGGATTGTATCCTCCAGCAATGTATCCTAAAAGTGTGCTTCTCTCTGTAAGAATTGGAACTCCATCGGTTCGATTGTTAAGTTAGCATCATCCAATCTCTCCATTAAGCGTCGGAACTTCTTTCCGTGCTCCTCGAGATCTTTAGAAAAACAATTTTGTCGCCTGTCCATCAGTGACTGAAATGTCGAAAGAGCGCCTTTGAGCCCCATACCTAGTCGTTGATAGCAGTAATTTCCGAATGGTCGGGTAAAGGTTGTTTTGTGGGCATCTGCGGGATCCATTGGTATCAGGTAGAATCCAGTCCTCAAATCTATAGCGGTTATGTATCGAACCGAGGCGACAATGTCAATAATGTCCGCTGTGTTGGGTATTGGCTAGCTGTTTCCCACTGTTGCGTCATTTAGCTTCCTAAAGTCCGTAACTAACCGCCATCTTTTCGTACCGTCTGCTGCGGGCTTCTTAGGTATCGCATATGTAGGAGAACTGTAGGGCGAATCTGTTGGTCTGATTACGCCATCTTTTAGTAATTGCTTTATTTGGCGCTCCAATTCCTCCTTCTTGTCTTGACGCAGTCTGTATCCTTTCGATCGAATCGGGACATTCGTGATAGTAGGTCTTTTGTGCGTCACCAGTGTTGTTGCTACAAATTTTTCTCCAGGTAGCCCGAAGATGTACGGTTTCTCTCGGATAATCTCTTTAATATGTGCTATTTATTCCTCCGTTAAATCCTTAAGTGTCCTAGATCAAGAAGTTCAAAAATCTTTTCGGCCTTTTTCTTGATTTCGTCGGAAAATATTGTAAGTATATTGACAGTCTCCGTGGGTTTGTCTTTTTCTAGATCATATTCTGCTCCTCCCTCCTTTATGGGTTCGCACGCGTTTAGCGTTACTACTGGTGGGTGTAATTATATCTCACGATTCGTAATATTAACACATAAGGCGTATATTTTGCCTCATTGGTTAGTACCAATAAAATTTCCAAAGTATACTCTTTCTCCTAAATTTTGTAAAGGGGAAAATCCTACTTGTTCCGATATATCGCTAGCTCGTGCATAAATTACTTATCTCGTACGTGTAGGTATAATAAATCTTTCATTTTGAGTAAACGGTATTATAGTCTGTCCAAATTCTATACATATGTCAGCAGCATTGACCTTTCCACCGTATTTTGAAAGCACATCCCATCCTAAGATACCATCTGTATCAATGGGAAATTCGTCAGGAACCACGTGCACATCGCACTCCAATCCTTCCAAACTCATAATCGTCTTACCTAAACTAAAACATTCTCCCGGCGTAACTCCATTAATTGCAATTACATATTGTTTATGAATTATCGTCCTACTACTAGTGACATTACTTGCCTTAATTAGCGTAATATTAGCTCCACTATCCGCATAAAAACATGTTTTTTTCTCTTCTAACTTCTTGCTTGTAAGTTCTACTATTGATGGCTTACGTTCTGCTGTCGCAAATCTTTTTATTTATTTATTTATTTATTTATTTATTTATTTACCAGAAATAAAAACACAGAATAAATACATACTCCGCATTCCTGCAAAGATAAACAAAGTTATCTAACCGCAGGCCTGGAATTTACTTACAAACTAATAAAGATATAAATATAAAACTCTTAAAAACTAAAACTTATGCTATATTTACGCATAACTAGTAGTGGCCTCCTCACTACTTTACATATTACATGTATATATGAATTATTCCAAGATTAACAGTTTTCATTTTTCCAAGAGATGAACATTTCAGATATCAAAAGTTGGATTTTATCCATTCTTTAATTATCGCCTGTTGACTCGATTTGCTAATTTCTAACACTTTTAGGTTGTTAGGCAAGGCATTAAACGTTGAGATCGCTTTAATATAACAGTTCTTATTACTAATTCTCTTTGTATTTATCGGTACTATAATGCTTTTATTTTTAGTAATACTAGATGAGTTTAGGTATTGATCTTTGAGATCATTATAGTATATCTTTAGTGATTCCAGGGTAAACAATTGTTTGAGATTGGGTGGATTATTCTGCGTCACAAATTTATTCTTATTTATTATTTTTAGAATTTTTTTCTATATTTTTTGTATTAAATCCCTATTATTCTTATAAGCTCCACCCCAAGCAATAATACCATAGCTCATAATACTATGGAAGAAACGCATAATATATCAGCATCAAAGTCTCAGTTGACATTGTTTTCGCAATTTTGTAAAAAATGTACACTAGATATGCAGTTTTCTTAACAATATATAAAATATGCATATCCCATTTTAGATTGTAATCTATAACTATACCCAGATACTTATAGTTCTCAACTCTAGTTAATTTTTTATCTTGTATTTTTACATCAATTTAGTTAGGAACACTGCCGACGTAGCTGCCGAATGTCATACAGACCGACTTATCAACATTCAGTGATAGCTTATTTACCGCAAGCCATTTGTGTATTTGTAACAAATAATTGTTCATGTTATCTTGGGCTTTCTCCCAGCAATCTCCTGTAGCAATTATAGCAGTATCATCGGCATACGACAGAATAGCCTCCATAGGTATCTCCTGGAGCAAATCATTTATGTGTAAAATAAACAACAGTGGACCAAGTATCGTACCTTGTGGAACTCCGGTGTTTATCAATAGGCTATCACTCACATAACCATCATTTTTTATATTTTGATATCTGTTACTAACGTAACTAGAGAGCAGTTTCAAAGCTTGCCCCCTGATTCCCATGCATTATAATTTATTCTGTAAGATACTATGATCCACCGTATCGAATGCCTTAGCCAGATCAAGAAATGTGACTAAGGTAGGTATACTCTTATCGATATTGTTATACAACGAGTTCATTAAATAGTTTAGTGCGTTTTTGGTACCCTTTTTTTTTTAACAAAGCCAAATTGGTGCTCAGAGATTATGCTAGTATCAGTCACAAAATCATAAAGTCTACTATGTATTATTTTTTCAAAGATTTTTGCTACGTTTGATATTAATGAAATAGGCCGATAGTTTGTGATTTTACTTTTTTCACCTGATTTGTGGACTGGGACAATTTCAGCCTTTTTGAGTGCATTAGGCCATATACATGTTTCAATGCTTAGATTTATAATATAAGTGATTGCTTCAGCTATATAGTTACTAATTAATTTCAAGATTTTGGAGTTGATATTGTCAACTCCACCACTTCTAATTTTTAATGCATTAATTACAGATATTACCTCACTCGTGTTCGTTGGATTAATGAAAATTTTAATAGCGTTCATCACCGGTAGTTTGAGTTCCACATTATCCAGTTTTTCAATTTGTACACTTAACTCTCGACCTATTTCACAAAAAAAAACTGTTCATATTATTCGCAATTTCTGTTTTATCAGTTACTTTCATATCACTAATTTTTACATGATTTATGGTTTCTCTGTATTTCTTGTTTCCGATTTTACTATTAATCTGTAAAATAATACCTTTTTCAAAAGGTAAAATGTAGGCAACTATAAACCTGGTTTGTATTTATTATTAATTTTATATTCGATACTGATATAATTAATTAAAATAATTATTTATATAAGTGACAAACTATGGTCAAAAAATAAATGAAATCAAATAGTAAAATGGCTGTTATGTATTTGGAATAAACTTATCAAATTGTTCTTTAATATAATTTGTAATTTCATTGTTTTCCTAACGTCATTGTTAATTTATTTGCTGTATTCTACACTACTACGAACATACTTGATAAATCCGTCGCTTGATAATTTTATGGTGAGGTAAAAAAAAAACAATTTTTCAATGATAATTTTTCATTTTTCAATATCTTCTCTATTATTAATGATGTTGTGTTTCACTTTTGAAAGGTGTTATAGTTTATTTGACAATTTTATTAATTTTTATCTAATCACACAATTCGCATCAGAAACTGTCAACCGACGGGTTTATCAAGTATGTTCATAGTAGTGTAGAATACAGCAAATAAATTAACAATGACGTTAGGAAAACAATGAAATTACAAATTATATTAAAGAACAATTTGATAAGTTTATTCCAAATACATAACAGCCATTTTACTATTTGATTTCATTTATTTTTTGACCATAGTTTGTCACTTATATAAATAATTATTTTAATTAATTATATCAGTATCGAATATAAAATTAATAATAAATACAAACCAGGTTTATAGTTGCCTACCTTTTACCTTTTGAAAAAGGTATTATTTTACAGATTTCACGAATTTTTAAGGGTAATCAATAATTATAATAAAAACTATCTTGATAGATATATTACATTAAATTATACCTTGCTAACTTAAAAGAGAATCATTAACATGTCAAAATAGTGAGAATTAATTTATTATTAGTTCGAAAACAACTGTCAAATAAGATTTGTAAAATAAATAGATATACACGCTAAAATCTATCTCCACAGCAATACAACTAGTATTCACACATACCTCAAAAACTACGGAGTGATAAGCGACACCAAAAATCTCCGCGTAACGACTAATTATGTTACAAATTACCATAAAACTCTAGGAGACGACGTTCATACTGTCCACCCTGGGCACCAGGTACCTCGGAGGCCGTTGCCGTCGCGATATTCGCGTTCAAAACCCCCAAAAACCCCCGGGTAATGAGTTTCAACTAATTATGTTACACAAATTCCCATAAAATTCTAGGAGACGACGTTCGTACTGACCACCCCGGGCACCAGGTACCTCGGAGAACATTGCTGCCACGATATTCGTGTTCTATGAATTTCATGCTTTTTTTATTTATGAATTATGAAGTTCATGCTTTTTCAATTTCATGCTTTTTTATTTATGATTATGAAGTTCATGCTTTTTACATTGCACATACCTTTAAGTTTTTCTTTAAGTACACTTTCAGTTAGTGCGACACTATCTTCACTCGTACAACTAATAATAACTTCATCTTTCCTATTTATAAATTTGTTCTTGGTTTGTGTACACTTTTATGCTGTTGAACAGTCTATTACCGATTTACCTATTTCTTTAATATCATCTTCGGTGTTATCACTTTTCTTAGCTGTGATTTTATGTACTTTTTTTTCAGCGGTTTTTGTTGTTGTTGTCGGACTGCATCTCAGTGCGTGAATCTTTCGAGAGTATCTTGATTCAAGTTTCTTTGTAATTTTTCTTTTAGTAGATCTTTTTTCTCCGTTAATTCAGCAACCAGAGTTCTTAGTAGTTTCACCTCTGTCTTCACAAACTCCATCTCAGTGTCACTTATACTTGATTCTGAACTGAATAGATGAGAAGCCTTAGGCTCCGTCTCAGCCAGTAATTCTCATCTTATCTCTTCAGTTGTCTTAGATTTTATCTGTGCAAATACTATTACGTACGTTGTTCTTTCGATGACTGCTGTTCTGTCTTTCACTATTTTCTTGAGGAGCCCTATTAATTTGCGTCGCATTATTTGCTTGCGGTGCAGCTACGACGTATGGCACAGGGGCCAGGGTGGGTACGGGAAAGGGAGTGTACACTACTGAAGGGACACTGACAGCAGGTGCTGACACGAGCTTTTCAAGTTTTTCCTTGCTAAGTTGTCCGTTATTTATCGCGTTTTGTAACGAAAAGCATTCAACGTAGGCGTGGCCCACGATATTACAATATTGGCATATCTTTGCCTTGCAATCTTTCTCTCCCTGTTGTCGACAATAATTGCATACGCTGATACCCGTAGTATATCTGACGGCTTCGCTAGCTACTAGCGTGACCTTTGACTCATATGCTGCCTTTGCAATACTCATGAGTTTGGCTGCCCACGATGGAATTTTAGAAGTGTCTTCGCGAATAGGATCCGGTTGCTGGCTATATGCGCGGCGCGCGCTTGTGCGATGTTCGAATGCTACGGCCTCTGTAATGGCTTCTCTGAGACATAATGGATTTTTAGAACGCACTTGGTGTTGCAGTTCTCCGTTTAGACCAAATAAAAATTGTTCAAGGGCCTCTTTATCGGCATTGTTTTTATACGTAGCTCTTTCCCAATCGCCCAAGTCGCCGCTCGCGTCGTAAATATTTAACAATCGATTGTGCAATGTTTGAACGCGTAGCCCACAGTCTCCGGCACTTTCTCCAGCATATTGACGAATTACCTTAAGATCGGCTAAAACTTTATCCGCTCCACCGACGCCACTATACTGCGTAGTTAAATCGGCTAGCTATTGCTTCATGGTGTCGTATTGCGTCAAGCGCTAAGTGTAGCCGTCAGCAGCACGTTCCCGAAACTTCGATGCCAATCAGTTAAGCAGCCAGCGTTCAGACTCCCAGCCGAATTCGTGAATCACGTCGTGAACTGCACGACAAAATAACGCAAGCATATCTGGATTTCCGTCACAATGTGAGATCGTATTTAATGCTCGATCCAGTGAAAACATCCAGCCCCCATCTCGAGAGCTGTCTCTGTGTTGCACGCTTTGCATGCGTATAATTATCGGGCCAGGATCCAGATCTATGTATGATGTGTGACGCGAGTACTCGCGTCAGAAAGCACTTTTAAGGAGGCAGATGACAAGACCCAAGGCGATCTGCAGCACCGAGACTGACGCGCGTAGCCGTTAAGAATTAGCACTAATATCGGAGGGGGGGGGGGTTATCATTATTTGTTTAACAAGGAGGAGAGACAAAGTCCGCGACGCATCACCTGCCAACGCCATGGAGCAGACGAAGCTCCGAACATAGCGCACGAGAGCGAGCAAGAGAGGAGACTCGAGTCAGCGCACGAGAGCGAGCAAGAGAGGAGACTCGAGTCAGCGCACGAGAGCGAGTAAGAGAGGAGACTCGAGTCAGCGCACGAGAGCGAGCAAGAAAGAAAAGAGTCCGCCACTACCGCAGTAGTATGAGCGAAAGGGGAGAGGCTGCCGCTGCCGCGCTAGTGCGCACGGCAGAGAGAGTCGCCGCCAGTGAGGGGAGTAGCTGCTGTCCTGCTCACTCCCACGCGCAGCCTAGGAGGACCGCGTGCGGCTGAGTAGTCGTGATTTCCGCTGCGCGCCGTGAAAAGAGGGCGCTGTGGCGGAACAGCTGGCCATTTACGGTGACCACTGCGGCGAAAGCAACGCTGATAGGCTGAAACGGTCACGACTTTTCTTGGTCCTGGGTGCTTCTATTGAAATAAAAGTTATTGATTTTTATTTATAAAAGTCGTGCACATTTACTGCTCTGCGTCGTAATTGTGACGGCAGGCCAAATAAAGTGATTTTATTATGATTTTAAATATCATTAATAAATTAAATAAATATAATAATAAGTATATTACAGGTCCGGGATACGAGGTAGTGGAGTGTATTCATCACAATAATAAACTTTAGTTCATTTTAACAAAAATAAATATATTCAATAAGATATTAAATGCGAAAATATTGCGTGTAATGTTGCATATATTTTCTATCACAAAATTAAATAAATATCTCTCTTTTTGATTTTTACAAACGTATATATATATCTATATATATATATATATATCGGTGATCGAAGTCTTATTTTGACATAGGATAGTTTACGCAGATACGCTTAACTTTGCGTTATCTGTTTATTTCGAAAGTTACAAGTGTGTGGTAATAAACGAATTTTCTATTAGAGTCTAAAGCAGATACGCGTTAAATTGCGTTATCTTGCCTGACTAGATAATTTAACAAATATAAGAATATTCAAAAATTTCTCTAATTCTTTTGAAAGGAATTGAAATTTTTCTAAGTCTAAGACTGATACGCTTAAATTGCGATATCTTTGCTTGACTAGAAAATTTTATAAGTCCTTCAAAAGTGAGAAAATATTCTAAGTTTATCTACCAAGGCGTAATAGTTGCTCTTGGTAGGACTAGTCCTCGCTTAAGTTGCGCTGGAGCTAAGTGACTGGCTCTAGGCCGCGCGGGTCCTTATAAAGGCTGCGGAGAGAGCGGGGATCGCACCGCCGAAAAAACGCTTACATAAAAATATCACACTCACATTCACACCTATGTACAAAACCCATTCACACAAGCGTACGGAGCTGCGCGCGCCGCGCCGCTGCTGCGTCGTAGCTCCCACTCTCACACTGTGCACGCCGCTACTGCTCGCTACGCTGTATATATAGATATACGTGCTCGCTGCTGCCGCTGAGTATATCTATATCGTGTTTGCTGCTGCTGCCGCGTGGTGACTTCCGCTGCTGCCGCTACTGCCTGATGGCGCTGCTGTTGTTGTTGGCTGGCTGCTCAGCTGTGGCCCGTAGCTCTTGCAAGAGTGGGAGAGTACGCTTATTTTTGCGTGCTTTTTCTAAAAAACAAGTCGCGAGACTTTAGTTTTTTGTAGTGTTTTTTTATTGATGACTCTGTGGAGCGGTGTGGGGTGTTACAAGGCTGAGACAATGTACATCGATGAAGAAGGAAGTTCATTGGGGCCCGCTAGCGTCGTTGGAGGAGACGCGCCGGCCATATTGACACTACACTTTTCGTCTGCCCTTGCTGCCGTGCACACGCCCGTTACGCGCTCGGACTCATTTGGCGCCTTGCGACGCAATTCCGGTGAGCAACGAGTCAGAGATTCTCGACATCCTTTCGACGATAATTGTGTGGCGGAAAGAATACCCCGCGACTTGAAACGTGGAGCGTTTAGCGCGACCTTCCGTATCTGTTTCGCGATGCGACCAAGGCTGTATCAGGGAAAAACTTCGAGGCCACGAACCCGGTGAGTGGCCTGACGTGCTAAGGTTCTCGGCACCAAGTTCTCGGTCCAGCAGTGGTGTAACATGTGCGCGAGACGTGATAGTTTCAGGTATGTGTAGTTGTGTGACCGCGAGTACCCGAAGAAGTTAGCGCAACTCAAAGCGCATCAAATAATTCGGTATTGATAGTGTAGAAGTGCGAGTTTACTTTACTGGTTATTGTATTAAGAGTAAACACGGAAAACGATTCAAACTTCGAAAGAGAGTTGAACGTTTCGGTGTTTAGACACTCCCGCGATCAAAAGAACGGCGGAAAATGCCTGTACGGGAAACTGCCTTCTATTAGGAATATTATTGTTTATTACTGATGTTAAACTATTAGTAATCTCTCCGTATTCTAATTATTCTTTGGTAAACTCTGATTATATTCCCTCCCTTTGATATTCAATATATGTGTTCATTGAAATGGTAATCATTTCACACGAGTGTCGGCTATCTTGGCTTGTGTAACGGTCGTGCGTACGAGCTCACGCGTGATCGAAGTCATTGTAAATTCTTTATTTTTCTTGGATTAAATTTAAAGTTAATTTAAATTAACTATAAAGTTGTTTTGCAACCACATGTGTTCACAACTAGTTTTACCTTTCTTGGATTAAGTCTAGAGTTGTTTTGCAACCATACGTGTTTGCAACTAGTGCGCATTTCGGTCGGAAGGAAAGGTGTGATAAAATCGTTATTCATAATAGTCTTGTCACTCCGAGAGAATAAGTGTGAGATTCGACATGCATATCGTGTGAGACCGATTTGAAGTGAGTCACTTGTGCTACAGAGAGTGTATGAGAGTAGTGTGTGTGTGTGCGGTGCGTCGCGCTTGCGATTATAATGTCGATGACATATTTAGAGTATATTTATAGGTTAGAATAGGGTTTTTCCAGGCATCGCTGAAGGATCTCGCGACCTCGCTGAAGACTGTTCGCAATTACATATTCATTTGGATAGTTTAGGGTTTAATTTAGCCAGAGTAATATTTTCAATAAATTACTACATTCACTACGACTTTCTATATCAAAATACTAAGTTTGTTTATTGTGAATAATTCTCTTTTCCCAACACACATATATAGACCGGATTATTATTCAATAATCCGGCCGGCTACGTATCCCGAGTAGTCAGTTTAGCGGATCCCCCTCTGGGACGATTGCTCACAAAGCTAGCTACGCCAGTCACCTGGCGCCCATTGAAATCAGTAAAATTGGTAACTACGCGATTCAATATTCGAAAGGGAAATTTCTCTCTATGTTTACGCGTTGGAAGTTATTTGCGATGTTCAAGATTTAAAACTTAAGTCATCGTGTACCTTATCCTGAATATGTTTTTTGAACTGTTCGTATTGCTCTACAAATTCGAAGTTTCCCAAATGCTGTTCCTGCTGCTCCACTGTATCTAGCTCATAAAAACAATTTTCGATAGGAGGTCAACCGTAAATTTTGAAATCGGGTAGTTCGTCTATTATTGATCGTTTAAGGCGTCTGTAAAAGTTGGTGGAATGACTGGGTTTCTGTCATAGGGACGATTAACCGCGTTTGGAGAACTGTAACTCAACCCGCTACGCGTGTTGTCACGTATAATGGGCTTCTTTCCGCTAACGTATTTGTCGATATTTTCCTCTTTGATCTGAAACTCGAATGGATCGTCTTTGTTAAACAATTTTAAACGTTATTCTGTCTGATAAAAAGAACGTCTCGTCACCACGTTTTGTCGTCTGTTTCCGACCGTACCAGTTCGTCTCGGACGTTTAGTAAATGTTACTTCGCGACTTTTAATAATTGTAGTTTATCCATTGGAATTAATTTTTCTCGTCGGAATACGTTCTGTATGTGATTTATCGCATTGTCTATCGTTACTTTCGATGGATGTGCTATGACTACGTCTGCGAGTTGCAATGCTATCGTCAATTGTGTGTGTAAAACTAGCGCCGGTTCCGCTGACGTCTCAAAACCTTGCAACCGTCTTTGAAAAGATTCGGGATCCTCCGCCTCGTGTGCGAATATATTTTGCGATTCCATTTCAGACCGTTCATTAAAGTTCGATGTTTGGTTATCCGATACATTTGCTATTGCCATTTTTCGCAATTTATCACAGTAGTTAAGACCACGAAATTTAATTTTCGGAAGAATTTTGTGTTAGTTTAGTTAGCTCTCCAAATCGAAAAAGTTTTCACTGTTGTTAGTCCCGGGGTATAATTATTAGTTTATATGATAATTGTGTGACTTACTTTAAGGTGGCTGCGATGATGAGTAGACAGGTAAAGTTAATTCTTTCTCCCTGTCAATTGAATTAAAATAACAACTGATTAATCTATATCTATCGTGATGTCAAAATATTCCCGTATATTTTGCGAACAAAACCCCACACTTAGCACTAGAAAATATTACCTGTGCGGGTCAATGTTTTGTTCTCCGTAAGGTCCACGACATGCCCCTTTCATCCAAGGTTCTAACTTCGTAAAACAACTCACCACCCTTATGCACAATTACTCAACGAAGGTCATTATAGGTGATATTAACTCCGACCAACTTTCCTCATCTGAATATACCAACTCCATCAGGGCTCTCATTGAGGAAAACTCCCTAAAATCGATTCCCTATGGTACTACTCACCATAAAAAGGAATCTGACACCTGGATTGACCTCTGTTTAATCGATGAGCAGGATCGCCTGCTCTCACACTGGAAGACAGACACCCCATTCCTCAACGGACATGACCTCATCACGGCCACTCTTGACGTACAGATTCCACGTTACGTACCCGAAACATACTCTTACAGAAACTACAAAGGAATTTATGCTGAGAAGCTAAGGGACTTCCTTAGCACATGTGACTGGTCATCTTTCGCAACGTCATCACTCGACGAAAGCATCACCATCCTTAACGCTAACTTAACGAACGCTATAAATCATCTCGCTCCATTACGAACTGTGACTCCAGGACGAAAACGTCATCCGTGGTTTACCATGGCTCTTCGTGACCTCTTGACCGAACGCAACAGACTCTATAGGCGATTTAGAAGAACTCGTCTACCCTGGGATCTGTGGGTGCTCCGAGGTGCGTATTATGAAGCTATATATTTACACGTGCCTTAATATGTACACCAATGTATGTAATTTAGGTAGAGGCAACGATGAATTTTTCGTATAATATTTTATGATATACAGTTTTTTTGTTGTAATATAGTGTCCTGTATGGAAAATTCCACTGCGTAGTAGGTACTGTAGAGTACAGTATAGCGCGCGAGAATGAGTGAGCGCGCTAATGAGCGTGCGAGGGGACACACACACACATGTAAGTATCCCCTCTCGCGGTATGCGTGTAAGTCACATGACTACTAGCGGTGCTGAGACTATACGAGTCTCGCACATCGCTCTCTTGGGTTCGAGCCGTCGCATAGTACACATGGTGTACACGACGCATAACTGTAGCTGTACATATTGATGCCCAATAAATACACTTTATTGTTTATTGTAATCCTCTGCCTTACTTCATTTTCTTATCATTTTTAATAATTAAATCACTAAAAACTCTGTGTTCCGAGGTCACTTACACAATAAGGAAAAATTATCAATTTGATTTTTATTGATTTGAAGTATATTGAAACCAAATAATGAGAACTACGGCGCAAGGTGAGGTCACAATCCGTAAACTTCGCTGCGACAGCCCCTTGACTTCCAGCAAACAATAACTAGTTCCTTCTTTTGACTAATGCGAGCAATTTGTATTATGAACTTTATCTACAAAAAATCATTACGAGTGTAGGAGCATTAGTTTGTAAGTGCAACGTTTCAATATGGAACATACATGGTTTTGCTAAATACATATAAATACTTATATACGTAGAAAATAGGATAAGAATTTGCTATATATTAATTTTATGCTGATAGGTCTCTAGGCCTTAATATGATTAATTAAAAATTAATATGATTAAGTAGATTTTAAAACGGAAGTTTTTTAATATGCATGGCGGCTCGGAGGATCAAGATCTAACCTAAAGAGCGGGCATTTAAGTACTTTAATTTAGTCATCATAAATCTATTTTTATTTTGAAGCATTGTCTTTCTCATTTATCTGTATTATGATTTTTGAGAAAGTGAAAGGGGTTTTGTTATATATACAAATTTTTATGCGTTTATACATCTGTATCTATTTTTATCAGTTGTGCCGCCATATTGATTACGTGAGCTCTCAATCATTTGAATGTATTATTAATAAAGCAAAATTTACAGAACAATATCACTTAAAAAATATTAGAGTAAAAATCGTAACTAATGTACTTTGGTGTAAGATTTAACCTCAAGTTTTCGAAAAAATACCGACAAAAAATAAATTAAGTAAATCTAATGAGCAGCTACAAGTAAAGATTCAAGAAGTATATTGAACTTGCAGAGATCGATAATTTCATACAAAAATAAGAATTAAGATAACAAGAAAATCCGTCTAGATCCAATTTTTTTTTATATGATTCATGCCTTCCATCTTTAATTAACTTGGCCCGATGTAAAATGCAAAACTTCTCGAGGTAAGAAATAAAAACTTTATTATTCAATAATTGATTTTTTTCTCAGGAAATAATTAGTGAAACAACTTGATATTTACGCAGTAAGTATTCTTTATAACAATCATGATTTTTGTAGAACTTAACAATGTAGTAGTCGAATTCTAACGATTAAAAAAACCGCTGCTAATTCATTGGCACGAAGCTTCCTCCAACAGAATGTATTGTTCCAATAAATAAAATACTGTTTAAAGATACAGTATGTCAATGCTATTTGAAAGATTTCCAAGTTTAATTATTTTGCTGTAGAAGCAATTTTTTTATTGCAAAAGATTGTAACTGGAGTTTTTGTCCAGTTATTGGAATACAAATACTCCTCACCCGGGACTTTATCTTACCCGATTGGCGCTAGACGTTCACCGCGAACGTCACAGTCTCGCGACTCTTTGTTTTCCGAGGCGAGGGAATTGCAACGGTGGCTGTGCTTGGCTAGCTGCAGCCCCGAAAACGGATAGGAGAGAGGGCGGTCCGGGGAATTCAAAACGCGAGGTTTAGGTTAAACAAATATTGTATCTTATTCGTCTACATAGAGATATCCACGATTACAGAAATAGACCAGATTCTCACTAACAAAGGCAACCGTAATAAAGCTTAGATAACCCACGTGACTCGCGTGCATCTCGAGACTCGGGAAACTCGCCATCACTTTGCTTTCCCTAGCCACCAGATTCCGCGCGCGCCTATTGGTCAGCGCGGCGAGGCCCGACGGCTCGATCGCTCGCAACACTATAGGTTCGTGCGCTGTTAGCGTATGCCTACGCATGCGTATAGATATCCGTGAACGAACCGTCAGAGAAGATAGCCGCGAAATTCAAACTTTCGCAACGCGCAGGCAACCTCTCGCTCGCAGGCGACTACGATAACCTCAGCCGCGGAACCCGTGGTGACTCCCAATGCTCCGTTATCCGGGCCCTGGACTCGGGTAGCATCTGTCACTACGAACGTGAGACGCTGTAGTTATTGTTCCCGGTGTTTTGGTGGATGGGCTGATGTGACGCTGGTCCTGCTGCATTGGACCCTCACGTCATCAGTCTCCACGAATGGTACATCACCTGCATCGGATCTCACAGTGCACACGCTAACTCAAACGCCCTGTCGAGGTAATCGGTTGCTGCGGCCGCGCCAACGTTGGTCATCTCGTCGTGTCTCTCACTCTTGTGTATATGACGTGCTTTTTGTCCGTCGCGGCCACTGTCCTGTCTCCTGTCGTTTACTTGGAAAATAAACGACATATGTATTATACACACACACATTTATACAGCCTTGAGACGCTCCACCCCGACCGCTTGGACCTCGGTGTCACTCGGCAAGATTTTGCCGTGTTACAAGATATATAATAATTAGAAAGATCCGATCAAAATCTCTAAAATAGCTGAGTTGCAGAATCTATCGTTTAATTTTGAAGCTATATATATATACAAAAAACTAAAACTCTCAAACTTACTGCCCCACGCGTGATAAGTTATAATGACAAATACATAAAGGGATATTGACGAATAGCGCACGAGTTGCTATGGAGAAAAGTATGCCATTGAAAATAATAATTTCAAAAAAAGAAGTGAATTGAAGTATTTCGCGTTGTCTTACTCAAGCTGTCGCAGGAGGAATATCGCGCAGAAATTGGATTACGATGGATTTTTATCTAATCAGCATTTTTCTGCTAGTTCTTGAAGGAGCAGATCATCCTGACTTTTAAGAAAAATCGGTTTTTACATTTCAGCTCTTTACTTGAGAACTGCTTAACGAAATCGTTTAAAAGTTCAGCAGCAAATAGCTTTGTATATGGTAAATTACCAAATAAAATTTTTAAGCATTTGACTACATTATTTTAGAGATATTAATAATCAAAAAATTTTCAAAAAATATTCAAACCTTAATATCTTAAGAACCATAGTGGTTTCAAAGCTGCGCAATGAACTTCGCCAAAACACATAAAATATCTATCTTTTTCCAAAATCTCTAGTGCAATAAGACCTTTTTACGCCTGTAATCAAGGCACATAAAAACTCATTTTTTCAGTTTTCGATTTATTACTGAAAAAATAAGTAGTCAAATCATTTAACATTTTAATGAAATATAGTTTGATGTGTGACCCATCATGTTATGTCCTAAACTTATGATAGTTGTCACCGGACAGTAACTTTAAGGGTTGTAAATATTTATAAGTACGGACAAAGACGAAGCTCGAGATACAAAGCTTAGCGCCGTCGGTACCTGCCTACTTTCGCGATTCCTTTCTGGAACGGCCTCCAGTAGACGCCGAGAAACTATTCTGGACCTAACAGGGAGAGCATGGCAATTGCTGAGCGAGGGATAGAGAGTATGAAAAGGGGTGATCCGTTAATATAAACATTAAGTGCAATGCAGAATAATAAAAGTGTGGCAATTATTGTGAAGAGATATGTGAGAGAGAGAAAGAGAGAGCCCTATACTGTATTTTTAGATTCTAATTAAATGATTTTACCTTTGGTGAATGTAACTGTTGTCAATTGGATGAAGATCGAACTTTCTTCCTTCCCTTGGATCATAGTTATTATACGAAGGTGTAATCCTCTCTATAAGTCCCTTTGGATACGCTTATGATGGAATCGGGTGGATGGAGTAATGACTTTTTGGAATAACACTGAACGCTCGATTTTCTTTAAGCGGTGCAATTTATTCAAACAATAAAATATAAATTTTATCACGCACTATGACTCGTAATTTCTAACGATGAAAATATACTTTGTACTATATGAAAAAAACCAACGGGTGTAACAAAAATTTCAGAGGCTGAGAGGCGAGTGTTCCGAGCAACTGTTCGAACTAGACTGAGCTCCGTAGATGCGGGATGAGGTGACTCTAGTAACTAATTTTAATATTGTTCGCTTTTCTTTGTCTGTGCCCTTTCCAAAATTTTGTCGTCTTCTATGCTAATGAGAACAAAAAAAAAACGGAGTCGCGGCTGCAGTTATTTGGTTCTCAATGCCCGACTCTATTGTTCTGACTCGATTATCCGGACCCGACTCTGCCCGTACAGAGGGACTATACAGTGACTCAACATTAACAAAAGCTCTAAAAGTTATCAAATATATCGGACTCTAAGTTTTACTAAAATCTGCGGACCAGGACTCTGCTCGGGCAGAGCTTCCGCGTACTTTACCGTAAATTGATCCTAGCTAGGGCAGTCCGTGTGGTGAACTTGTGCGAGAGACTGTCTCTGGGGCCCGGCGGACCAGGTACTTATATACTCAAAATGCCCTCACCGACACCCTCTACGTACATAAGATCCTTCTACTTATGCTCGTTAATATGCACGTGTTCAATTAATGTAAATGGAAAGTATTCTGTTTTGAACTTGGTCAACGATGAAAAATCGAATATTTTTAAGGTATAATTGAATTTTGAATATGTCCACTTTCATTCTATTCGCATCATTGCGCACACTCGGAGTATATTTTCGGCACTGTTGGATTTATTTTTTTTAATACTGAGGTCCTGCAAGTAGCATTTAACATATAAAGAAATGCAAACCTTTTATATGCTTCATAATAAAATTAGCAGAGCATCCATATAATAATATGAATCTAAAATTTGGAACACCTATATTGTCGGTTATTAATAAAAATATTACGACGCTCGTATGTCTTTTTGACGATCAAAATTATGAGATCATTTTCATCTTAAGATTTTTTCTCTAATAATTTTATATTTTTGTAATTTATCTTCAGTTTTAATTAAGCATTAGGACTACTATGGAGTATCCCAGTATTTAAAAAAGCATCCATTAGGCGCTGGTTTCGTACACTAAAAGATATAGTTATAGTTACGCAACATACATGACACGCACGCACGCACGCACGCAAATAGTATATAACGTAGTGGTGAGCGCATAAGAGAGTATAGCTATATACTTATTGTAGGGCACATAGAGAGGGCCCGAAGAGCGTAAAGCTATATTTAGATTTGGGAGAGAGCCCTATACCAGTATACCTATAGATATCACTGTAACACATTCCATTTAACGCTTTCGAGTTAACGCATTCCATCTAACGCATTCCAGAAGTTACAAACATTGTAGGTTTACCGTCCCATAAGAAGTTATCACTTCAAAAAAGGAAAAAAAACGATATATTTTAAATGCCGTTAGCAGTAGAAGTTCGACGTTAATTCAGTACTTCTCCTTTTTTTTATTTAATTTTTGTCTATTTTATAATCTACAAATTTTATATAATACGATAAGATTGTTCTTAACCAACTAGAACGTAATTATCAGATCATAAAAAATCAGATCATAAAGATTCGAAACATCAAATTTTACAAACGATGAGAAAATATTATTCGGTGATATAAATATATGTAATGCTTTCTTGAGAAACTAGTTGAACCTATAGGGTAAGAAAAATATCGTTTACGGTGAATATTAGTTGTATGAGAATGAGTTATTGGATGGAATGTGACGAAATGAATTGATGTCGTGCATAAACAAAATATCAATTGTGAATTTAAGCTATTAGATTTTATTCTTGATATTATAAGACGCGAACACTATTACAATTCTTTGGATGTGTAGTTAATTAATTACGTTGAAAAAAATCACTTATGTAAAAGATGACTTATTTGCCATCACCGTGTATCCAGACGCGAGATCCGGCGTTCAACGGATTAATTACACGGGAAATAAGTATCGTTGAAGATTTAATAATATACGTATTTAATGAAAAGGAAATGGATAATATTATTGAAAAGAAAAAAAAAGCACTAGAATATATCACGAGGTGAAAATCGTGCAATCGTTTGATGAATGACCTGATAATTGTTATACATAAAGACTGAAATGATGAAATGCGTAATCCTCGTAATTCTTGTTTTATTATTTTGATAATATTAGTTTTCGGATAATTCGCGGTATGCGACTATAGACAACCGACTGGGACGTGATATAATCACCACCAGCCGGACAGCGAAAGCTGTCTCTTTTGCGTCTGTCAGTGGCAATGTTAATTTGTTAAATTATATGCTGAGTCTTTCCCGAAGGAATAGACTCCCCGGATCAGTCTGGCGTGGAGATCCCCGGGTGCGAAAAATAAATAGCAATACAAATGTTAGTTTGTTATACTAAAGATAAATGAAGAATACACAAGGTCCAACAGCAGGCAGGAATGTGCGTCGTAGCTGGCTGGATCGGGCTTCCTCTCGAACACTCGGCCACGTGGTTTCGTCTCGTGTAAATTATTATGTACCAAGTGCGTGTAGTATGTTGAGCGGAAGGAGTAGAGCTGACTCCCGCTGCACGCGAGCTGGTCAGCTACGCAGTAAGCGCCTCGTGGATGCTAGGAGAAGGGTATGCGCACCGGACATGTTATCGTTTACGGCGTAGTTCTGCCGCGCCGGCGGCTTCAGCGCGATCAATACTCTTACGGGAGTCATGTAAGCGAGAGAAAGAGAGAACGATGCACTGCCGTACATATACAACGCGGCGCCTGGCCGAATATTTCAGGACCGTACCTACACCGGCCTGAAATATGGTCGTTGCAGGCAAGTAAGCATTATATGAATAATTTTGAAAAGTACAACCATCTTATTTTTTATAAACTAGTTAGCAGATTCTAGCTTACCTGCACTAACAGCACATTTTTTACTTCAAGAAGAATTAGTCTCACAATAGCTTCAAGGTGAAAATCCGCTTTGTGTTTAAATAATTCTTCTATTATTAGGAGGAATTTAGTTGATTTTTTATATTTATGATTTTGCTCATTTCTTTGCACAAGATGATTTGGATTAGTTTTAGAAGATTTAGATTAGATGTGGGAGAATCATGAAGCACAAAATGAATTTCCATCTTGAAGCTATGTGAGATTGATTCTTCTCGGAGTAATTAGTAATGATTTTTGTCAGTGTGCTAATTTTTAATACTTGACATCTTTAAAACTGATTTCACTACATTCATTAGCGTATATTGATAAAAACATAGAAAAACTTTTATAAGCTGTAAACATTTGACAATTTCTTTTAGAACTTTATAACTTTTTAAAGGAAAAATTATAATTATAATACTAAGATGCAGATTGGTGAGGATGAACGCATAACTTATAGTTGCCAACATTTTACCTTGTAAATGTGTTTTTGGAACTGATTTCATAACCTTTTAATGAGTTTAATTAAATAAACTTATAAAGAAATATTTTTGACACAAACAATCTCTCAAGAGGCTGTTATTTAGTATTGTCGCTTTTCATGAAGACTATCACAATTCTGATTTCCAACAAAGACTAGCACAACTCAAATTTCTGCTCTTTTTTTAGTAAAGTCATTTTTTGTAAGAAGAACAGTTGAGCAGGTATTTATTGAAAATCTAAGTTATACTAGTCTTTGTAGGAAGCAACGATGTTATATAGGCAAATATTGATGTTGTATATCGGGCAAACAGCAGCAGCGTAGTAGGCTAGGACTTTTTGTCGGGTGTTACGGGTATGCTATGCTTCAAACTCGTCGGGCATTTGTCGCTGCCGATCTCCGGGGCCATGTCGGTTCGTTGACGTTCACCTCCTACTCCTTTAGTCGATCGCATTCCCTCGAACTAGTTCTTGGGCTCTGATTGTCTGACGCACTATTCAACAGCTTCTGCAGCTTTTGCTTAAGCACAGACTTCTCTATCGACTTGACCTTGCGCTGGAATAAGTGTTGCTTGCTGGCAGTTAGAGTCGTGGAGCGTCTCCGTCGGACGTCCTTTCAGCGCTCGCTAGCTGCGGAGAACTCTGCTGTACTGACGATATGTGAGTACTTATCCAGTTCAGGGACTCGACCATAATTGAGGTAACGTCACAGTCACTCTCATGGCGAGGTTGAAACAGCTGTAACGAAAGAAGATCTTGTCGTACATTTTACACTCCACAGCCCGGAGGAATAATTAAACGTATGAGATCTTGAAGTTAGACTATCTGGTTACCGTTGATGAGCCTCTGGTATATGACGAGACGAGTTCATCGTCGAGGACAAGAGGAGAGAGCTCGTGAAGTTGATAGTCCATCGTTGTGAGCCGAGGATCCTGCACCGGTCCCTGAAGCAGCGCGCTTTCGGATCTTCAGTGAACTTCAGTAGCGGAAACTTGGCAAAGTGGAAGTCGAGCTTAGATTATCCGTGGATCACGCACACTGTCAACTCGCTCTCTATATATCGCAGTCCAGCAATACAATTCATAGCTAGCAGTTCATCGATGTGAGCCAGGAGTCCCAAGCACGCTGCTATGTTTACCCTTAGTACCCAGCATTCACATACACATGGTGTCTGTGACGATCTATGCGATATAATTAATTAAGGGCTTGAGTTGTTAGCGATCGCTCAACGCTTATACAGAGTGAACAATAATCTAAAATTAATGAGAAAACTCAGAGTGAGTTCCGACAAGGAAAGGGTTGAGTGAGCGAAGGGTTTTTTAATAAAACACACAGTTTTGCGGTAAAACAAAAACGCGCTTGCTATGGCGTAAAAATCCTCATGGAACAGAGGGAAATGCTGTAGCAAGCGTATGCTTTATTCAAATAAGGAAAAGAAATTATACACTGTAAAGAAAAGGAAAGAGACTCTAGAAGAGAATAAACTGAACAAAGAAAGCGCACCCAAAGACGCGAGGTACGTTTATCGCACGCAGAGAGATCTGTCTTACCTAAAGGGCTGTCGTAGCCCGCGCAATCGCCGCAACCTCGAACGTCGCCAGGAAGTGCTGAGTCGCCCGCTCGTCGCACGCTGCCGCAGCTTCTCGCCAAGTCCTGGGAGGATGGCAAGCCGGGCCTGGGGAGAAAGACTTGGTCTGCAACCTGCACCAAGCGCGCCTCGACGTCTCGAGAAACCAGACGCTTGGCACTCGGGGAGCAAGAGGTGTTGCCACTGCTCTCTCGCCCCGAAGATGTCACGTCCAACACGTGTACACCTTTGCCAACAGTCCTCAATACTAAGGCCTCGAGGCACGCACTCTATCACACACACACACACACACACACACACACACACACACACACACACAACCCGACGCACGCGGTCGCGAAAATTGCCGGTAAAACTACACTAATTCACACGAATACGAGGTGAACAGTACTCGCTCTGAAAAGAACGAAAGTACGATTCAACCTGTACAAATGCGCAAGAGAAATTACAATAATGAAGCTGAAGAAACTTGAAGATAATGCTGCACGAACTAGTCGCTCAGCGGTTCTGTCAAGACTGAACAGGTGTGGAAAAAAAAGCGCACGGCCCGCCGCCGCACAGTGGGGCCATTTGAAAGAGTTTGGACAAAATCTTGATTCAACTGGGGTTACAGGGGAATGAGCTGAAACTTGGTGAAAATCTTTGTTTTTTAGTGTACTTTCCGAATCCGAATCCCTCGGAAAGATTCATTTGAAGAGTTCAAAATGGCGGTCGGGTATAACTCTAACAGTTACAAATATCATTACGGGAAAGTAGTTATATGTCCTTAAGACTCGCTGGAGGAGAGAAATAATGAGCAAAAAAGCTTATTCTTATGTATTTTCACCCGCGGAACACGAATTCACTATTGTTTTTGGTCTATGTAGCCCCCGTTCTTCTATAACCTCAAAAATTACTCCAAAAATCAGTATTACGCTGTTAAGACTCGCAAATATAAGCAAAAAATTAAAGAAAAAGCTTATTTTTGTGTATTTTATCCCACTAATCACAAATATTACTTTATTTTACGTCCTCTAAAACGTTTGTCTCCAACTTTAAATAACACCTTATTAATGCAGATAAACGTGATTCAAAATTGCTGGGGTGGTTACAAAGCTATGAATTAGCTTAATGACTATGCATTTTACCTTCCCCAGTGGAAATAATTTGGTGTGCCAAAGTGTGCCAAAAGTGTGCCAAAAATGTGCCAAAGTGTACCAAATTGTGCCAAAGTGTGCCAAAGTATGCGAAAGTGTGCCAAAGCATTCAAATTCGGAAAAACGATACACTTTGGCACACTTTGGCACACTTTTGGCACACTATGGCACACTGTGACACACATGGATTTTTCGGAAAGTAACATCTCTCATTTAACATAATATGGCACAGTCTGGCACACTTTCGTACCCTTTAGCACACTTTGGCACACTTTGGCACACTTTAGCACACTTTGGCACACTTTGGCACACTTTAGCACACTTTGGCACACTTTGGCACACTTTGGCATAGTGAGGTATAACCTGCCGCTCACGCGCGAAAACATTGCCCCGGTACAATGGCGTCATATCGACAGTACGCGTGGAGCGTTCACTCCCTGCAGAACATAGCAGTAAATAATTTAATCAAAAAAAAATCTAGCGCTAGTGAGACTTGAACCCGTAACCTTTGGGTTAGTAAGCTGGCACTCTACCACTGAGCTACGAACACTCGTTACAATAAATTCGGGCTCGTATACTTCAAGCAGCTTTAGATACTTAGAACTTTGACAATATAATAATTGGATGAATTATTGTTGTTAACGCATAAACACGCTTGTTAACGATATTAGCATTGACTGTCGAGTCCGTAAATGCCTTAAAGCTGCTATCAGTCGTAAATCTTTGAAAAACAAGAGAAAAAGTTAATAACAATCTAAAATCCGGATAAAGCAATAAGTAATGGTTAAATAATAGCCACAATTATTAATTAACTGCCCTAAGAGGGCAATCCGCCGGGAATAATAATAAGTTTTCCAGATTTCGACCGAATATTTTCTAAGTCCTAAATTCCCGAATAACTCATTTATGCCAAAATGTACCAAAAGTGTGCCAAAGTGTGTCATTCTGTGCCAAAGTATGCCATTCTGTGCCAAAGTGTATAGTTTTTCCGAATTTGAATGCTTTGGCACACTTTGGCACACTTTGGCACAGCTTTGGCACACTTTTGGCACAGTTTGGCACAAAATCCATTTCCACTAGGGTTGCTAATCTTAAATTTAATTATTGTTTTGGCTCATATTTTTTGTCTCAGACATCCTCTTAAATAGTTATATTGTTAATTCGGTTGTATTTACAAGTTTTATCAAAATTTGTCAAGTTTTGATAAATTTTGTACATCCAAACGAATTAAAATTTATGCTATGTATATATTGTTAAAAATATTAAAATATAAAAATTTATTTTTTAAATAAATAAATAATAAAATCTGTTATCGCGTAGATTATGCGCACAGGCAACACCAATAAATATTTGATCAGAACTTTATTTAACAATAGTAAGATAGCTCTTGCTTTTACAGAGGTCAGCGGAATAGTGACGTTTCGATCCGATCTTCGCCTTTTGTCCACCCGCGATCTTCTTCTCTTTCGATTTTGTTTTGATTCGCGTTTGTTCGATCGAATGTGCTGCTCCCAAATTCACACCATGGCTACCCGTCCGCGCGAAAACCTCTTTGTTTTCTCGCCCCGTTCCCCTCTCAATTGTCACTTACAATCGAGACAAGGAATAGCGTCCCCGAACGATCCTTTCTATAATCGCCGTGTACGCAGCCAAGTTTGACTAAAAGTCGGCAGCTCTCGCACCGAACAAACGCGAATTATTATTTAGCTAGAACCGTAACATCCTCCCCCCGTACAAAGATAACGGACTTTGTACCTAATCTGCAAATCTTATTAGCTTCCTAGTTGGACGAAGGAGTAAACCATTTGCTGTCTTTACTTCAGCTACTCTAATCTGACCGTCGGAACCAGGCAGAACTCGTATTACTACGCCTTTCCTCCATTGATTCCGTTCGAGATTATTGTCTAATATTAGAACAATATCGTTTAATTTCACAGAATCATTACTTTCGAACCATTTTTTCCTCGGAATCAATGAAGGGAGGTACTCCTTTAACCATCGTTGCCAAAAGGCGTCGGCGAATTTTTGCGCTATTAGCCATTGCTTTCTTGGACATGTCTTTTGAACGTCGTATTTGTTTATGCTTATCTGTCCCGAGGAGCTACCCAGCAGGAAATGGTTTGGTGTCAAAGCTTCTTGGTCCCGCGGGTCCACTGAAACGTGCGTGAGAGGCCGTGAATTTACAGCGTGTTCTACTTCTGCTAAAATTGTCAATAACGTCTCCTCTTTTGGAGCTTGTTCTCGCAAAACTACTGTCAAGGCTGTTTTGACTGAACGAATAAGGCGCTCCCACGCACCCCCCATGTGTGACGCTGTCGGTGGATTGAATTTCCAAGTAATTTTTTGTTTAGAGGCGTATTTTTGAATCTTCCTGCGGTCAATATTGTTGATTACTCGAGATAATTCTACGCTCATACCTTTAAAATTTGTTCCGTTATCACAATACACATAAGTTGGAGTTCCCCTCCGTGCTGTGAAACGTCTTAGTGCCATAATGGCAGAGTCGGTACTTAATGTATGCGAAAGTTCGATGTGTACAGCGCGAGTAGTCATGCAAGTGAATAATGCACCCCAGCGTTTCTCTCGTCTCCTCCCGATTGATACCGTCATTGGACCGAAATAATCCATTCCGCAATGGGTGAATGGGCGTTCGTAGTAAGCTAGCCTTGCTTCGGGAAGGGCAGACATTTTTGGATTGCTAGGACGACCCCGTTGCATTTTGCAAACGATGCACCTTGCTACTAAATTTCTCAACCCTCTTCGTAAACCGACGATCCAATAAGTCTGCCGTAATTCATTAACAACTGTTTCATGACTTGCATGAAAATATTTGTTGTGAAAGTGATTAATTAAAAGTTGAACAGCCGTTTCTTTCACATCTAAGATTAGGGGCTTAGAACTTATTTTTTCACTACGGAAATTGCAGATTCTACTGTCCGAACGTAACATACCGTACTCATCAAGAAATGCATTTAAGTCTAAGATTCGACTATCTCTTGGAATTGGAATGCCCCGTTTTAATGCGTTTATCTCTTTTGCAAATGAATTTAATTGGCTAGCTTTCAAACACGTTTCTTCGGCTCGAATAAAACGTTCTTCTCGTGTGCGTAATCGTTTTCTCCAATTATCGATTACTTTTAGAACGCGCGCGGTTGTAGATAACAAACGCGTCCACGACGAGAATCGCGAAAAATCGATTTCCGGTTGTACGTTTATGACGTGGAAGATTTGAACGCTTTCTTTAAGTTCAGATTTTAGTTCTAATGAATTATGTTCAAAGCTCGAATCGTTTTTTGGCCAAAGAGACTCGTCATCACGTAAAAACGACGGTCCACGAAACCATCTACTGTCGCTGTTTAATGGATCAACTGAATCTCTTGTAGCATCATCCGCGGGGTTTTCCCGAGTAGATATCCATCGCCATTCACAATCATTAGAATTCTCGCGTATTTCCGCTAGTCGATTAGCGACAAAAATCTTATATTCATGAGGATCACGTTTGATCCAATATAATACTGATTTTGAGTCACTCCAAAATACCTTTTTTGACACGACGAAGGTATGCTCTTTCTCTATTAACTTGCTTAACCTAACTACAATCACGGCCGCTTGTAATTCTAGACGTGGAATTGTTTGTACTGTTAATGGCGTTACACGACTTTTTCCCATAATCATAGACACGTGATACTGCCCGTCGCTCAACACAAATCGCCAATATGCAACGGCTGCATATGCCTGAGTACTCGCATCCCCAAAAATGTGTAATTCAATCGATTTAATTGTGGCCGTTTTTAATTGGTAACACCGATCTACACGACATTCTATAACGATTTTTAACTCGATTAACCATTGTTTCCAGAGTACTAATTCGGCATCACGTATCTCTTCATCCCATTGTATACCACTGCGACAAATCTTTTGCAAAAGTATTCGCGATTTGATTGTGAAGGGTGCCAGGAAACCGAGCGGGTCAAAAATAGACATTATAACTGAAAGAAATTCACGTTTAGTAGGTCGTTTTAAACCGCAACATAAATCGTTAGATAGCCTTTGGGTATTTACGTTGAAAGATAACTCATCTGTCAAATTAAGCCATTTCAGTCCCAATATCTTCTCTCCATTGTTAATGTTAGCGTCTGCTTTTACTAGCTGAGTTGACTCGTTACTTATATTAACCCCTTTTAATATTGACGGTGAATTACTGGCCCAACTATGCATCTGCCACCCCGCATTCGCGTTTATGATTGTCGCTTGTAAAACGCGTGCTTCGGCTTCTTCTTCGGATTCGCAACTGTCTAAGTAGTCATCCATGTAGCAATTATTGATCAGACTTTCGACTGTAGCAGGAAATTTAGATTTGAATTGCGTAGCGTTTTTGTCTTTTATGTATAGAGCGGCACACGGCGATGATATCGCTCCGAACAATATAGTAGACATTACATACTCTGACGGTTCACCCATTCTCTCTTTTCCACGCCAAAGGAATCGTTGAGCATTGCAATCGCTTTCATTTAAGCGGATTTTCAAAAACATATCTTTCATATCTCCTTTAAACGCGAAAACGTGCTGACGAAAACGCATAATCACGCCCGGCAAAGAATTGAGAAAGTTCGGCCCTTCTAACAACATGTCGTTAAGACTTATGCCCGCACTTTTCGCCGCCGCGTCAAAAACTAGTCTCACTTTGCCGGGTTTGTTTATGTTTTGGACACCGAAATGTGGAAGGAACCATATTTTATCGCCCTCCGACTTATCAGAAACCCTTTTTGCAAAACCATTTTCTATCAACCGATCCATTTCCCGATAATATTTTTCTGCATAATTTTTGTCTTTGTCGAGTCTCTTCTCAAGTAGTAATAATCGCCGGTACGCGGTTGAACGACTATTTGGTAAATTCTTATCATCATTTTTCCACAAAAGACCCACTTCCCACGCGTTTCCAATGTAACGACTAGTTTCTTCCAGAATTCGTAAGGCGCGCTCATCTGCGGCCGAATATTTATGCCCGTTAACTACGCCTATCGACTCAATATCAAAATATGTTCTAAGAACTTTATCTAATTCGTCATCCCGCGAGATTTTAATTTTAACTTTACTATCTAATGATTTATTGAGTGTATTAATACAAGCTCCCGCGTAGTTATTCGCGCCGGATCCGTGTATTGTCCAACCTAAAGCACACCGAGAATTAAATATTCCTTTAAAAATATTGTGAGATTCAAGAGTAAGTATTAAATTAATATTGTCTTGACCAATTAATAGGTCCGGTATTGCACTATAACCTTTTGGTTTTATCCCCGTCTTTTGATAGCAAAGCTCTGCGATATTTTCTGATACGTGTTGTTCAGGAAGTGCAAGATCATCAACTACTAGAACACCCGTCATTGTGAAAGTTTGAACTTCGCCTACAATCGACATATTTATTTTTTCCGTTGCTACAAATACTGGATCACTACTGCCTACTCCTCTTAAACCGGTATTGTACCGCATTCTTATTGCACCGATTTCATCTACAATTTTTGAATTGATTAGTGTAGCTGCTGATCCTTCGTCTAATAAAGCGAAAATTATTTTTTTTGAAACTGTATCTATGACCGTGACCGCAAGAATTTTCAAGTATACGCCTGTCTCTAGTCATGATGTCTTTCGAGAATCATTTATCGCTTCGTTTTCTTTTGAGCAAGATGCGTTCACAGGAACGATTTCCCGCGTATCATTTTCTTTAACGTTCGTTTTTTTAACTTTAGGAAAACACAGCGGGCTATGATGTTTGCGTTGGCAATGTATACATGACTCCGCAACACAGTCAATCCGCTGGTGACCATCCTCGAGACAATTATAGCATAAACGAGAGGCCTTTACAACTTTCCAGCGTTGCGATACTGGCGCTTTCTTAAATTCATGACAGGCATGTGTTTTGTGATTTTTCTTGCCACAGTGGGCGCAGTTACTTCGTGCATTAGACTGTGGTTGCGTCTCAACTCCCGAATCCTCGTTTACATTTATCGCACATACAAGAGTTTGTTGAGTACGAGGATTCTTGGCAATTGATTTTGACGCTTCACGATTTAATGCCTCGCTCGACGTGTCAGGAAAAATTCCAGCGGCTATGCTTAATTCCGCTTCTTGAAAAACGAATTCAGAGATCTTTTCTAAGTCAGGCATATTGCACGTTTTTGCAAATCTAATATAATTAGACATCATCGAGCCAGGCAATTTGTTTCTCAAACCGCTCGCTAATTCGGGGCAAATTAAATACCCTTCATGGTCATCGAAAGACTTAATGGCACTTATAGCGTTTTTTAATCGTGTAGCGAATTCGATTAGGCTCATTTTGTTTGAATCTAAACTAGGTAAACCCGTTATTTCACGGACAATGTTGTCCATTATCCACTTTGGATTTCCAAATCGCATTTCCAATGTTGTCATAATATCTTCGGTATTATTCCCGGCTACAAACAATGATTTAGTCGCGTCCCTGGCTTTGCCCACTAAAGCATCGCCCAAACGCATAAGATTCTCGCTGTCAGAATACTCTCCTAACGCCGTTGACGTTTCGAAGGCTCGTTTAAACCGCTTCCACTCAAGCGGATCACCCGAAAAGGTAGGTAGAATCTTGCCCGTAGACACTCTGTGTAATAAACGTGAACTATCACTACTTTGATTCATGCTTTTCAATGATTTTTCAAATGCGATAGCAATCCGCTCTATCGGGTCTCCGCTCGAGCAGTCACGGTTTCTATTTGTCGCTGTTTGATTAGTGTTGTTACTAACAAGGGCAGTACTATGCAGTGGCTGACCCTTATTTCTAAAACTACAATACATTATACCCTACATTCGCCATTATTTTCATCGCTTGAATCGTCATTTACGAATGACTGATCAGAATTAAATCGCGCACGTTTCGTGGGTGGACTCACAAGCTCTTTTGAAATTTCTCTTTGTCGACGCAAATTACGGTATCGCTCGCTTACAGTTGCCGCAGATCGCTGAAGTTGTTGGCGCAGACTCTGATGTCCGTTTTGAGGTTGTGGTTCCACTGCTAGACGCTGGTTCTCAAGTTGCGCCGTTCTCGGTACGATGGCTTCTCCGGCCGCTGGTGCACGGTGAGGNTGCACCGAACAAACGCGAATTATTATTTAGCTAGAACCGTAACAAAATCTCTAATATAATAATTAATGTATAAAGAAATTTTGTTTACAAAAGTATGTTACGTTATATAGTTTACTTAATACATTCGTTGAGCAGAATACATTTTAATACTTGCAAAATACGATTTTGCTTAAGCTACGTTTCTAGCGTATTATGTGCTGTATCGTTATTTTGTTGTCAGTGATTCTAAGTATTTACCAAATTATTTTTAATACAAAATTTATACATGTATATATTCATTCATATATGTAATATATAAAATCATCAAAACTTCACAAAAGTAAATATTAGGTTTAACGCCGATTTATCCGTTGCGGTTAGTTTTAAGCCGACTTATTTAGAGTTTAGTTAGTGAGAAAAGTTCTTCTAAGCAAGTTAAATATGAGTTGTTATACCATGAAGGTAAAGGATTTGGTAGAAGTGTTAAAAAATAATCAGAATTTAGATTTTATAACACAAAAAGATTCTGTAGTGCTGTATGTTTTGGACAAGTTTCATCTAGACAGAAGTGAGCACATCAACGTTGATATTAAAGAAAAACTCAGAAGATCTTTTTTCAATAATTATACAAAAAAATTGAATGAATTGCCCAAAAACAGAAGAAATATTACAGAGTTTCAAAAAGAGTATGTTAGTTGGTTGGCGACTGATGTTTCGTTTAATTTAGGTTGTTATAAACCTATTCAAACAGGTAATTGTTTTTGTTTATTAATTAAAATTTTGTGTTATTGTGCACAATACGTTTTATAGATATATAATTTTATAATCTGTATAAGATAAGATTTTATATGAAAGCCTGACACATTAAAATTTTTTAATGACGCAAATTAACAATTATTAGTATGGGAGAGTGCAGTATAATTGGACAGACGTGAAATTTTTACTTTGAATATCCTTTAAAACGTAAAAAGTGCACAATCTTTTGTCCTTTAGTAACTATATTTATCTTTTTTTTTGTCGAAAGTTCAGATAAGCGACAATCTTTCTGATCACAAGCAATTACAACTGTGTTATTTAATTATTCTTTGTAGATTGTAACAGAGGTCGATCACAAATACCAATGGAGTCGGCTTCTGAGAAAACTCGAAAAAGAAGATTGACTGATCTCAGCACTCAGATAAGTACTGATGAGTTGTGTGATTTATCTAAAAAAAAAAAAACTAAAATTAGATGGAAATGAAAGTGGAGTACAGTTAGTGGATAAAATGTTTAATGCGGAGTCCGCCTATGAACTATTAAATATAAATAAAAAGATTAAAGAAACCAAAATGACTTCACAAGAAGCATTTTAAATATTTGTATTTCTGCGGAGAAAAGTTATCAAAATTATTGGTGTTAGTTTTCTAAATGATTTACTGATTCTTAATATCTGACTAATATGTAAAAAAATTCATTTTTTTCAAATTTATTTCAGGTGTGCTATGCCCTGAATGAGACATCATCTCAGAGATGTTTTCTATGTGGAGCTACGATATCAGAGATGAATAAAATTGATAATCTCCTTGATAAGCAAATAAAAATATCACGTATAAAATATGGATTCTCAGTTTTACATGCAAGAATTCGTTTATGGAGCTTGTATTACATATTTCTTATCGTATGCAGCTTAAAATCTGGAGAGTTAGTATACAGGGTGTATCATGACTAGATTTTTTTTGTGATAGGCGTGATAGAGCGTGAAATTCTAAGCTAGGTAGGCTATTTCCTAATATTTATTTTTTATAAAAATTTTCCTCTTAATTTCGCTAAATAATTTTGTGACCGGTCATGACGGATTCCGGCGAGTTTGAGAACCCCTGCCCCTCTAGCCGCGCCAACTTCTATTGTGTTTATGTCAACAGGTGGTCTGGTTAGAGTTAGGTTAAAGTCGTTGTAGTGTATTCAAGTTACTTTTCGTAATAGTTATCGATTTTAGCGGAATCATTATTATACGGGTATTATTTGCATAACCTATGCGCAAAGAACCGCAGAGCGATCGAGTAAGCGAAATTATTGACGGGCAGCTAGGCCAACTTTGAAGCTGGCTAATTGTGCGCGAATCAAAATGTCACGGTATTTCAATTATTAATTTAAAATTCTTCCCGTCGCAGATCATGCAAGAAGTTTACGTGGACCTCTGACCAGCTTGCCAATGTCTCCTACATCCTGCTGCATTTCCTTCTCCTCTAACGAGATCCCATGCTGCTTTGCTTTCGAAACCTTTTGCTGCTCCTCCGTATCCTTTGTTAGTACGTGCGAGCATAACCGAGATTCAGGACATCCAGGTCTAATGAAAGTAAGTAAGTAAGTAAGTACTTGATTTTACTAAGTTAAGTTATCCAAAATTTTTAAAATCATTTTAACATTAAGGGAAGTCCCGTTCGTTTGTGTGCGCCAAGCTCAAGCTCAACACTGGCTGACAAGTCTGTGCGACGACCAACACAACGTTCTCGTCCTCGGCCATGACCTCGTCGCAAATGCAGTAGCCAACATCATCCGTGAGACAGAATCGCCGGAGACCGGTGCTGATTTTGAGTCCAGCAAACGCTCATACACTCCGACAAATGTTTATTTTAATAAACTTCTCTCTTTTATCAAGCTCATGATGACATTCAGCGAGCTCTACACCCACGCGGTCTGCCCGTTCGTCAGCTACGCTGCGCTTGACTACAGCTGCCTGCAGCTCTCGGGTCTCTTCTTCCTGATGGGCTTCGTCTGGATGCCTGTGTCGCCGTACTTCCTGGTGATGCGCGAGCGGCGCGCCAAGGCCGCTCGCAGCCTGCGCTTCATGCGCGGCTCCGGGCATCAACTCGACGAAGAGCATGTCGACCAGGAGCTCGACTAGGTGCAGACGGCCGTGATCCGCGAGCTGAGTGACCGGAGCCAGGCGCGCGACCTGCTCGGCACCCGGCGCGCGCTCCTCGTCTGCCTGGTGCTGCAGTTCAACGGGCTGACCGCCACCAAGTCCTACACGGAAGAGATCCTCAAAGAGGGCAGCGCCTAGGGGGATGGCGGCATCCCGCCGGTCCGGGCCGTAATCCTGCTGAGCGTGCTGCAGCTACTTGGCACCGCGACGCTGGTCGACCGCATTGGCCGGCGGCCGCTCCTCGTCAGCACGGCGCTCCTCGCGGGCCTGGCCCTTGGCGCCAGCGCGCTCTTCTACTTGCTGAAGCTGCACCTCGGGCTGGACACGTGCATCTACGGCTCCGTTCTGATCGCCTCGGTCTCAACCCCTTGGCCTACATGGTGCTCATCGAGCTCTACCCCACCAACGTCAAGGGCCCGGCCGTCTCGCTGACGAACCTCTGGGTGCTCGCCTTCGTCGTCTCCAAGATGCACCTGTATTTGTTACATTATTTAACTCTTTAGAAAATTTCTCGGCGGCCTACGAGCCGTATAACATCTGCGTTTTTTTGTAATGCCTTTGTAAATGCCTTGACAGCGACTATGATGGACTCAGAGTCCTTAGCCTTTAAACATAATCTAAAGTAATTTAATCTAATCTAAAGTATTTTGTATCTTTCAAGTAGTAACAGTGGTATAAACTGTCTAGTTTTTGAAAACAAAGGTATTTTGTCTTAATCTTTACAGCGCAGAACGAGAACCTGCGCTATACAAATTAAAGTTCACCGGGGTTCGTTGAGCATAGCGAAAACCTGCGCTATAAAAATTAAATTTCTGTGGGGTTCGTGAAGTTAAAGAGCGCAATCCAAGAACCTGCGCTATACAAATTAAAGTGCCACGAGGTTCGTGTAGCTGAGCGAGAACCTGCGCTATAATAAATTGAACTTCTGCGGGGTTCGTGGGGGTAAAAACGTTCATCGCCTATAAGTGACGTTTCAGCAGCGGCAAGTGGAACGAGCGCGCCGCCGGGCATCGCAATTCGGGGTATCAAAAATCTGTAAAGCTTCATCGCCGAAGCTTTCTCAAATAAGTACTCCGGCTAAAGTGATGTTTCTGCAGCGTCAAACAGCGACAACACGTCGCAGCGCATCCCGGTTCGAGGTGCACAGTTTTTTTCTAGCAGCGGCATACGGCACTAGCGCGTCGCTCTGCACTGCAGTTTGAGCTAGACAGTTTTCTCAAAATAAAATATCGGTAAACCCGTAAAGCTTTCCCGCAGGAGCTTTTTCGAAAAATTTTGTGCCAGTGAGGTTTTTACAACGGCAAACAGCACCAGCGCGTCTCTGAGCATAGCGGTTCTAGAACCACGGATTTTTAGATCGAATATCGAAAAACCAGTAAAGCTTCCCCGCAGGAGCTCTTTTGAAGAATTATGTAGGCCAGTGACTTTTTTACAGCGGTAAACAGCGCCAGCGCGTCGCAGAGCATCCCGGTTCCAGATCCACGGTTTTTTTAAGACCAAGTATCAAAAAACTAGTAAAGCTTTCCTACAGGAGCTTTTTTTGTAGAATTTTTTCGGAGATATTTACGTTTTTACAGCAACAAACTGCGCTAGTGCGTCACACTTCTCAATCATTGAGAGGGAAAAGATTCCATCATAATTTGTATTCGGACAAATAACTGGTACTTTTGGGACGTTTTACAGCGCAGAACGAGAACCTGCGCTATACAAATTAAAGTTTTCCGGGGTTCGTTGAGCGTAGCGAAAACATGCGCTATAAAAATTAAATTTCTGTGGTGTTCGTGAAGGTAAAGAGCGCAATCCAAGAACCTGCACTATACAAATTAAATTTTTACGAGGTACGTGGAGCAGAGCGAGAACCTGCGCTATAATAAATTGAACTTCGGCGGGGTTCGTGGGGGTAAAAAGGTTCGTCGCCTATAAGTGACATTTCAGCAGCGGCAAACGGAGCGAGCGCGCCGCCGCACATCGCAGTTCAGGGTATAAAAAAAAATTAGTGAAGCTTCATCGCCGAAGCTTTCTCAAATAAGTACTCCGGCTAAAGTGATGTTTCTGCAGCGGCAAACAGCGTCAACATGACGCAGCGCATCCTGGTTCCAGATTCACGGTTTTTTCACGATCAAATATCAAAATAGTAGTAAAGCTTTTCCGTGGGAGCCTCTTTGAAGAATTTTGTAGATCAGTGACGTTTTTACAGCGGCAAACTGCGCCAGCGCGTCGCAGAGCATAGCGGTTCTGGATCCACGGTTTTTTTTTAGATCGAATATCGAAAAACCAGTAAAGCTTTCCTACAGGAGCTGACTGCACCCACAACTTCCCGACTGGCGATCTGCTGTCCCGAGAACACCGTTGCATCGGCCAAAGGACTTTTTGCAGACGCACGCACGACGTTGAGAACGCCAAGAGACTCAGGCCAAAGATACTCGAACCTGCTTTCGTTGATACCAGGAAACGAGATTAGAAAAGGCTATCGAGCAGTGGATTACAGCCGATTTAATATTTTTACACCATAGAAGTGTTAACGAGACCACGTCGTTCGTGATAATATGTTCTGCGGCTTTGTTTGTATATGACCTAGTTTTTAATATTGTATTATTGCAATACACGCAGCATAATATAAGTATTCATAAATATAATAGTTTTATTTTTTATTTTGTAACTTAACTAGAAAGAAATTTACTCCCAACGACTTCTCATTCTTCGTGATTCTTCTCACAGCATAAAAATAACAAAAACAATACAAGGAAACCCACTGCTCCGTTTCTCCAAACAGTACTCAAGTGAGCGGAAGAGTGCAAAACGAGTGCGAGGAACTTTTCGAATCTGCGGCTCCATGTGCGGCTGAGTCGCGATCTAGCTGCAGTTTCGTCGGCTTCGTTCGACTAATCAGCATTTATGCCATCTCTAAAATAAGACCAATTTTTATAGAAATAATTATTTTCTTCATATCATCAAATAATATGAGTTTTTTTAATACTTACATAAAAATATACTGATTTTTAAAACATCCAATTTCAAATCGTTTTGCATTGTGCAATATCACAGCATTGCCGAAAAGTAATTCTATTTCTTTCGCTATAAATGAAATAAGTAAATATTTAATTTTTAAATTATATTCACGCTTCACGTAAAAAAAAATAATAGAATAAAAATAAAAAAGTAGACAAAATGCGAGACAATATTGCAAATAATAATAGTACGATACATGTGACCTAAGTAGCACTTTTTTACACGGCGTGAGGGTCCTAAATACGCCGTGCAGAAGTTTTACTTAGGTCACGAGTATCGTATAGAATTTTATAGCACATCCTTCCTAAGCCCGCAGTTACGCCTATCCATGTCATAAGCATCCTATTTTGCACCGTGAGATTAGCGCACGAGCGTAGTGAGTGTGATAAACACGGTGCAAAAAAGGACTACTTAGGTCACGGATAGGCATGACTTAAGTGCGGGCTTAGGTCACACTGTGCTATAAATAATATAGAAAATTTACTTACGCTTTACGGTCAAATTGTGAAACTTCTTCAACCTGTCGCTGCACAGCCACGTGTTAAATCGATACGTGCGATTCGGTATCGTATCCAACTGTTCCAAGTCTTCTAGAAAATAGACGTCCCTTAACAGGGAAGCCATGTCATCGATGATCAATTCTTGGTTTTCTGGATGCTTCTCCAAATAACTCGTAGCCCAATCAAGTCTTTTAAGCAGAAACTTCATTTTCAGCACTTATTCAAAACGTTGCTTTGGAATCGCTTCGGAATCGATCGAGATATCTCACGCAATATGACAAAAGGTTAGAGGGTCTGATTGAAGTCAACTATTTATTGAAAAACAAAGATAGGTCGCTTCAACGCCACGTTCTATCGAACCCCTGTAATATTTATTTGACATTTGCTGTAAATAATAGTACATTACGATACTTATACTATTATTTCTAATTCTAAGTTGAACAAAACCAAACTTCTAATCCTTATCACAAATAATAGTCGAAATGTGAATAATAAATAATTACATTAAACGTTCGTTCGAATACAAAGAAAGTGGATGTTTAGACGCAAGCTCTGCTAGGAAGAAGGAGGGACATCGAAAAGCAAGAGCCGCCGAGAAAACGACAGCGAAAAAAAATGCACTGAACGATCACTGTGCAACAGTAAGAGTTTGAACAAAGAGGAAAAATACGATTTATAATGCACTCGATTATAGGCAATGTAGAATATTGTTCAGTCGGCCTGTGATACGGGAGAGCTCCTGACGAGATTGCTACCCTTGCCCTTGCCCTTAGACTTGGTCTCGCGCTTTCTACTTAATGATAAGGTGAAGGTCATGGCCGATGTCTCTCTGAGGTTCTAGCTGTCGGTCTCCTCGAAAGTGTCGATGTCGATGTGCATACTGCTGCTGTCCTGACCATTACCGCTACTGTTGTTTTGAACGGAAGAGGCCTCCAGGTTTGCGCGCATTTATTTGCGCTGATCATCGCTATGCTGTGGGCAATGCATGGACCTAATGCAGAGTTTCTTCGTGTGCTCCAAGACGACACGGCAGATTTGCTGTAGTAGGTTTCCTTCGAGCTACATGTTCTCGTAATTGGACAGAGGCCGTCGCGCGTTCACCCTGCGCGTATACCCTCGTCGCGCACAAACCCCCGGCCCGTACACCGACTTCGTGCGTTCGCCGTGTCGCGTACACTCCGGTCGCGCACACACCCCTGGCGCGTTCGCCATGTCGCGTTTGCCCGGGTCGCGTTTACCCTCGTCGGGGCGAACGCGACAATAAAGAACGCGACATGGTGAACGCGCTAGGGGTGTGTACGCGATCAAGGCTTACGTTAAAATAATATAATAACAGCAATATGAAAAATAACAGGGTGAAATTTATTATTTATATAAATCTAAACACAATGAACAGAACCATTCATTTTCTTCAAACAGTTTCTCATCATTTTCATCCAATTTAGCACATTCAAAAAGAATCCAACAATCGCACGAGTCACATTGAATCGTGTTATCAGATGCTTCTTTATAACATACATTACAAGTATACTTAGTTAATTTTATCTTATTCTTAAGCATAGTTTTCAACTTTGAAAAAGCTTCGTCAACCATGTACACGTATAGAACAGAGATATCTGCATTTGGATTCATGAAGGTGTCACTGAGAGGTCGCTTTTGAAACTTTTCTAAATCCTCTTCACCTACAGTGTACGACCCGTTCAAGGTACTCTCTAACGCTTTTTTGTCGTTGTCGAGTATATCCATAATGAGTAATTTTGCTTTGTTTACTTTATTTTTGTCAGCGTAAACTTGAATTTTGCAAAAATTTTGGCATGTTTCTGGACTTGTATCCTTTTCCTCTTTATCCTCTGCTTGGATAGGGCCAGGCAAAGCAATATTAGAATCTGAAATACAAAATGAGATGAAAGGTGAAGAGAGCAAGCAATAGCGAACGCGACGGGGCGAGCGCGACCCGGGTGTACGCGACGATAGCGAACGCGCGATGAACGTGTACGCGATGGGGCGAGCGCGACAGGGCGAACGCGACAAGGCGAGCGCGACCCGGGTGTACGCGACAGGGCGAGCGCGACAGGGTGAACGCGACCCGGGTGTACGCGACAGGGCGAACGCGATAGGGCGAGCGCGACAGGGTGAACGCGACCAGGGTGTACGCGACAGGGCGAACGCGACAGGGCGAACGCGACGGGGCGAGCGCGACCCAGGTGTACGCGACGATAGCGAACGCGCGACGAACGTATACGCGACGGGGCCGAGCGCGACATGGTGAACGCGACGGGGTTCTGTGCGCGTCCAGGTGTACGCGACAGAGCGAACGCGCGACAAGGGTGTACGCGCCGGGGGTGTGTGCGCGTCCGGGGTGTAGCGCGACGAGGGTGTACGCGACCGCGGTGAGAGCGACGGGCGAACGAGACTGCACAGAACGTGACAGGGTCGAGTGCAACAGGGACAAAATCGATTAGGATGTACGCGCTGGCTCTCTAATTACCATTTATCTCTGCTCTTTTTTCTTCTTCCAACAGCTTGTCTTCGATGAGCTCTACTGAAACTCGTTCCTCTCGACCTGTGCAATTTAGTTTTGAACTTTCTCCTAATGCTGTCTCGGCTTCGTTGTTCGCATCTGCGTTGTCAAGTTCACTACTATTTTCATTTAAAAGCAAATCTTCTTTTTCTTCTGAAAATCCGTATGAAAATTCAAAATAGATTAGAATCAATTAGATTAATTGACATGGCGAACGCGACGGCGTTGTACACGATTGGGGCGAACGCGACGAAATAAAAACGACCAGGACGAACGCAATGCGGGCGAACGCCATAAGGGTTAAAACGGCCAGGGTAAACGTGACGATGTTATTAGGTGACCAATGACAAAATAACGTAAATGGAACATTCCACATACCTATACCTAAGTTCTTTCTGCACGCTGAATTGTGTTGAAAAGTGGAGTTCTTGTAGATGCACAATTTGTCCTTTTTCTCATTCAAAATTAGTTTGATTTTGAATGGACAATTGGTTTTTAGGCTAGGTTTAGATTTGATCAGGTCATTCCCTCTACTTCTGAATATTCCGGCACCAGGGCACACCAAATTTACCGATTTGTAGTACAAATCGTCATTTTCAGGGAATCGTTTTCCATTAGTGTACGACAAGGGTACATGCTCTGTCTCTTTGTATGTTTTTCTCCAAATCTCAAGCTCTAGCTTCGAGCTGAACTCTTTTCCAATGAGCTCAGACATTTTTCCAAAAACGTAGTCTCACTATGGTGTACTTTTTATTTTATAATAATACTTGAAAAGAGATAGTCACAATGTCTTTATGTCACACCACAACTCGGGACGTATACGCGTGAATAAACATACGTATACCACATGAAGTATGCTAAGCCAACGTACGGGAAGAAATGGAAAATTGACTATCCGCATCAAATCGATATAGAATAGAAGCGCAAGAACAGAGCGAATGCGACGATAGCGTACGCGACCGGGGTGCGTGCGATAAGGGCAAACGTGATAGCGTACGCACAGAGCGTACGCGACGACGGCGTACGCGAGCGGGATGGGGGGAGGGGCAAACTTTCTTTTTCAACCATCGAGAAAGTTTAATCGGGATCGAAAAACCCTATAACAAATAACTTCTCATAAATAATATTTTGTGGTAATTAAACGTCTTTATTTGCGTTTAATTTCCATACAAAAGATCACGATGCGCATGTATGATATAAACAACATTTTGATTAAAAGTAGAAAATAACGGAGACAGTAGATAATAGTATAGACTAACTCGTACGGAACATTAAATCTACGAATTTTCTACCATTCACGCAACGATGTCGCGTATTTATTTATTACGCCTTTTCAAAAGCGCAAATATTAGAAAGAAACCTACATACTACACAAAATAACAGTAAATAACTGTGTACAATTTTTGCGTGTAGAGCATATGTGTGTAGATTTATTTTGTGTAGTTTGTAGGGTTTTTTTGTGTGCAGTTTGAACGGTATCCGCGCAACCACGTATAATTAAAAATACAACGAGAAAAAAACCACTTGGAATAACAAATCTTGAAATAGCTTGCTTGCGCAAGAGCGGCGCGCGCTTTGGCTCGATGATCAGTTAACAGCATAGCTTCTGAATCGTAACGATGCTACGTATTGTGAAGCAAATGTTACGGCTTCAAATGAACGTACAATATATTTCGCCTGTCAGCCTGTTAGGTATTGTTACTGGACCAACCTTTAAAAAAACATTAACATTAATTGTTTGCATAAGATTATCGTTATATCGGTGCTTGAGTGGATGGACGCTCTATCCCGGCTGCCGCTTCAAGTACGCTCTTTCTCAGAGCGAGCTTATTTTTAAGACTTTTCTATGTCATATCTTCCGCAGCGATTAAGTTTCTGCAATTTGTTTACAGTGGTCCTGTACACTTCATGCACACTTACTAAACGGGACTACCATAACAAAATTGCAGAAAATTAATCGCATCTGCGAAAGAAATGACATAGAAAAGTCTTAAAATAGGCGTTTTAGAAGCGCCAGTCGAGATGGGGCGTTCTTTAAGTGACAGGTGAGATATAGCTCATAACTTTACTGATATTGTACAGATATTGTTGATTTACTTACCAAAGTATCCCCGATGATTCCAGCCCACATATTCACGGAAAATCGAGTTTGGTGAGTAGCGACGTGCCTTACATGGGGATTGACTTCTATACTGTGTAGTTTTTGCGATTGCGTGTACGAATACGGGGGTGCGTAAGTGTGTGAAATTACGGAGGTGTGTATCCGTGTGTGAATGCTCTCATGGTGCGTATGTATGTATCTACGCTCGAATAAAAGCGTTTGTACGTCTATGTGATTACGTGTGCGAATGTGGGGGATTGTATGTGTGTGAAAATGCTTTTGTATGTGCGAATGTTTATTTTTGCGAATGAGAAAGTACTTATGTATGTTCGAATGAAAGCGTGTGTATAGTGTATGTGCAAATGTGGGGGTGTATGCGTTCGTAGAATTTTGTAGGTGGGTATATCCATATGCGAATGCGTACTTTTGCGAATGAGAGTGCGTATGTATAGTTTTAAAGGGAAGAGTGTGTATAACGTATGTGCGATTGCGTGTATCATGCTCTCATAGCGTCCACTTAATTTATTTCTAGCCTACATACCTCTGCTGGAAATCGTCGTCACGCAGCTCTTGCACTTTTGTGTAGTGCCGATCATGCAACCGGTTGTCCTTGACGATCCTTTGGACTGTGCTATGTGACAGATCTAATAATCTAGCCACATCCCGATAGCTTCTTGTTGGATCTTCTTCGAAGCAAGCTAAAACCGCTTCCTCATTCTGAACAGTTCGCGCATATCGAGGTCCACCAATAAACCCTTGTCCTGGGCCTCGATGCAACGTTGGAAGAAGATTTCCTCGGTCATTCCTTCCTCGATTTACGGCACCAAGAATAACAGGAGGACTTGGAAGTCGCCGGTGAGGAAATCGCTCCGCATAACGGCGATGAGCGGCCGCGGCATTGAAACCGCATTCACCATATATCATGACCATGTCCATAAACGCCTGTTCCGTATATGGCTGCCCGCGGTTTCCTCGTCGACGCTCTTGATTGGCCATTTTGAGTGGTCTTTATCGGTCGGAATCAAACGATAAACTAATGTACAAAAGAACATAAACGTCACGTCGCCATAAAAAAGTAGGTTAAGGACCGAAATTCACATTGTTCAAAATAAAATTCTAAACCAAATGCAGCTACTATAACAGATCATTTTGCAAACTTATCTCTATATTAAATAAAATCAAAAGAAAAAAATGTAAAAAGAACATATTAATGTTATTTAGAATTTTATTTATAACAACGTAAATTTCAATCTCAAACCAAATTTTTTTTATGGCAAAGAGACGTTTATGTTTATTTATACATTAGTTTTCCGTTTGATTACGTACGATAAAGAACAGTCAAAATGGCCAATCAAACGCGTCAATGCGGTCTAAACTCAAGTCTACCAAAAAAACCCTCAAGCGCATGGCTAAAATGCGAAATAATTGGATGCCGTGGTGGCGGACCTCCGTGCTTCCGAAGCAATGACCCCGCACCTCTGATGACCGAGTTGTCTTCTGCGCGACGTTTGCGATGCGCGGCGGCGCGCTCGCTCCGTTTGCCGCTGCTGAAACGTCACTTATAGGCGACGAACCTTTTTACCCCCACGAACCCCGCCGAAGTTCAATTTATTATAGCGCAGGTTCTCGCTCTGCTCCACGTACCTCGTAAAACTTTAATTTGTATAGCGCAGGTTCTTGGATTGCGCTCTTTACCTTCACGAACACCATAGAAATTTAATTTTTATAGCGCAGGTTTTCGCTACGTTCAACGAACCCCGGAAAACTTTAATTTGTATAGCGCAGGTTCTCGTTCTGCGCTGTAAAGCGTCCCAAAAGTACCAGTTATTTGTCCGAATACAAATTATGATGGAATCTTTTCCCTCTCAATGATTGAGAAGTGTGACGCACTAGCGCAGTTTGTTGCTGTAAAAACGTAAATATCTCCGAAAAAATTCTACAAAAAAAGCTCCTGTAGGAAAGCTTTACTAGTTTTTTGATACTTGGTCTTAAAAAAACCGTGGATCTGGAACCGGGATGCTCTGCGACGCGCTGGCGCTGTTTACCGCTGTAAAAAAGTCACTGGCCTACATAATTCTTCAAAAGAGCTCCTGCGGGGAAGCTTTACTGGTTTTTCGCTATTCGATCTAAAAATCCGTGGTTCTAGAACCGCTATTCTCAGAGACGCGCTGGTGCTGTTTGCCGTTGTAAAAACCTCACTGGCCTACAAAATTTTTCCAAAAATCTCCTGCGGGAAAGCTTTACGGGTTTACCGATATTTTATTTTGAAAAAACTGTCTAGCTCAAACTGCAGTGCAGAGCTACGCGCTAGTGCCGTATGCCGCTGCTTGAAAAAAACTGTGCACCTTGAACCGGGATGCGCTGCGACGTGTTGTCGCTGTTTGACGCTGCAGAAACATCACTTTAGCCGGAGTACTTATTTGAGAAAGCTTCGGCGATGAAGCTTTACAGATTTTTTATAGCCCGAATTGCGATGCGTGGCGGCGCGCTCGCTCCACTTGCCGCTGCTGAAACGTCACTTATAGGCGATGAACCTTTTTACCCCCACGAACCCCGCAGAAGTTCGATTTATTATAGCGCAGGTTCTCGCTCTGCTCCATGAACCTCGTGGCACTTTAATTTGTATAGCGCAATAAAATGATATACGACAGACTACTTAAGTTTATTTTGATGAACCTCTATGTCGAAATTATGTAAGCAAAAAATATAATACAAATCGCATACACTTATAATTTATTTATATTGACATGATATATTCTAGTTATTTAAAGAAATTTAATTAATAATATCAAACAAATAAATTGTTTGATAATATTTTACTTAACGAGGGTTGTTTGTAATACAAATTTAAAGCAGTGCGATTTTATAAGCAATAGTACATGTAACGCAATCGATTTCTATAAAAAGCACGTATTTAAATAATTTATGAGATTATCTGCATTTTTACTTTATCTAATTTTTTTGCTTATTTTTGCGAGTCTTAACAGCGTAATACTGATTTTTGGAGTAATTTTTGAGGTTATGGAAGATCGGGGGCTATGTAGGCCAAAAGCAATGGTGAATTCGTGTTCCGCAGGAAAAAATACATGAGAATAAGCCTTTTCCTAATTTTTTTGCCTAATGTTTTCCTCATTTTTCTAAGTTTTGACCGCGTAATACTGATTTTTGGAGTAATTTTTGAGGTTATGGAAGTACCTGGGCTACATAGGCCAAAAACAATGGAGAATTCGTGTTCCGCGGGTGAAAATACATAAGAATAAGCTTTTTTGCTTATTATTTCTCTCCTCCAGCGAGTCTTAAGGACATATAACTGCTTTCCCGTAATGATATTTGTGACTGTTAGAGTTATACCCGACCGCCATTTTGAACTTTTCAAATGAATCTTTCCGAGGGATTCGGATTCGGAAAGTACACTAAAAAACGAAGATTTTCACCAAGTTTCAGCTCATTCCTCTGTAACCCCAGTTGAATCAAGATTTTTGTCCAAACTCTTTCAAATGGCCCCACTGTGTGCCGGCCCGCGCCCCGAGCCGGCGACAGACACATCGACGCATGCGCGTACCGCGCAACGTCGCAAGAGAGAGCGCGTAGCGGCGCGAAATTCAAATCTTAAAATATTTAACGCCAAGTTTTTGTTGAAAAAAATTGTACTATAAGAAAAATATCTGATAAATAATTAGAGCCCTTAAAAAATATTATTGGATACCTCTAACTAATAAAAAAAAATTACAAAATGCCGAAAACGGACATTTAACCTCAAAAAATTAGTCAAATCGGTATCTACGGGAAAATTTTTATTCTTAATCAGGATAAATATGATTGTTAAATTCACTCGAAAAATCGTTTTTGTTGTAGGTTTACGGTTACAGCTTCTTTAACAGTGCTTATTTAAAAATAAACAAAAAGTAAAAGAATGAACCGATTTTGACTAGTGTAGTAGGGTTAGAACCTCCTCAATGCACATACCCGATGAGCACGTCGCACATCATTTTCTTCTTTTTTCCTATTATAAGAGAAGTTGACACTAAAACTTGAGCTGCAAAACGATCTACACTGTCAGTAACACTGTCGTTTGCATTGTACGTTTTCGAGAAAAGGTTAGGTGCACCTGGGGAGTTTTAGAAAACTATTCACAAGGAGCTCAATCGAGAGAGCTTGATCGACGAGTATAGAGGATCACAGCATGACGGACACCTCTCTCTCTCTCTCTCTCTCTCTCTCTCTCTCTCTCTCTCTCTCTCTCTCTNTCTCTCTCTCTCTCTCTCTCTCTCTCTCTCTCTCTCTCTCTCTCGATCTTTTAGGTATAATATGCAGCGCTCTGTTTCCGTGCGCTCGGCTCTCTGCAGCGGATAGCTCTCTTGAAGTCTTTTATTTAATAATTAGGTTTTGTATAAATGTAAATGAATAGTTAGTTTGTATTGTATGTATACAATTATATGAACTTCCAACCTCCCATGACCAACAATCTCAGTATTGTTGAAACTGACTGAGCCAGAAAAAAAGAGAATCGGGGAGGCGAGAAATTAAAGAAAAATCACAAATTAATTTTCAATCTTAATTAATTTACTGAGGGAGCATTTTTTTCAGCAAAATGCTTCGATAATTCGAAAGATCTAATTGAAATCTTAAAGATAGAATATTCATACATGAGCATTAATTTCGGATATAATAGAAAGATTCGTAAAACGTGTATAAGTTATCTAGCAAATTCAAAGTGTAATGGGGTCGCGGTGATCCCGACGGCATAGTGCATGAAACTTATAACTTGCCATCGTGGCGTTACCGTGCCCCTTGATATTTTAAAAAATCGCCCCCTATGATTGTATCTTTGCAGTCGCACTAAATGTATTTTCTAATATTATTGCTGATGTGTTTACCTGCGTGTTGTGGAGAATGTTGTTTTGGTGAGTTCATATCTGGAGGTTCGTCACTAAAAGATACAGACTTCTCAAAGGACACTGACTTATCTGTAAAATGCGAACCAAAATGCCAATTAGTACCAGTTATGAAATAAAGAAAATATTTAAAGCAAAAATTAATTAACCACTTTTTTATAATAAAAAAAAAAATAAAACAATTTTCAAAGCATGCTTATGAAATTAGCATAATTGTAATGTCCTTTTTATAGGGGCTATATCGTCGGTTTTTACAAAGAGTAAATTTATTTACAAAAGGTCCATTTAAACACACCATATTTGATGTACAAGAGTAGAATTTGTCCAATACTTAATAACTTAAAGTATAATTCGTATACTTTAGTTTGATACATTTCGGACAAATTTATTTTACTTAAGTGCTCTAAAAATAGCGCATTGAGATTTACCTACTTTGAATTGTGTTATTTTTTGAAGGAACCAACGATATTATGTTAATAATAAACGAAGAAGTTAATTATATAAAATTTAATAGTTAAGTAAATGTTCAACCAGATAATTTACTGCTAAAATTTACATAATACATTTAAACTTCTTAATTTTGATTTAAAAAAATTAAATGTTTCCTTTTTTTATTGAAAAGCAAATTGAAAATCCGAAAAAAGTCCAAGGAAAAACCAAAAATTATTAAAGCAAATGTTTACCTTGCTTAACATAACTACGACAATAATTGTTAGCATTATCACAAAAAGCGAGCATCAAACGAAAATAGAACACATCTTATCAACAAAGAAATATGTGTACTACATATTGAATAAGCAAGTAGACATTAAAACTTATAACATCGAATAACATTAATGATCATAAATACGTGAAAAAACGTAAATAATGCGCGCACCTTTGCCAAGTTTTGGCGCCTTTACATCAGTCCTCAAATAGGTGTCATCTGAAATATTATAGTTTTAAATATTAAGCACACAAATATACAATTAAAAATTGAAAAGCATGCATTGATAAGTTAAATTAAGTTGAATATATTTTTCAATAAGTTAAATATATAAGAGCGTCCGTGGCTCGGTTTGTTAAGGCGCACGCCTTAATTAGCAAATAAGCGCTCACTCAAGGGGTTGTGGTTTCGATTCCTGGTGAATGCCTGAACTCTGGCTACTTCGAGGAGGGTTTTTCCACGAAATTTTCTTTAGCGTAATTTCAGGTTATCCCTTGCCTCGCAAGCGCAAGCCTGGACGAATGCGAAGCAGTGGTAGGGACAGTTATAGGGATCAATAAAGTAGGTAGTTTATCCGATGCACTATGCGGGAACACCAACCTTACCAGCGGGGAACTGGCTCCTGAAAGATGGACCTTTTTCGCATGCGGTCTACACTAGGAGACGGACCCGATGTCCTTTAATGGACAGAGAGTATTGGCTTTAACAATACGGTGCGAGTCTGAAATATGTCCTAACCAGAAAAATCTCCCAGAAAGGTTAAAAAGCAGGATGAAAGTTGAGAGGAAGGTAAAAGGGGGTAATAGGATCAGGCACTACTTCAAAACGAAGGTGGTAAAAGGCTCCCGCTGACTGGGCCGAGAGACTGCGGCAGTAATAGAGAGAAAAAAATTAGTTGCGTATATTTTCAATATGCTAGTATATGAGCTAGGGTTATTCTGCAGTCGAGAAACGAAAATATACTATTGCCTTAGAGACATAATGGTTGCGACCAAAATAACATCTACCGCGGTAAAAATGTTTGTTTTTAAGTATATTTCATGAATATTTTTCCCGCGCAGTGATTCCGATTGATTTGAAAAAATTTCACAGACGCTGAAAATCGTTAGGATTTCATCCATTTTACCTAATTTGCAGAAAAATGAACTGAAAAGCGCTTCGAGCGTGTTTGCGGCCAAAATAACATCTACAGCGATGAAAATGTTTGTTTTTAGGTATATTTTATGAATATTTTTTCCCCGCAGTGATTTCTATGGATTTAAAAAAATCGCACAGTAAAGGAAATCTCTTAGAATTTTCTATTCCGTGATTTTCTTTAATTATTGCATTTTATTTTTGTACATCAAAAAAGCTTTTAACCAGTGTATTCAAGCTGAATTAATAAAAAAATTAATTCATATTTAAAAAGCTAAACAATTCAATAAATATTTGACTAATTAAACAAATAAATAAGTACATAAATGAATAAAAAATATTTTAAATATGTACATTTCGCAAGTTACGATAAATAACATTTTCAGAACAACAAATTATTAAATTTCACTGTCAGTGTCCTCGCCTTCACTTTCGCTAGAATTATCACTTATTTTCTCGCTTTCTTCAATAATTAATAATCTCTTCATATCTTCAGTTAACTCAGTTGATTTCTTTGCTGGTAATTGATTCAACAGGGACAAGTGTGAATCAGAATTCAAAGGTAATCGTTGAAACATATCTTTGTCAGCTTCAACTCTGAAAATAATATTAAAATTATATAAATTCTTCGTCAAAACCTGAAGAAGGTATATTCTTTTATATATTATCATATTGTGAAGATTAGTATTATAACTTCAAGTGAAATATATATATATATATATGTATATATATATATATAAATTTTCAAACAAGCGCGTCATTTAAAATAGGCAACTAGAATACAAAGCAGGCAAGCTCATATATATATGTAATTGTACAGCTAGATAATAAAAAATATCTATACCTGTAATTCCTGCAACAACATCAACATTGTTAAAGAATCTTCTAGCTGTGTTGCCATCATTAGTGTTTCCACAGCCTTGTGTTGGAGCATCCACTAATATCCCAATCTCTTCATGAAGCCTAACTTGAATCTCCTTTTAACGAGCAATAATGACATGTTCTTTTTCCTTAGGAACCTTTGTTAAACAATCAAACTTTTATTATTGCATCACCGCAAATTATATTTCAAATTAAATTATATTTATAATTTGTTGTGATGATGATGATTAAAATATATTATGACAGCTTTATTTATTATATTTGTTTATATAGCCGACAAATAGTTTTACTTAATTAATTTACAAGCTTTTTTACAATTTTTATATAAATACCTGCTGTTTAACTTGCATTGTACTTTATCGTTAATATTTAACTTAATATTGCAAAACGTCAGATAGTAAAACGGTAGAATTGTATTCATCGACAAATAGATAATATCCGAAACTGCAAATATGAATTATTTACCCTCCACATTTTAACTTTCATGCGATAGGAAATATGTAAAACAAGTTCCATAAATCGAATATGTGCATGGAGGACTGAAAATCCATGCTGTAAGGTTGATCCTTGCTTGGCTTAATAAGCAAACAATCAATATTGTTTAGCTGGGATATAGTTGCATCGCAAACAAAACACCTTTGTGATGACGTATCGTGTAAAGCATTGCAAACCTAAAAATAATATATTTATTGATAAAGGACTAATAAAAATGGTTTGCATTCTATTAATAATGATGAATGAAATAATAGTGATAGACATCCTGGATATGAAAAAATATTGTTACCCACGTGATGATATTCGAAATAGATATAAACAAATTCGACTACCTAAGGTTGTCCAGGTTCTTAACGGAATTTTTACAAGAGAAAGTTTACGAGAACTTGTCATTGCTTATATGTAGGAGACATGGTTAAAATTTTATATTACATATCTTAAATTTAACTACAAAAAACAGCTTTAATGTAAGTTTCGAATCATCATAAATCGTATACTAATGCAGTAATGTCAATAAAACTAAAATAATTTCCCGCAAGTAATGTTCATAAATTGATAAAATCATATTAGTAAATTACCTTTCTATCAATCATTGTCACCATCATATAAAACCCAATTCTATAGTCTCCAACTTCAATATCATTCAATTGGTCTATTTGTTCTTTTAAATCAGCTTCTTCCATTTTACAAAGTTCGTCAGTTTTTTTTATACAAAATTTTTATAGGTCGACAGAATCTAGTAGATGATGGTCTCGATTTAGATGAATAAATTTTACCATTGTTTCTATCAACTAATACAATTAGCGGCACTATACAAGAACATAACATGTAGTCAAGTACGCTACTTTCTTCGTTGGATTTTTGTTATTTGCATATTTGACGAACAAAACTAAGTTTCGCTTAGTATTGTCTTCACAAAGTGGCAACTTCAAAAATTGCATAGGCTTTTGACTGTTTGTTCCATCAAATCTTGCAGTGAAACTTCATACCTCGTTTCACTGAACTGCAAGTTCTGTGGGTATGCTTTTTTTCGCTTTGATAATCTGTATTGAGAAATGCGAATATCAATACACCGTACTACAAATATTTTTACGTATGAGGGTCGATGGTTTTGTTCTTAGTGAGGGGTAAAGCTCATAATTGCTTCAAATACTGGGACGATGATCGAAAATAATTGATTATCGGTGAATGCGTTTGTTCGTTTATCGTTACTCATAATCAATGAATGAAATTTATGAATAGTATGAATAGAAAAAAGAAACGTGTGTTAAAACATGCCCGGAAAATGCGTGTTGCAATTGTCAAAATCATGAAAGGGAGGTCGTGCTGAATCGGAAGAATCGGGCTTCGGGGTCAGTTCAGACTGTTGTCATTGTCGTATTTGGCGATTCATGCTATGTACGTATAAAAACTTATGAAGAAAAGAAAAAAATTAGTGTGCTGCATTGATAGACTCAATTTTCAATTTGAAATCAAATATAAAAATAGAATAACATTTTTTAGTTAATATTCTGTAGATTGAACGTATGCGAGATGAACTCAAGACAAGACTGAACCAGTTCTAGTAGATTTAATATCTTATTTAGACTTCTAAATTTAGTCATAAAGATGTATTAAGGCAGGATCTCGGCCAGAAAGCAAGATCTTGGGAAAATATATTTTATTATAATTAAAAAGCGTGAGATCCAAACCGAGATGAATTTTATGATTGATGTTTCGGGCAAGATGAAGACACATTTTATTGTTTTTACACAACATGTTTATTGTTGCTAAGTTATAATTTTAGCCTTATTAATCGTCTCTCAATAATAAGTAGTATAAATCCGAATTCAGCGCTTGAAATATTATTAAGTTTGACAGAATTTTGAAAAAGCTAGTGTTGGGATTTAAGCGCTGGCGTATTGGTTAGTCGTGCATAAGGTAGTTGAAGCAAACGGTTCTGTTAGAACATGCATAGTACATTTGTCTGTACACTATATCATAGCATCTGTAGATAGGATGCGCAGAAGCACTGTGCGCAACTACTCGACAGTGTGTCTCGTCTCGTTGCGCACCGTAGGTAGCATAGAGTATAGGATAGACACGCACATGTGCGCTCATGTGCCACTCGTTGCTGTACGCTCTTGGAGAGCACACGCATGCTAGGCATGCTCTCTTTGTATATATCCAGAATAATAAACCATATTATTAACAATCCTCCCGTCTACCTCACTCATTATTAATAGGTTCGAATAAATAAAACAGTTGGATTTTTCCGATTATAGATTTTCATACCATTAGTTAGATTTATGTTTATACGTCACAGGAATGAGTTTCGATTTTTAATTTCAATAAATATTTTATCATTCCCCGAGAAATATATGTTTGATGAAAACAATTGAAATCAGATTTTTTTTGGACAGATTTTCACTGTTCTCGGTTCATCTTGCAGTTTTACATACTCTTATTAAAAATGAAAAACTGCAGATTGTTAATCAATGTCCATACACCAGAGTGGAAATAAAAAACTTTAATAAATGTACGAAAATATGTACACTCACCGGACGAAATAACTTTGAATATTTGGAACGTAAGCCATGACACCTCCCATTACTTAAAATGTAATTTTTATTTTAAAAATAAAATAAATATTTTAAATAATACTAGGGTGGTCCCCTCTGCTCGTTTCGCTCGCCAACCCCCAAGTTCGTCGTAGTGAAAATTTTGATTTTAATATACGGAAAGCATAAAAACGTATAGATGGACTGTACTCGCACTTAAATTATAAATTTGAGTTTTATTTTTTTAAGATTTTATTGTTCATATGTCAACATATAATGTATTTTATTAGCCATAGAAACAAAATATTTCATAAAATTTCAATGGTTATTTATAATATCATTTGATAATTTTCTTATTTAACTCTATCTTGTCATATAACTGTCTAATGTTTTGTTATTGTAACTCTTGTAACATTGAATCGTGTAATTTTAGTAAATATTCATCGTATTCTTGCTCAAATTTTATATTTTCATCTAAAATTAGTTGATCGAAAGATGATTGTTCATCATCTTCATTCGCTTCAAGTATTATATTTAAATGAGGTTCCATCTTAAAAATAATAATTTAATTATGAAACAATATTTAAATAAGCATAAAATAGTATATTATGATATAAGGGACTTAAGTAAAACTTTTTTTGCACGTTGTAAGGTTAAGGCATGAAGTCCTAATTAAGCCTTGTAGAAGTGTTACTTAAGTCACGAGTATCTACTCGCTATGTTAGTACACTAACTTCGCGGTGCAAAGTAGGACTGCTTATGATATGGATAGGCGTGACCTATGTGCCAGCTTAGGCCACACTGGGCTATAAAAATTATTATTGATACACGTTTGTATACACTTATAAAAAATTGTTTGTGAGTCTACTGATAGGCAACAAAGTAACAACTAGTGCGCACCCGCTTTTATTTCTATGTCTAACTTTTTAAGAACATTTCCTTTTTCAAGAGTTACATTAATAGCTTAACCATAAAACTCAAAAGAAGCATTTTAACAAAACTTTTCATGTCGTATAATATTCCATGACCTAATTCCTTTTTCTTAATTTCCAGAATTCCTCAATGACCTGGGCATCTTCCGATTATTGCCGAGTATAATCAGTGAACTATTCTCTCATTTTGGTTCAAACTTATGAATTTTATATGAAGATCCTGGTAGAAAAGTGCCTATTTAAAATTGTCGTAAAGGCAGAAACTGGCTAAGTAAAATGTAAAAAAACTAGACATTTTAAATTTCTCAAATGTAGAGACATTTTGTGCATTTTTATGGGTGAGAATTATATTTTATGAAAGTATCGATAAATCAATTAGTTTTTTTGGGTGCAAGATACACAATTATTAATATTTAGGCATAAACTGAATAATTTTTATAATTTAAACATATGGCGAAGTTCGTAGGGCTCGTGTGGAAGAACGTCTGCGTGGCTTAGTTGGTTAAGGCGCACGACCGTTGATTTATTTGACCTCGTGCAGGGCATGGGTTCAAATCCCCGGTCAGACAGAATTTTTTCTGATGCAAATAATTATTCTATACTTTATATTAAACAAAAAACTCAAATCCAAGCCTGCTAGCTACGATTTTCCAATTCCAACCTCGAACCGCGATAAGCCACGTGTAATTCAGTTGTGTTACTCGACCAACTTTAATGGGCTGTTTGTACTCAGAAACAAGGTAGGCAGAGTGAAATCAAGAACTATCCAATAAATAGGTTAAAAAGCGTTTCATTCAGCCTAAGAAATGGCAAAGAAAACAACCTAGTTCTTGGATTCGCAGTCTAAGAACTAGCCAATAATGGGATTCCGGCTTCTACCAGGGGAGTAAAAAAAATATTTGTAATAAAGACTAAAATAAAAATCAGCTATCTTGTGTAATCAAATCAAACAATGTATTAAGTTATAATATTGTACTTTTGATGGTAATTATAAAAATAATATGTTTAGAAACATGATGAGCAAAAGATTCTTACTCTTGTAAAGAATGATGAAAAAATAGTTTCAAAGAGTTTTCTTGCATCCAAAATGTAAAAAACAGTTATGTGAGAAAAAGAATACTTTCTCTTGATTTCAATCTTGAATTTCATCCGTTTCTTATTTTTAGTCTGTAAAAATGCAAATTTAATTTAAAGTTTGTTTTTTATTTTATATATCTATTTTATAAATCTAAAAATCTAAAAATAATGACATTCGTACGTCAATAAGAAATATTTCTGTGCCCGAATTAAGCTCTTCTAACTCCATTGTGTCATCATTAATAATTTTGTAATGCTCTTTATTTTTACTTTTAAAATATATGTATTACCTTGTAAATATAAATATATAAACAAATGTAAAATTGTCTTTTAAAGCAATTTACATTGAAAATATATAGAAGTCATATTTACCATTTTCTTGAAGATCACCAATAATTTCTAGTTTAGTTCCTTTTTTAATATTCACATTCAAACTATCGCCTATATTTATTGATACATCTAATTTGTATCGTCCATCAGTAACAGTTCCAAAGTATTCAAATTCATTGTCTTTTTTTTTTTAATAAAATTGTTACGCAAATATCCCTGAATTTCTAGAATCATTACAAAATTATTCCAGTATCAGTACAAAAATAAGTTATAATATAACTTTAAAATAAAATTATTTTTTTTTACTTACTCACAAATCCTTTTTTGTTGGTATTTCAGAAAATCTGATTTTGGAAGGTTTACTTTTCAATAAATTGAATTCTCCTAATTTAGATATAGATGAATAATATTGTAGATTAAGATCATAAAATATATTTCCATTTGAATATTTTTTGGCCTTTATGACAGTTACACGTTCTAATAAAATTTTCTACAAAATAATATTATTGATGAAAATGAAAACTAAATGAAAAAAAAATTGAGATACATGGATTTAGTTTACCTCATTATTTCTTAACTCAGGAGCAAACTTAGAAATTATTTCATCATACATATTACATTGAATTCTCACACCATCATTGTTGTTTAAAATAAACTTGAAAATTTTTAATTCTTTATTTTTTTCAATTGATAAAAATTTTTTCTCCAATGATTTCGTCTACGTAACCAACGACAGAACTAAAATACAGTAAATATTTGAATATTAAATAATTAAACTTTTATAATAAAATATATAAATATATAATTACGCTGATTTATCTCCTATTTGAACTTTCGTCTTTAAAAATTCTGAAGATAATAATGCGATCCGTTTTCGTTTTTTTTCTGCATCAATACTTTCTGAAGCTTTCCTTTTGTTTGCCATATCAACACTATTCCAAAAAAGAAAATATTTGACGTATATAAAACGTATTTATGTATAATACATGAATATAATTCACAAGGGTTTTTACTTTAATATGTTTTCTAAGATGTCTATTATAGTTATCTATTCTATAAAACTTTTCTCCACAATGTATACATATTTTATTTTTATTTTCATGCAACAATAAATGACGTTTCAAATGATAAGATCTTATAAAACATTTTCCACATTTTATACAAAAAAAATTTCTTATACGTGTATGCTCCTTTAAATGTCTTTGCAAATTGGACTTATTTTTAATATCTGAATTACACAGTGTACATTTTTGATTTGATTTTATATGCTTTTAACTTGAATGTTTTCTTAAGAAATCGACATTTAAGAATATATTTCCACAATGCGAAAAAGTAGGTTTTTCATGAATTCTGCATATATAGTAAAATGATTATATTTATTATACATAACAGAAATACACATAAAAAAAGAAAATTTTATTTGTTCATTTTAACCAGACAATCTTCCAATGCGGTTGGATGCTGCTGCTATTAATGTAAACTATTAAACAGTTGCAAAAGTGACAGATAAATAATTCCTTTCAGTCAATAATTATTATATTCTGTTTCAGACAAGTTGTTCCATACTTTTATTTTTTTTCTTCAAAAATTAATTTTGGTGAATGCTGTATATGAACATGTCTAATAACAGATGATTCAATACGTTTTATATTTCCACGATTAGGACATTTGTTTTTATCTTTTTCTATAGTATTCAGAATATTCTTTATCATCTTATTCATTTCAACAGAAGCAAGGTTATTCGATTTGTTTTGTTCTATGTGGGAAGGTTTTTCTAAGCTTTTCCACGGTGAGAAGCCAAGCGACGCTCTCCCGATAGCCATGGCGGAAAAGCGACGCTTCCCTTCGAACATGGCCGCGGCGCGTCATGGGGGAGGTTCTGGAAATCCCGACCCAACGGACCGAGGATAGCCGAGAGGACAGTGGCGACTTCACTCTAACCCACGCGGTCGGAAGGGGCGGCGGCGGCGGCATCGTCCTAACCAGCCCGGCGGTTGAGAGGGAGGGTAGAAGGGGAGGACGGAGGTACCATTAGCCCCTGGCCCTATAAGTAGCCCTGCCGAGGCTTCCGAGGCAGTCTTTACCGAGCCATAGTCGGAGCTTCATGCTCTATGTATTTACTATTACCCTAGACATTCCAAATATAAGTTTAAACATTATCCTAGTATTCGAGACTCTCTTATGGAAATCCTGCACCACGAATCCTTCATTCCCACATCTATAATGTTAAGAATTTCTGTAAATAATTATACAAAATAAATATAGAAGAACATGAACAAAATTATTATATTATAAGTAGATTATTTTACAATTTGAATATTTCTTTCCAAACAATATTTTTAATCATATTGCAATCATCTGTTTTGTTTTGAATAAATAATTTTTTTGGATTTTTACATCGAGATAAAGCTACATATAACTGACCATAAGAAAACAAAGGTCTATGTATGTAAATTCCGACCATTTCAAAACTCTGTCCTTGTGATTTATTTATTACAAAGACCATCATTCATACTTAAATTTCGAATCAGCATTACTATTGTTCCTATTTTTAAAGATAATTTATGCACTGGAAAGACGGGAAATCTTAAAGAATTTAAATATTTAATGGGATACTTATACTCTGCATTTACATCAGTTTCATCTATAATAAATCAAAGTATTGTATCAAAATGTTTTTCCTGTACCACCAGGTCCATCGATGAATATCATTTTTTCATTTTCTGGAGATTTAGTTATATAATCAAAAATATATTTTTGGTCATTATTGAGTTTTGTATATAATTCAGTAAATATTATTTTGTAATCATCTATTGTAGATTCCAATGGTTCGTTTGTTTTGTTTAAGTTCAATACAGGTTCTGGTAGTCCAAAATCTGAACATTTATAGTTTTCTCCATCTAAAATTTCTTCAATATGTTGTAAAGCTTGATTTTCTGCGTTATCGACAAAGTCTTCACGAAGAAAATTCTTATATTTTTCCCAAACAGTTGTGCTAATGATAATTTGTTTACGATTAAAAACCAAGCAAAAAAAAAACGTAATTGCTTTGGTAACATAATTATACATGCTTCATCAAATATATGAAAAATTTCTGCATAGTTTTCAATTAATCCCATGTCTATTGCTGTTTCAGTAAATGTTGAATACGTTTTATTTTGAAAATTTTTTAAATCATCAAATGACGTTGCCCTTTTAACTGTATGTACTATTAACTTTAAGTGAAATGATTCTCGTTCGTTCGGAATTACACAGACCAATCTTCCCAAAGTATTTGAATAATTTTTACGTCTAATCCACTTTTTTTGTGTAAAACTATAATGTTCTGGTATTTCACAATACAAAAAATTTCTGGCATAATCATCAATTTTATTTAGTTTAAACTATGCTGTTAAAGTTGTCTCGTTATTGAGAGAATCAGTATCAATGTTGTTTTCATCAAAAATTATTTTTTGTTGATTCGGTAAATGAAAAGCTAGTTTAACTACACAGTGAGAACGAGCGCAAATTGGTAATTCTTGGATACGCCATGCAGCTTCCATTGGACCTACATATCTACAATCAATATACTCTGTAAGCTCATCATAAATTACTGTATCTTCGTTATTTTTATCCACTTTAATAAAAGCGCGATCATGTCCTTTGTGTGAATATTTGTATAAATATTTGATGCTCATAATAGATGCATAATATTCAACGTTGATGTGGTAGTTATATTTTCTAAGGAGAGTCAGATTATACGGAACAACCATACTATTATTCACTTTTACCATTCTAACTCCAATCATTCTTTTCAAATTGTATTGAATCACAAAAAGATTTTGGAAATTTTTTTGAACAAGTTTCTTTAACTACATCGTAACATAAAGTTTTTTTTTAATAAGGTCCCTGTAACATATGTTTGAATACTAATTCTTGTAATTCTACATCATTATCATCAGCAATTTCAGCTGGAATATGTTCATCAATCTTATCAGGATTTGTTAATTTTGACTTATGATCCAATACTAACAATAAATGTGCATGCGGAAAACCTCTTTTTCGAAATTCAATCACATATACATGAGCAATAATTTATCACTAAGAATATCAGTTAGAATTGCTCGAAATTCACAATAAAATAATCTAACAGTAATCGTTGCAATATCATTGCATGAAGTTCCTGGTGGAAATTTTTTTAGTACTCCTTTCAACTCAGGCCATTTTGGATTAGTTGTTATTGTAACAAATATATCTGGTGATATAAGTTTCAATCTTTCTTCATTCATATTTTTAACAAGATCTTTACTTCTCTTAACTTTCAATCTTTTTTCATTCATATTTTCTACAACGTTCTTGCTTCTCTTAAGTTTCAATCTTTTTTCAATCATATTTTCAACACTATCTTTTTTCCTTTTTACTTTCAATCTATCTTCGTTCATATATTGTAGTAAATCTTTCTGTTTTTTCAATGTTAGTGTAACTGCGTTCATATTAATGAAAATCATTAAGATAAAGAATAATTAAGATAAAAATCTTTATTTCATTTCTTTATTAATGGATATCGTTTGAATTTCTTTTTAAATCATATTCTCTTTTTTTTTCTTAAACATTAAATCATGTTTTTTTATTGCGAATATTGAACATTTATTATGTTCATAATAAATTCGATTGTATTTTTGTTTATAATTTTGCCAAAAATTAGAATTGGCATTTTTTTAAATATCATAATTTCCTGCATTAACTGGACCAGACAATAAAAGATCCAATGCATTATCGTTATTACTAAAATTTTGAACATATAATAGAGGATTTATCATATTTGTACCATAAACTGAAACTAAAACTTCGTATATATTAACAAATGCTACTATTTCAATTTCTCCGTCATATTCTATTAGATTCATCCGTTTCAATATAAATTTTGTAATCATCCCAATTTTGAGTAATATATTTTATAATCGATGTTTTGACTTTTTGATATTTGTCTTCAGTATTATATAAAAAATAAGAAAAAGCACGGAATAAACAATTCCCATCACCTTTAATTTTTTTTCAACGCTTATATTATGTATCGATTTTGGATACATTTTAATTCTACGATTTCAGACAAATACATGAAACAGAATGTAATAATAACTTTAAATTTTAGTGAACACATTCATATTCATACGTAGCAAAAACCTAGATCATTTATTATGTGTGCATTATAACGAGTTGCCTTGTGTGCACTCGTTACGTCCCTCTCTCCCCTATATTATATGGTCATACTATAATAAATATTATATCTGTAAATATTCTGGTGTATAACATTCCTTTCAGCAGCAGGTAAGTGAGAGGAGCAGACAGCCGTAACACACACAGAGAGAGCCGCGCGTAGTGTGTATGTGCGTGTGGCGCCGTCTGAGAGAGAGTGAGAGAGAGAGAGAAAGATTACACTGTTCACGCGGTCGCGTCTCGCGCCGCGACACTTAGAAGCTTACCGCTATACAGTGCAGTCGTGCCGATACTGCCTCCTCGTTTCCGTGCTATATAGATCCGTGCGTGCGTTCATCGTCCAGAGGACTGCTGCTGCGTCCGTGACCAGAATCCCCGTGTGTCGCTGGAATTATCCTGCTGCTGTTCAGCACCGCGTGCCCTTTGGTTTGCCGTTTGACTTCCTGCTGCACCCGGCCACACACGAGGCTTTGAGGCTTCCGTCGTGCTTTCCAACGTCGAGCCCTGGTCTTCCGTCCTGCGCCGCTCCGGTCCAAGCCACGAGGCCTTTGTCCAGCTTCACGAAGCACCACTGTAAGTACCTGCCCGATCGCAATACTCTCTCTCTCTCTCGGCATTATTCGTTCTGCTCCGTCTCTCTTACTCTGCGCTGCTTTTGTACTGATCTTTGAGTCTTTACATAAAGAGAAACTTTACTATTACTCGGCTTGTGTCACTTTGTTCCTGACTCTGTCCATTTCCATGCGATTCACTCATAATCTATCTCGCGAACTAGCTACGTAGCTTAATTATTCACGACGCCTCCGCGGGCTTGAATTTTTTTCTTGCTTTTACAACAGATCAATAAGTCATCTACATATAACAAAAGATATAAAACATCATCTCCTTTTCCATAGGTATACAAGCAATTATCAGCATTGCTTCTTTTAAATTTTAATTTCGCTAAGTATTCATCAAAGCATTCGTACCATTTTCTTGGACGTTCTCGTAGTCCATACAGCGCTTAAACAATTACAAACTTTGTTTGTTCCATCAGTGTAACCTTTTGGTTGATTGACGTATACTCTGAGCTACTTTACCATTTAAGAATGCTGTAACAACGTCCATCTGTTCTATAATTAATCCGAAATGACAACAATAAGAAGCAAAATTTAATGTTTGCGTTTTTGCTACTGGAGCGTATATGTCATCAACTACCATTCGTTTGTTGAAAACCTCTTACTACTAACCTAGCTTTAATACTATCTCAGCCTTGTTGGGTATAGCGAACCGCTTTACGTCTAAGTACTTCTTTTCTTTTGTTCTCGATACAAACTTTCCATGCTTGTCATTTTCATACAAGCATTCATGTCTCGTTTATCCAATAGGCCAGATTTTCCCAACTATCGCATTCCGCTATTCATCGCCCCTCAAATGGGTACAGGAGGTGTATCTACTCTAAAAACCAATATATACGGGATACTGCTATTAGGTACTATTTTCCGGAATCTTTAGTCGGACTCTGTTTCACCAAGCGTGTTGAACGACGTGGAGTATTGTTGGATTTCAAACTATTTTATGGATATTTCTTACATTTGTTTGGATCTTTTCGTCTACAATTTTCATTTTCATCCTCTGCGCTAAGTAACATCATCATCACGATTTCGCTTGGTCGAACTGTTGTTGCTTCTCTTACTCCGACCTCGAGAGTCGGAGTACCGGAACACACATATTTCGTCGTCATATGATCAAGACCGGAATACATTTTGTCACTGATGTCTAGCAAGACCGGTCACATGTCTATGGGAAGCTAGTTGAGCGGTGGCACCCGGTTACAAGAGGCCAAAACTCTATAACCTAGCCGTCAGCTGTTAACCTGACTAAATTGCGCATTTCAGGCTTTTTATGCCCGATCTTGGATGATCTTTTGTGTCTCGGTTTGGTAGGGAACAAAGACTTACTACGGTATTGAACTTTAGGATTTTCAACAATTGATGGTCTTTTTCTAAAAAAGTATTTCATATGGATTTTCTTTTCAATCGTGTTGGGCTAAGAAGTACGATTTTCCAATGTGATGGTGTGCAGGCAACCTAATGTTATTGTCTGGCCAAGTATGTTAGCTACTGTGCTGCAGTGCAGTAGAGCAAGCGCCCGATGAGTCCCATGTAGTCGTCTAGGTTAACGTCTTTCAGCAGTACCAGTTTAACCCATGTTGTAACGGCTGGACACTTGTAATATGATAAATACCGCTTTGCTTTCGCACATTTTAAACGATTATTTAGGGTAATTCTGTACATTATCACGATCGTATTGTTTTTACATCTATTTTTCCTGTTAAGTTTTCTACTTCATGTTACATACTTTAAATCATACATCATATTACTACCATCCTTGTTTAATCAGTAAAATTTTGGCTATTTTGCTGTAATCGTGCATAAATGAAGAACAAGATATTTTCTCCGTCTGGAACGAGGGTCTTGGAAGCACACAAACGTCAGTGTGGTATAACCTCTAAGAATTGCGTTTCGGCTCTTGTTCTGTTATTTTAGAAAACGGTAAACTATGCATTTATTCTCTAATGTATGCAATTTTTTGGCGATTTTAATATTCCGATTTCAACTCAGCTGGGAATGCCCCGTCACCGAAATTGTTTTCTACTAAAAATAAATAGGCCAAAATTCACCATGCCTACTATTCTATGCCAGCTTTCTCTTTTTTTACTCATTTTACCATTAATATACGCACATCTGCTTAACAATTTTTTCTTCATTTCCAATCTAACTCGTAATTTTATCTGTAGCGATTTTCTTTATACGCTACTGCTATTAAATGTCATCTTTTTCGATCAATATTTAGATATATTTCCTTTAGAAATAACGTATTCGTATCCGTCAGTTTCGCGTAACTAATTAAATTTGTGTTCGAGTTTCTTTTACGTTAACATTTTTCCATATTACTACTGCTTTAATTTCTTTCTCAAAAGCCGGCTAAGTTAACCTTACTACATACCGATTTTATCTGCTTCTAATTCACACTATCTCTAAATAAATTTTAATCGGTTTTCCTTTAAAACAATGCAGTTTTCGAAATAACTATCATTATTTTTAATGTGGTCTGAACATCCACTATCTAGCAACCAATTTATTTCATTACCTATAGTCTTTTTATTTCGGGCCGCATGCGCTGTTGCTATCCAGGCGCTGACGTCGGACCCACTCGGTTGACTCGTACTGGCGCCTTGCTGCTGCTGACGGAAGTTGCCGCGCCCTCTGCCGTAGTTGCTTCTTCTTCCTCCGCCGCGGGCTCGACGACGTGTCGGACCTCGCCATGTTCCACCGCTGTGCGCTGCTTGACCGCCATCTTTGCACTCTCTTGCGAAGTGACCGGTTTTTCCACATTTGTAGCATCTTTCTTTGCTTGTTGCGAAAACGTTTGATTTTCTTTCGGAATCTTCATTGCCGTGTTTCATCTCGGAAAGCTTAATTTTATTTTTCACGTAATCAGCTGTCTGATCTTCTTCCTTTAATGTATCAATTAAATCACCTATGTAGCTGTACGATTCTGGCAACGTGTTCAGCATATAGTTTAATTTTTCTTTTTCACTTATATTGGCACCTGCGCCTTTCAAATCATTCACTGCTTTCTCAAAATCACTAAAAAATGACGCCGTGTCACTATAATTATTTAATCTTATTTTTTCAAGTCTGTTCCTGCATACAATTTGCAGTGCTGTAGATTTTTTCAAATACATACTGTCTAGCTTCTTCATTATGCCAAACGCAGTAGTCTCTTCGCACACGAACTCTAATTGCTTATTCGAAATAGCACAATAAATTATGTTAATCGCCTTCAAGTCATTATCATCCCATGTTTCGCTTGCTCCTGTTGAGGGCTTTTCTTTGTCTATTACTTCATGACACTTTTTTAATTTTAGAAACATCGTTATTCTCTTCTTCCACATGTTGTAATCCTCTCCATCAAACACCGGTATAGCAAATTCTTTCTTCTCCATTTCGTCTCCTTGAATCTCGATTTTCTCTTCTATTTCAGAATTTTCTTCAATTTCTAGTTGATTCTCGAACGTTCCTTCGTATTCAGAATCTTCCTTTTCAATTTTCTCAACTTTCTTCGTTTCCGGCGTCTCTCGGTTTTCCATGCACTCTGCCACGTGTTTCACATGTACTTTTTAATCCGCGTGCATCACACTGATTTTACGATTTTTCCAAAAAATCTTTCTACTAATCAATAGTCATTTTGTTTAGCTATTTATTCTCACTTGTATTTTTCTTCTTATATTATTGAAACACTTTGATTTTTCACTTTGAAAAATTTCTTCACCACGTGGCTTTTAACCTCACTTTTCACTTAATATCTCTATACGACTCGAGAGTCAGTATAGAAGATATGATGAAATATCAACCACCGGTCTGCTACCATGTTAGAAATGAGGTAAAGCAGAGGATTAATATTTAATAACGATGTGGATTTATTCGTCTTCTATGTACAGCTATGCGTCGCACACACCCTGTGTATTCGGCGACGGCTCGGAACCAAGAGAGCGATGTGCGAGACTCGTTTAGTCTCGACACCGCAAGTAGTCATGTGACTCACACTCATGCGCGAGAGGGGATACTTGCATGTGTGCGTTCCCTCACACACTCGTTAACGCGCTCACTCATTCTAGCACGAACTATACTATACATACAGTCAAATGTACTATATTCTCAATAATATTCCACTAAAATATGCTTCCAACTCAAGATAATAGCACCAGTTATAAAATAATAATTCAGCGATTTATATTTCTACTGTCAGACCGACAAAAAATGTAATGGTTCATCTGATTTAATATAATCCAAGAAAATTCCAATATAGTATAGACTGTATCCACTAAAAAAAATATAAAATTATTAAAGTTTGCTTAACGTTCTAAAAATTTGTGTATCAGATTTTTAGGACGTTCGAATCCTAAAATCACAAATCCTAAAATCTGTGTATCGTATAGGTCGAAGTAATGCAAGAAAAAAATATGCCCTTTGCGTTTTGGAAGTACGTTTACTAACTGTCTATTAAGGGCCCTCGAGCATTTCGCTATAGGTATACAAGGAAGCAGGAAGTCGTCCGCCCCATCACCTATCAATAGACTCGCAAACAATACAATAATAAGCGCAAGCACAAACGTTATGACGAATAATTATGCGCACTAGTCGAGCGAAAAAAACTGCTCGAGCTGTATATCGAGCGTATCAAGCTCAATTATTAAGCGCTCAGAACAAAGAAGTTTCGAGGATATATTGTAAAAAAAGCTCCCTGTTATGTAAGATACACAGCGGCGGCGGCTTTGATAGGAAAGAAGTTTAGCTCTCGAAAGTTTAATTTCAAATTCAACTGTCATCGAAATTCTATGTCCGTTTGTACTTCCCCTCTCGGTTTTGACGCACGCGAGCGCACGCACTGCACTCGCTCATCAAATTCGAATATCCAGCGGCGGCTTTGATAGGAAAAAAGCCCGCCTCTCTAAAGTTTAATTTTAAATTCAACTCTCGTCGAAGGGCTATGTCCGTTTGTTCTTCTTCTCTCGGTTTTGACGCACGCGAGCGCACGCACTGCACGCGCTCATCAAGTTTGAATATCAATCATCTATGCATTCGCGACGATTGATATAATCGAAATATTTTTAGAAGCGATTTCGTATCACTTGGATATGCGGTAATATTGACGGGAAGAGGCTGGCATATTTACAATTAAAGAAATTACCTATTAAAGAAAAACGCACTACCGTAACCTCTACGTAAAAGCACAACATAACAAACGATAGAATTTACACGTGCAGTGCTTGCGCTCACGCGCGTCAAATTCAAATATCAATTTTCTATGCATCCGCGACAATGGTGTCGAAGAATTGAATTTCGAAAAAATTTCAAACGATTCTGTTAATTGGTTTCTGACTTATAAGGCAACCTCTACAATTCGTTTTTATGCTTTAATTTTGCTTCCTCCTAGAGAAAGCTTTGTAATTGTAAAATTTTCGACCTTCAAAAACAGGTTAGAAATTTATTTTGAACTTTGTTCAGTTCGAATCACATGTTTTTAGAAAATGCGCGTATGTACATTTCTACACCTCGATTGGCAGCGCTCAGAACAAAGAGATTTCGAGGGTATATTCTGAAAAAAGCTCCCTGTTATGTAATATACACACCGGCGGCGGCTTTGATAAGAAAAAAGCACGGCTCTCAAAAGTTTAATTTTAAATTCAACTCTCGTAGAAGGGCTATGTCCGTTTGTTCTTCTTCTCTCAGCACGCACTGCACGCGCTCCTCACATTCGAATATCAATCTTCTATGTGTTCGCGAGGATTGATATAATCGAAATATTTTTACAAGCGATTTCATATCGCTTGGATATGCGGTGATATTGACGGAAGGAGGCTGGCAATTAAAGAAAACAATTAAAGAAAAACGCACTACCGTAACCTCTACGTAAAAGCACAACCTAACAAACTCGCACTACCATAACCTTTACGTAAGAGCACACACACCTTGCATACAATATGACTTATTAAACAATTAGTATTTTTGTATTTAAATTACCTTTATTGCTTCAAAAAAACGTCCTTAAGCAAGAAAGTGTAACAGCAGCAGTCAATAATCAAAGAACCATCAACATTATCTATGGCTTGAATTTTCCAGTTCTTTTTCCAAGAAATTGATGAAAATTTTGATGTTGATAAAACAATATTTTATGACACTGCACTACACTTTCAATTTGGTTTAATTTTGTAATGTTCGTCGATAATCTATTTGATTACTCCTCGTGTCCCCGTTGCTTGCGAGCTGGAGGGGGGTAGGTCGCAAGGTAGAGGCATGCGATCGGAGCGGGTCTATGGCTCCGATTCGCACAAGGCAGAGGCAGATATTGAAAGGTTCTGATAGAGAAAGGTGTCTCCCTTGGAAATAGGCCGAAGCGCAGGGATCCCGCGGTACAAAGGGAGCACCAAGAGAAGCCAGCTCCTTATAAACGAGAGACGAGCTTATTGATCAATAAAAAAGAATCCTCGCTAATATTTACGAGGATTGGCAACTGCAACTACGACCTTAACTGCCGTTATTGCCACGCAACGCCCAGAACAAACATTGGAACAACTACGAGACTTCGGAAGCCAAGTTCACCGCTACTGCCTCTCGCCGATGCTTCTTCGTGCTGCTGCTTCTGCCACAGGACCGGAAGACGAAGATCCCACAAGAAGAGAGTGTGTGTGAGGTATGAGTGTAGCGCCGAATTTATTTTTCTTAACTTTGTCAATGAGAGTATTGTTATTATCGTAGCGAGTAACATTCCGTCAAGCGGATCCATCGCCAAGCTGAACCCGTCTTATTTTTTTTTTATAAATTTTCTTGCTCCATAGTTGAGCATATTTCACATATATTTTATTGTGTCTTATTTTTATTTACATAACAATTTATTTCAATTTAGAGTTAATTTATCTCGAAACTCTATAACGGAAGATGCGACAGATTTGACATTTACAATCGAACTAAATAACATAAACAAAAGTTAATTATTTATATCGTAATAGTATAGAACCGAACATTGCTGCGCATAAAAATAGAACGTTTCTTTAACGCTAGAAAGAAAAATCCAATAACAACAACCCTTAATAAATACATGAGTGCACGCATACGACTTGTTCAATGAAACTTCTTTACTCGGAGACGCGTTGCTAAACACAGAATTTTTTAGAAAGCAGATTTCGTATTCAAGCATATATTTTGTAACGAATTTAAAAAGAATACAAAAAATTGTTTAGGACTTCTCATAAAGTGCCAATTTGTAGTATGCAGAAAAACTCGAATGTCTCTACGCAAACGTGTACGGCTTTTCAGCAGCACCAGCTCCGGCGTAGATTTTTTTCAATGTTAGGTAATGAAACACACTCTGTATCAGAGTGTCATTAGTATTTATTAAAGAAAAACTACTCAAGGTACACTATATACAATTTTATAAATACAAACAAAGCTTGAATTACTAATCATAATAAAACAATTTGCAGAGCGTCTATTTTAAAGATCTCCAGGACAAGGTAACAAAAGCCGCGGAGAAGGCCCAGAAGAAAAAGTAACCATCAAGCTTCCTCGGAAGCCCAGAGCGTTGCCGCGAATTCGCTCCTTTTTCTCCTCAGCCGAGCCGTAATCAGCAATCATCATCGTCAGCCATCACGGCGAGCATGAGCGATGGTCAAACGCGCCTTGCTCAGTTTCCTTGAACGTCTTAAATCTTCTGTGACTATAGTTGGAATAGCAGTGTTCCGTCAAGACCCTGCCGCGATACGCGTGGCTCCATCTCGCGAGAAAACATGCGCGCGCAGGCCCGTAGCAAGCGCGCCAGCTCCACGAGCCAGGCGTCTCCCCGCGCGACACTGGCCAATAAGTTACTCTTGATCAGCCGTCTTGAACACACCTTAAGAGTCTAACTAACCAGAGCTTACCACTCAAACATTTGCCGCCATCGTATCCGTATCGTCACCGATTTATAAACTCTCAGTTGTCCGCGTGTTCAATTAATAATAGTTCTTTTTTGTTTATTAATAGTGTAAAGTCTTAAACGGGTCGCGAATTCCGCAACGGTCGCACGTGTTCCGCGAACGCGATCGGACGCGAGGCGGATTCACTCGTGTATTCGTGTGACTGCGGTCACTGTATGGCGCGTTAATTCTCGCGTGGCCGTGCCACTATCCGTTGACATATCCCGAAAAATCTCTTAGTCCAATCACACATACACACACATACATACACCACAAATACACAGTCTCAACGATTTATCTCCACACGCAGCTTGTACCCATTATCGAGAGGGGTTTTATGCTAATAGGCTTTCCCCTCTCTGAGCGAATAAACGAAACCATATTTCCGCTCAACCAATATCTTTTTTCTTCTCCACCGATTTTCTTTTTCCCTCGCGAAATTCGGTCAACAGGAATCTACGCGTGGTAGCTTCCTGACCTACAATTCAAGCAGTGTGTAAAAGTAACCAATGCAATGTTACATTGCATTCTCTAACAAGTTTGACTACTGATCCAATAGCTCCTTAATCTAGTGATACAGCCATTTGATGCTCAGCAGTTTTCTGAAAATGTTTCTAAAAATTTTAAAGTTAATTAATTCTGTATCAACTAAATTTGATCCATCATACAAATTTTTGTTGTACATACCTCCATTCTCTGACCATATTTTTGAAAAGCTCTTTTAATGCCGGAATTTTCCAACGTATTATTGAGAGTAGTTTTGGCAGCTTTGTAAGGACTCCACCAATCTCACAAATCAATAACTATTCCCATGTACACACTAATAACCCAAGTATCAGGAAAAAGTCTGTCTACAATTTCTCTCACAATAGCAGACTGATTGTTTAAAACTGATGGCCTAAATGACAGAATTATCACTAACATGGATGCTTGGTTAGCCAATACTATACTCCTATGATCTGGGTGTGGAAATGCGCTAGTCTGATTATAGACTTCATCAGTTCTGAGACGGGCTATGGGAAGATCTAGCACTGATTCATTTATGGGTACTCTCCTATAAGACATTAAAAGTTGCGATGCAGAACACGGGTCCTCAAAATAATAGTCCAATTTATGACGACGTAGAGGGAAGATCAATCGATTTTGAAGACGAACAAGCAGCTCGCAGAACAATTTAAGAAAATGTCGTACGACAAAGTTTTAAGAAAAAGAATAGAGATAATATGCAGCAAACAACATGAAGGAGAGAGCGCTCGAGCATTTTTCCGTCGCGTAAGAAAACTTCGCGACGAGCACAGGGCCGAATTAATTAAAGCCCGCGAAAGCTTTAAGGAATTATTTGAAACCAATTTAAGTACGGAAGATTTCGCCGTTATCGGATATATTTTAGGAACAAAAATGGAAATTCAAAGATACTTACGTTATTTAATTAAATTTTATTAAATAACGTAAGTATCTTTTTTATTTAATTAAATTAAATTTTTATACGTTCACCCTGCGAGTATAAAAATTTAATAGATGCCGCGAAACACGCTCGAATAATTGAAAGTCGAATAGAGAAATTAAAATTGCCTAAAATACAAGANAAATCAAATCGAGTAAACAATTCCAAAAATTACAAAATAGAGAGGAAGAGAATTAAAACCAGATAATGAAGGAGTATAAATCAAAAGTAATAATATGGATTTTATCATTGCAGATTCATTCACTTGAAAATCATTCTACGATCTTTATGCTGGAGTATTATCATGACAAATCTGGCCCCAAACTTTGTTCAGAATGTCATCGAACGAAACAATTAGTAAATTTGGGAGAAATGAGGAATATAATTCGCTTTATTATTAAATTAGCCCTACCCACTTATAAATGCAGTAATTGTGGATTCAACTTGATAGAAACTACACGATGTGCAATTAACGCTAAAGAACTTCTCAAAATGTATGACAAAATATTAAAAGGATTGAAAGCAAGGGCAAAAGTCGACATAAAAGTAATTCGAAGCACTCAAAACAATGGAAGACCAATAGAAGCTAGCTCAGCGATAGAGCCCTACTTTTTCAACGAAGCATGAGAAAAGATAGTCACAAAGTTTTAATAATCTAAGAAAACTTTCTTTTAATCCGATTGTTCCAGATGTCCAAAGTAATAGCAACCAGAAGTGAAATGTATCAACTAGCATCCAACAAACGAATCAAACACTGCAGAGAATGTTATATGAACTAAAAGGAAAATGGTCAAGAATATGTTAGGAGAGTCCAGTACCACATTAACCTGTTTTCAAGTACTATCATTACGTGTTTCAAATGTCGTAAACCTTGTATTCCTAGAAGAAAAACATTCATAGATATTGCCGAATTATTACCCGTATTAAGATTAACAAGACTGCCAGGAGTGCACGAATCAATAACTTTGACAATCACGGAAGAAGCTGACTCGATACCTCTAATGGATTTGGGTAAGGGGGAAAACGATCTCACCACCAGTTTACCAATCATAGTAGATCGGGAAGAACTCCTTGATGCTCTGATAGACGACTTCCAAAATTCGAATCATGAGGCTGAGGATAAAACAGAGGAAAATTCAGGCAACTAATTAAAGAAAGAAGAGTTAAAACAAGATCGCAGAAAACTATGTAAACTATGTAGTAAAATAAGAAATAAGCAAAGAATTAAATAAAACACTAACGACTGAGGAAAAGAGAAAGAGAGAAAAAATATATATCGATGCACTTATTATTTATAATTTAACATTTTAGAAAAAAAGAATAATAATGAGTTCAGGTAGCAAGTCACTGGAAAACCCACCCTTCTCGAAGGATGACCTGAAATTACTATCAGAAATATTACACAACGATCTGATGCATATGGACATGCCCATATTTGTACACATACAAAATTTACAACCTATTGATTTTGACATCGAAGAATATACGGATGAAATATTATCCTTCCCAGACATGATTTACAATCCAGAGGAATCAAAAGATATTTCGAGACAATCTCGGCGGAATTGGGACAAAATGATAACCAAGCAATTATCCAGAGAAGAAATAAGACAATTTGAGAAATATGTCGAAGAAACAATAGACAACGATCCACTTGGACTCATAATATTATCATATTTATTAGGATGCAATATATTTGAAAAAGAGAAAGTGAGGCGAATAAAAGAAAAAAAAATTTGAGTAATCAACTGATTCGACTAATTTCAAGAATAATGAAGATGCCTGTTGTAGTGTAGTTTTTCGTATTCTCTTATATCTAACTCTAGTGTGTGAGTATGTGTGTACTGGAGAGAGAGAGCGCTCCGAAACGCTCTCTCTCTCTTTCTCGCAGAGCGTCGCTTTTACCTGTTCTGCGTAGAATTCAAATCAAGTCAGTTGAGCACAAGCGTCTTAAGCGAGCACACGTAAGGTGCCTCGTATGTATAAGTACTCAAGAATACATCGAATATTATCTCATAATATATTTTCTCTCTCATTGCAAACCTCTGTTATCCTGCTTATATCCCTGCTCAGTTTTATCAGGTTATGGGCCCAGACATTGTCTGGAGTCTACTGTGAGAGAAACAACGAGATAAGACGTACAAAAGGACGCGAGTTAGTCGGACTGTAAAATCAAGCTAATATCGTTCGCAAGTGTTTTTCTCTCGCCATATAAACTTTTACACGAGTCACGGTGTGATATTTGAGAGATGGCAGGAGAAATATCAGCACGTAACCTAGTGAAATTCGACGGCAAGAACTTTCAGCATTGGAAATTCCAGATTACGGCGGCTTTCGTAGCGAACGATTTACTCGGGCATGTGGATGGCACAGTGGCTACACCGGCTAACAGGGACGACGCGGTAGGACAACGCTGGGCCAAAGAAGTTGCCAAGGCGATGTTCCTTATATCCTCTGCGATGGAAGCAGAGCAAATGGAAAATTTACTCGTGTGCACGACAGCTCAAGAAATGTGGGAGAGACTAGCGTCTGTTCACGAAATGAAGTCACAGACACATAAACTGCTAATGAGCCAGAAGTTCCATGAATATCGCATGGACCCCAATGACACCATTGTACAACACATATCGAAAGTGCAGAACTTGGCTAGACAACTTATAGACATTGGTGAGAATATTCCGGACCTCGTTATAATGGCGAAAATACTTGCAAGTCTACCTGCCAAGTACAGACACTTCCGAACGTCTTGGGGAGTTATGGAGCCAGATCGACAAACCATCGACCTTTTACAAACTCGACTTATCGAGGAGGAAGCCTACATGACAGCGGAGGACAGAGAGGAAACAGCGCTGGCAGCTACGACGAAAAACGCTACTCAAGGTGCTCCAAAATCCCACATGAAGAAGAAGAAAATTTCCCTTAATCTAAGAACAATATACAGTGCTATGTGTGCTCTGAGAAAGGACATTACGCGCGCGAATGTCCGCAGAGGAAAAATAAACAAGAGAACGAGTCTCACGGCAACTGTGCGCTGGTCGCTTCGAGCAGGACAGCGACGGGTCACGGGCAAGGTGACATCGCACAGAGAGCCATAGATGTTTGTTTTTCGGAGCCGACTTCGGAGCAACGGAAAAAGTTTTTGAATATAAAGCTGGAAGACGTCTGGCTTACCGACAGTGGTGCGTCAGCCCATAAAAACTTCAGAAGGGAGTGGCTGATAAACTATCGATCGAGGAATGAGGGCAGCACCATTGTGCTCGGCGACAATCACGAGTGTGCAGTTGTGGGAGAAGGTTCGGTTCGAGTAAAGCGGCTGGTTAACGGCAAGTGGCTAGACGCGCAAATCGACAACGTTCACTATGTGCCGAGCATGGGCAAAAATCTGTATTCAGTGGGAGTGTGCACAAAAAATAGACTGAACATCAGCTTCAGTGGAGATGACGTCTACATCTTGCGCAAAGGTGAGATAATTGCAACAGGGGTCAAGCAGTCGAATATAGTGTATAGGATGTGCTTATTAGTACATACGCCTGAACAACAGGAAGCTAATCTAGCCACAGCTGATGTGAAAGTTTGGCACGAGAGGATGGGACACTTGAACCTTCGTTCTCTTTAAAGCTTAGTGTCCAAAAATTTGGTAAAAGGAGTCAGTATTAGTGGTGCTGATACGTTCTTCTGTAAAGGCTGTCAAGTAGGAAAGTCGCACAAACTACCTTTCAACCAAGAGGTAGAAAGGAGCACTGAGCCAGGAGAAATGTTTCACAGTGATGTGTGTGGCCCTATGTCTGAAGTCTCACTAGGAGGAGCATCATACTATGTATCATTTATTGATGATGCGACTTAATACAGAGTAGTGTACTTCATAAAACACAAGTCGGATGTAACAGATCGATTCATGGCATTTGAAAGATTCATTAGGAACAAGTTTGGCAGGACCATGAAAACACTTAGAAGTGATAACGGCAAGGAATATGTCAACAGAAGGTTAGAAGAATATTTGGAGTCAAGAGGCATAGTGCATGAGCGAACAGCACCTTACACACCAGAACAGAATGGTAAGGCGGAGAGAGAAAATCGTACTATCGTTGAGTGTGCTAGGACAATGTTGAAAGCATCAAAGTTACCAAATACACTTTGGGCGGAAGCTGTAAACACAGCTGTATACACACTGAACAGAGTGTTGACTCCAAGCAAAAATAAAACTAAGACATCATACGAATTGTGGACAGGAAAGAAGCCAGATCTGAGTCATTTGAAAGTGTTCGGCTCAAGTGCATACAAGTATGTACCAAAAGTTCACGCCAAAAAGTTCGACGATCAAGCTATAAAATTGATTATGGTTGGTTACGAAGACAACTCAACGAACTATAGACTACTCTGTCAGGCGACTATGAAGGTGTCAGTAGCTCGTCATGTAAAATTAGGACCTGGAAAAATTGGAAAGACTGAAGATGTAGACAATGAAGACGAGGAAGATCTGCTGCTGGTACCTGGAACAAACGAAGAGGTTAGAGAAAATGAAATCAACCTACCAAGAAATCCTGAAAAAGAAAAAGAAGACGAGAACGAGGTCAATGGAGTTGAAACCAGACCAACTGAGAAAACTGTAAAGGTTGCAGCCAAGTCAGTCTCCAAACGTCAGACCAGTAATCCACCTGTTCAAAGGGAACTGCGAGATAGAACCAAGCTTCAAAAGCCAGTTAAGTATTCAGGTGATATAGCTGAAATTAAAGTACCTACTACTTTTAGAGAAGCAATCAGTGGTCCAGATTCAGACAAATGGAGGAAGGCAATACACGAGGAGCTAGGAGCTCATGAACGCAATGGTACATGGGTCATTATGCCAAGACAAGAGAACACTAGGATCATCGAAAGTAAATGGGTCTTTAAGGTCATAAATAATCAGTCAACTGGTGAGGCTCGCCTCAAGGCTAAGCTGGTTGGCAAAGGATTTATGCAGGAAGAGGGTATAGATTACAGCGAGACCTATGCACCTGCTGTAAGGTATGACTCTCTACGTGTACTCTTGGCCTATATCACACAGGAAGATATGGAAATGGTGTCATTCGACGTATGTTCTGCTTCCTGTATGGTGATTTAGAAAAGGAAATCTGGATGGAAGTTCCTGAGGGTGTAAATATCAAAGAGCAAAGACAGTGGGAGTGCTGTGTGTCTGCTGCGTAAATCCTTATATGGGTTGAAACAAGCACCTCGGTGCTGGAATGTAAAGTTTTCTAACTTTTTGCGTAGATTTAATTTTAGTGAGTGTGAAGCGGATAAATGTGTGTATGTTGGAGAGTATGAAGGTCACACAGTGTATCTGGCTTTATTCGTTGATGATGGCTTGCTTGCGAGTAAGTCATCGCAAATTATAAATAAAATTCTGAATGAATTACGTAGAGAATACTCCATAACTATAGGAGATGCCAGCTACTTTGTGGGTCTTCAAATAAATAGAAATAGAACAGAAAAATGGATGTTCATTAATCAAAGTGCTTATACACAAGAAACCTTGTCTAAATATGGTATGAGTGATGCTAAATGTATGAGTGTTCCGGTCGATCCAAATGTACGTCTACTTGCAGCAGATCCTGACTATAAGAGTGAATGTAAGGCTCCATATAGAGAAGCCATAGGATCACTTATGTATCTAGCAATCGTATCTCGACCAGATATTGCTTATGCGGTTAATATGTTTAGCAAGTTTGTGTGTAATTTTAATGAAGCCCACTGGGCAGCTGTAAAAAGAGTATTTGCATATTTGAAAGGATCAATAGATGTAGGAATTTTGTATCGTAAAAACGAAAATAATTTGAATTTAATAGGCTACTCAGACGCGGATTTCGCAAGTGATCTGAATACGAGAAGATCCACGACAGGATATTTATTTTGTATGTCTAGTGGTTGTGTAATGTGGAGTTCTCAGCGACAGAAGATGGTAACGCTTAGTACCATCGAGGCAGAGTATGTTGCTGCAGCCGCTGCTGCAAGGGAAATCTGTTGGTTGAGTAAACTTTTTAAATAGAATCGGTTGTCGATGTGAAGATTGTGTAACTTTGTTGGTTGATAACCAAAGTGCTATTAGACTAGCCAAAAATCCTCAATACCATAAGAGAACTAAACATATCGACATACGATACCATTTTATTAGAGAGAAGTGTGAGAGTGGAGAAATTGATATTTCCTATGTAGCATCTGAAAACCAGCTGGCTGATATCTTTACCAAGGCTTTACCTAGGGACAGATTTTTGTGTCTACGCAATAGCATAGGTCTAGTCAGTGAGAAGAATTTGATAGAATAGTATAGTTAGAGAGCATACTCAAAAGGCGGAAGTATTGTAGTGTAGTTTTTCGTATTCTCTTATATCTAACTCTAGTGTGTGAGTATGTGTGTACTGGAGAGAGAGAGCGCTCCGAAACGCTCTCTTTCTCTTTCTCGCAGAGCGTCGCTTTTACCTGTTCTGCGTAGAATTCAAATCAAGTCAGTTGAGCACAAGCGTCTTAAGCGAGCACACGTAAGGTGCCTCGTATGTATAAGTACTCAAGAATACATCGAATATTATCTCATAATATATTTTCTCTCTCATTGCAAACCTCTGTTATCCTGCTTATATCCCTGCTCAGTTTTATCAATGCCATCAGAAACCTATCAAGATAGAATTGATGGAGAAATTCTAACATCAAACTCCAAGTTTTATTTTGATTCAAATTAAAATGTTAGCATTACACAATGAGAATCGAAAAACATTGTATACGTCGACACATCCCGATTTAGATGGACCGCAATCTGTGAGGATTGTTATAAACCAGAAAAATTTGCACGCATAGAAGCAGTAATACCCTGCAGAAATTGGCATCATCATGGGGACAATCGTCGATCGATGATAGAACAATTATTCCTTACTCGGCCTGTAACAGATTGTCCTGTATGTCTAAACGAATATATAGAAGTACGAATAGAAGTAGATGATAACATATTGGATGTAAGAAGAAGAATCAGGTATTGAGTATACAATTAGACATTATAAGATGAAAAGATGGAACGAGAAGCATTTAGAATTCCTAACCACGTCTGACGTTCCGAAAATTGGACAACGAAACTGAACATAAGCGTAATCGAGGAAGCAATCATGAGGGTATTTCAGAATCGGCCACGCATCACTACAACATTCCAGACCAAGACTTCAAATCATAAGTAAATAGATAATAAGTAGAGATTAAGTATAAATGTATTTTGTAGGGATATCTGGATCTTTTCCTACATGCTATGTTCCAAACAAATACAAAACCATTAGTCAGAAAAAAAGAGAAGTATCGATATTTCAGTAGAACGAGGAACATAACATAGGGAAAAGAGCCATGATTTTGCAGAAAGTACTTGAAGAATAATCAAAATTGATCGTTATCCTAACAACTGAAAGCTATATAATGATAAACATAGATAATGCACTTACACAAAAAAAATTTTTTTTTTAATTACAAAAATAACCATTTATTTTATTGTATACACATATACAATGATTATCCTAAACGAGTAAGGACAAATATATTGAAAAAAAAATTTGGAAAGAAAAATATACATATATATATGTCATTACTAAGGTAGAGGGATCATAATAAAAAAGTTATATAAACTCAAAATTATTATTATTGTATTAAAATTAAGAGGCTAAAATTGCTTATACTATAATTATTATATGCAGTACATGACAACTATTAAGAAATTAACTCTAGATAATCCAAAAAGAGGAAAATCAAGAAAAAAAAGTATTAATTAACCATTTATAATCAAAACCAAATAGAGTAATAGGTAACATCGGTGTACCTATATGAATATTATAAAAACAAACAACAACTACCTCAATTACAAATATTGATTATTAGAATCGTATTAATTAACCATTATAATCCAAATCGAATTATTGCGAATAGAATAGTAAGAAACATCACTACCTGTACGAGTATTATCGAACTACATCATTTACAAGTATTAATTATTAGAATTAAGGGTATTATATGTAGAATGTTAATCAAAATATATATGCAAAAAAATGTAAGGAAAAATGTCAATAAAAGAAAAAATATATACACCCCCCCCCTCCTAACTATAAAGCATGTTATATATTAAGAGCCAATGTAAACGTTTGCAAGATAGGGAAATAAGATTAAGAAAAGAAACCCACGACAAAAAAATTTTTTTTTAATTGTGAGCGTCAGATGCTCACCTCAGAACGCTCATCCTAGGGGGAAGGTGTGAAATGCTCACTTCTTTCGCATTTTTGATATATTAAAAATAGTAAAGTTATTTATTGTAAAACAAATCAATCAATACCCTTTCCATTAGAATGCAGCGGATAATGAGATTTAGGAAATTCAAAACACATAAGTCATAAACGCGCCCGACAGCACAACGTAATACTATACTTGACATCAGAACGCTACCATTTCATAATTGAAAAGATTCTAAATAGAGAACGACCGTGAAGATTAATTAAGGATGCCGTTTACCCGAAAATCTACTACCTAACCTATTCCTTAAGAATAATATAATTTTTTTTCTCCTAAAAGTACACATAAAATATAGCAAAAAAAAAAGAGTTTGTTCGCCTAGAATGGCCGTGCTGAAGTTGAGAAATCCCAAAAATGGCTTTAAAACGACTATTTTACATAGTCATCTTCAAATTGGGTTTGGCGATGAACCATCAACTCTCCAGAAATGGCCTCAAGGATACTTGTATAAAATAACTAAATGAAGAAAATTACGTGTGGATTTTTTAAAAGACTTAGAAGAAAAAATGTAGATTTTAAATTAAAAATTTAAAAAAGAAACATTAAAAAATGCTATGTTTTTGTAATAAACACACATGTGACCAGGATAACTTCTGTCAAATTAAAAAAACAAAAGTAATTTTCTTCTAAATATACTAACCATATAGCACAACAAAATTTGAACTTGATACGTAGAAAGCCTCATCGCCAAACCCAGTTTTTATCCTGAAAAAAGCCAGAAATTAAAATGTGAAGAAAATCAAGGTTTTGTAAATAATTATTAGAATTATTAATGACTTATTTTTATTACTTTACAGATACTTTAATTTTAATTATATTATCTTGTACTCCTTTCATGTCTTCTTCTTGGCTTTCCTAACCAACTTTCTCTTTGTAGGTTGCTTCGCAGTGACTGGTTCGCTCTCTGGTCTAAAAGTATAAAATTTCATAAAATTCATGTTTTTTTTAATTTTACAAAAATCTGAATACTCACAAGTCCACAAATCCTCCAGGTGCATAACTTGGTCCTTCGGTCTTCCTCTTTTTATTTTCTTGTGTCTTGGCTTGCTTTTTCCTTCGTTTCTCTGCTCTCTTGACATTTTGATCAGCAAGCTTTCGACTTTTCCTGAGTTCTCAGAGTCTCGATTATTGCTAATTTTCTGCTGTATTGCTGTTTTACACTGTCCTTTTAGTGAATTTTTCAAACAAGTTGTTGTTTTACAACCCATATTGAATTCACTTCTCGCAACAATAACTGCCACTTCCAGCTTACACTTTGATTGGAATGTCTCTTTTTGACACTTGGACCATATCAAATAATGCAAACTTTCATTTGCATTATGAGTCCCTCCTCTTGTATACCGCTCGAGTAATTCAACTGAAGAAAGCCATTCGTACACTGGTCTTATGTGTTGAATAACTAATGAATTTATTTTCATTTTCTTTAATGTATGACTAGGCGGTTCTTCTCCAGAAGCTATTGCACGATTGTACCAGCACTACTAATCCTGCCCCCCTGGGCAGAGATCATGCTTTGGTTTCTCATCAGTAGAATCATAGTGATCTAATGTTTAAAGAATTGCACTTTTCATTAGATTTACATGAGGAGCATTATCTGTTATAGCGTTTCTATAATAACCTGACAAGTCAGATATGATTAGAACGTCATAAAAACACCAAAAGTACAATGAAACGGTTATGGCAAGTTACGAAGTAAGTATCTTGAGAGTTGTTCCTAATTGATTATTATATAACTTAACTTTAACTTGAGTAAGCCCTTTATTGACCAAAAATAATTTTGTTGCTTCACTATGATTAAATATAATAAACTTGACTTTGTTTGATTGATCTCAGTTCTTTTTTATCTGTCATTTCGTTGCAGAATATATCAAACTCGCCTATAACCTTTTACTTTTTTTGAAGTTAATTTTTTTTAGAGATTTCAGTCCTTTTGAGTAAATTATTTTGAGTATTTAATATTTGTCCTAAAAATAAAATATAAGGCGTTTTTGTAAAATTTGTATCACTAACATGAAATCACTGATTGTTCTGATGCACTACTCTCGAATGATTTCTACACCTATAAGACACCAAAAACCACGGAGCGCACCACCTAGACTTCCTCATCCGCCACCCTGTACATCTAGACCCCGTCCTCGTATGATTTTTACACCTAGACACCAAAAACCACGGAGCGCACCACCTAGACCTCGTCATCGGCCACCCCGTACACCTAGACGCCGTCCCCGTATGATTTTTTTACCTAGACACAAAAAACCACGGAGCGCACCACCTAGACCTCGTCATCGGCCACCCTGTACATCTAGACCGTCCTCGTATGATTTATACACCTAGACACTAAAAACCACGAAGCGCACCACCTAGACGTCGTCACCGACCACCCCGTACACCTAGACGCCGTATCCGTATGATTTTCTTACCTAGACACCAAAAACCACGGAGCGCACCACCTAGACCTCGTCATCGGCCACCCCGTAAGACAGCAGACAATGTAAATACATTTACTCAGCGCAGCATATAGAAAACTGTGGGAAAGCGATACCCAACTGTATTACACATAGCTTGTGCGGCCAAATTCACGCTCCTACCACTTTAAAAGCCAGCTTAACGGTCCTAACACACTGGAGTCACTGGAGACTGGAGAATTTAGAGAAACTGTTCCGAGCATTCGCGATGTATACACTCGTTTATTATTAAAAATAACGGCTTATTTACAAAAATTTTCGTTGGAAATCATAGTTTAGCTTAGAAAGGATACTAATAAGCCAAAAAAACTCACGAACAGTAACGATAAGCATTTTTTTCTGTATCATGAAAAATCTGAACACCAATATAGAAGTAAATAGTGTCACGGGCGCCGCGGCTCCGTCTGCTTCTCAAACTCGCCTTCGTGGCGCTACCGCACCACTTGATGCATTTCGACGAAAGACTGATTATGTATAAGAATAGTTTAACTATTACTTACTGTAAATAGCGATGACTTTGCCAGAATACTTTTTTGGTTTACGTGAATCTTCGGGCCACCAAAATTCAATTTTATCGCCTTCTGATATCTCTTAAGATTGATTGACTTCATCAAAAATTATCGATCTTTCGTAAATCACGCACAAAGATTTGTCGTTACACTCTAATAAATACTGCAACATTTTACTAGTTATTAATGTTCAATATCTTTAGCTTTTCTTATTGATATACACGATTGCAAGCGCACACAGCGAATAGGACACGTATGTCATTGAAAAAACAAATGCGCACTGTTTACATGTAGGTTATAATATAGAATGATTAGAGGACGTACGTTGATATTCTAGAGAACTACGCGAAATTCTGGAAAACTTGATCTGCAATAATAATCCGTTATTTAATTTATTCAGCATTATATTAAGCATGGAACCAGTTATTTATAATGATTATTATGAAAATGAACTTGACGTAAGTAAATAAGTTTATTTACACGATTTTCAATTAAAACGCATTAACTTCGATAATAGCAAACCCAACATCCAATGCAATTATTGACGAAGTTAACTCTTAAACTAATTGTTATAAGATGTCTTATATAAAAATTATTCTTTGTTACTTATACGAAATAAATTTTATATTTTCTGTAAGCACGGTTAGAAACTGGGTGAGAGCCAGAAGTAATAATATAATTGGAGAAGAATCGGAAGAAAATGATAGTAGACACAACTGCTCCACATTCAGCGAAGTAAATGTCATCTTTTTTTATACATTAAGTCGACGGCTGAGTGAAAGAACTCTGTCTCGGCTGTCGGTTCGAAAACGCTGTATTTCAGCCGTCAATTTATATAGTACATAATTACTAGTACAAAAGAGCATTTTTTACACGTGTTTCTAACGTTATTTTTTAATACCGATTTTACGTAACTGAATATTTTTCATTTACAGGAAAGCGAAAATAATATTGATGAGAGCATAATGAATACTGATTCGATGTATAGATTTCTGGATGAACCTACTAGATCGAGTTTAGATGATTTTAATATATCGGATGGAGGAGAAGCAAATGAAGAAGATGACGATTAGTTTGACTGCGAAATGGAAGAGGATAATAGTACCGGTACAGAATGGTTAAATAAAAAAGTCTATGACTTTGGAGATCTGACCTTAGGAGTAGCAGTTTATGAAATCATGAGTTTTTTCATACGTAATAGTATATCTAAAACATGCCTACAATCTTTTTAAGTATTTTGTTACCAAAGCCAAATAATCTCGTGAGAAATATGTATCAGTTGAACAAACAGTTAGATTCTTTACTGCCTGATCATGGAAATATTATCAAGAAACATCGCTTTTGTGAAGATTGTTTGCATTATTTAGGCCAAGATTCACAGAAACGATAGTTCGCATGTCCTCAGTGCCACCTGTAACCTCAATGGCATTTTCGTAGAATATGACATCAAACAAGTTATAAAAAACGCATTTGAATCAAGAAGTTTGAAATTTTTAATGGACAAACACAGAAAAACACGACGAAAATTACGTATGCGATTTTATGTCAGGAGAAAAAATAAAAGTTTAAAATAAGTGTTTCAAAAGGAGATTACGACATCAGTTTGCTTTGGAACACCGATGGTGCTCCTGTTTTTAAGAGTTCTAACGGGGAAATATGGGCAATACAAGTTCAAATCTTAAACGTACCTCAACAGACTAGAAGATCATATTAATTTATAGCTGGCATGTATCATGAATTGTAGGTGGGCCAGCAACATGGAATGTTCCGGTGGTTCAAGGGTTTTTAAAATTAGTAGGATAAAGGAAAATAAATATAAACTGTTTTAGAGCCACAATAAATAGATTTATTCGGGCTCTGTGAGAGAGGAAAGCCTGGCGGCATCCTCTCTCAAAGGTAATTTTGATTGAAAGTTGCAGAAAAAGAGAATATATTGATAGAGGTATGGATTAGAGTGTATAAGATGTGTTATGAGTTGTATCGAGTGGAGATGCGTGGCGTCTCTCGCTGGTCTTGTTGACCGCGTCAGAGTGTAGTAGCTTCGTATCGAATGGAGAATAACGCGTGGCGTCTCTCGCTGCTCTCGTTGACCGCGTCAGAATGTAGTAGCTTTGAATCGACTCTCAAAACCTTAGCTATGACAAGCGTCATAACGTCGGTTGTATCGAGAGTCGTGTTAAATTTACAGAAACCTTGACAAAAGGACTGCACGAATGCGTTGAGCTTCAGCTTCTCTAAGCGAACGAACTGAATCTCTCCAAGTGTCGAAGTAGAGTGAATTTACATTTGCTGGCCGAGAGCGATTGCTCTCGGTTGTCTCCACCGCTTTCCCTTCCAAAGCTCTCTGGCTTTTTGGAGAGGGAAACCGAGGCCTTAGGTAGAGGACGAGCTCGGTCGTAAAGGGACACGGTCGGACAGGGCCCGGCCTGGTCTGCGGTCCCACCGACGGACTCGGTATCAGGCGCCGCACCGTCGGGTCGTTAGACGGCGGCCGGTTTTCCCCAGACCCTCATTAGTGCTTGGTCCTGTAGCTGTCGCTTTATGGTCTTGTTTGTGCGTCGGACGTCGAGATCTCATGGAAGACGTGTAATGATTGAATGGTCGGTAGACGGTTTTTCACGATATATATGCAAGACAATGCCGATCCTTCCATATTACTACCGAGAAGATGCAGTCAAAAAGCGCCGAATGCAAACAAGGGACACCGCTATACTAGAACTCCGTCTTGCGACGGAACATATCATTCTGGTAAGCACAAACCTAATATAAATGCTTCTCTAAAACCTTTTGTCGCCACATTGAAAGATTTATATCAAAATGGTATTTCATGGTACAATAAATCTACGAATTCTGTACAAAACAGTATTGTTTTGGCACCCATTGCAACATTAGATTGTCCGGCAAGGTCTGAACTTCAATATTTAAAGAGTTTTAACGGATTCTTTGGATGTACTTTTTGTGAACATCCAGGGTTGACTTGCAAAACAGATGCAGGTCACAATCACCTTTATCCTGCAAATAGTCAGCATCAGAGTAGAACAAAAGAAATAATGATAATGCAGGTTGAATACGCAATGGATAATGATTTGTATCACGTTCAAGGGGTTAAAGGAATGACTCTAACTAGAACTATAACAAACTTCGATATATCTACTTCATTTGTGCCAGATTACATGATCGCTATTTTAATTGGGGTAGTGCCGGTGCTTCAAAATCTTTGGTTTGACACAAAAAATAAAAATAAGCCTTTTTATATAGATAAGAGAACTCGAGGCATAATAGATAACGAAATACTTACAATTCAACCGCCTGATTTTATAACAATAACTCCAAGAATTTTGAAATACAAAGGTTATTGGAAATCATCCGAACAAAAAGATTTTCTTCTATTTTATTTTCCGATAATTTTAAAAGACAAACTACCGAAAAAGTATTCTGACTCTGTCCATTCCCATGCGATTCACTCTTAGTTTATCTCGCGAACTAGCTACGTAGCCAAATCACTCACGACGCCTCCGCGGGCTCACGTGCACGAGGACGTGCACGTGCAGCAAACTGCGCTGCGGGCCAGGCTTCGCACAGCCTTCAAGAAGCCTGCAACTAGCTGCTACATACTTTTCCTCTCGCTTATTCATCGATCAGTGGATGCGCCACTGATTGCTTATATACGGATGCGGACCCCATCGTTTTCTGATATCTCGGTCTAAAACCCCGTTATATATGGCGCCCTAACGTTTCGGGTTTATTAAACTGTAAAACAATTTATTCAGCTATAAATTGCTGCGTAGTTTTTCGCGAGTGCGAGAGGAATTTTCCGAGCGAACACGTGTGTTTACAAGGTCCGAATTCCAAATTCCAAGCGCTCGCAGTAGTATAGACGTGTGCGCGCGACCGACCGTATTTACCCTTGGAAGAGTCAGGCAGCGGCGAAACGTAAACGAAGTGCACACTTTCTAGCGCTGTGAAATTTTATCATTGAGACGATTTACACGTTTGAATTCTAGAATATTTCGACTCGAATTTTCGACGCTGATTACGTCACGGAATATTCTGCGAGAGACTATATACTATATTGCCGCCGTATGCGATATACTTCTAAGTCAATCGAAGCGTGCTACAGAGCATACATACTCTGCTATTATATTATTTTTTCACGCACATTTAATTGATCGTAATAATTTATTTCGCATATTTATTCGATTGTAATTTTATTTCTTCTCAAATTTGGAAAATTTTTTTTTGTGCGTTGCGTTCTTAAATACGTCAAGTGTACGTTCGACACATCAATTCAGTCTTGTTCTTTTTTTTTTTTTTTTTTNATGGCAACCAACTGGTCTGTAGCCGATATTACAATTTTTAAAGAAGGTGTAAATGCTAGATTGAGGGGCTGGATTAAAAATTTGTCGAGCGTAGAAGTCAACGATGCGTTAAACCAATTAGATCTACAAACGAATGGTACTCTATTCGAGCGAGCGAACAGATTACTACGAAGATTACGTGGCAACTATACAGCCGAAGACTTCGTACAAGACAGTAACACGGAGGAAGATATTCAAAGACGAGACGAATTGTGCTTGACTTTTGTGCAGTCACCCGCTTTTCCAGCAGAATTGAAGAAATATATCCTCACGATAATTGAGGCAGAAGAAGCGCTTGAGGACGGCATGCACGCTGACGTGAAGCTACCGTCCAGCTCGCCACACGATCATCAAAAACTGGAAGATATGTCACTCACAATGCCAGTGGACTCAAGACAAGAAATAATTGACTCTCAAAATAGCGTAAACTTTAACGCACCACGACAACCGTCGCTCCATACAACGAGCACAAACAGCCTCGCGGCACCGCTTGTTGCTACTGTAGTAGTAACGACTACAACAGTCTCACCACCGACTTGCGCACATCTCAGCAGATCATTGAGCGCGCAAGTCACAGTAACACCAGCAACGCTGCAAAGCATACCAGCAATAAATCAGAGGTGGAATATACCTATGATGCGCACGGTTCTGCCAAGTGGAGAAGTTGTGGTTATCCCGGTATCAGTGGCTACAGAATTAGAAAGAGGCTGGACAGCAATGCGTGACTTACATAAAAAGGAAGCCGAAATAAATGGGTACATCGCAGAAAAAATAGAAGAAATCCAGAATCTATCGTCAAAAATCGCCAAATTAGAAAATTTAAATAGAGACCTCCGAGTACAATTGCACAATGTATTATCCAACGCGCAACAACAAGCAACTGAAGACGCATCACATCAGAAAATTAACCGCAGCACAAAAAGTGTTCAATTCCAGGATACCTTCGACTTAAATTATTACGACATGTCGAATCAGCACAATAATCTGTACCCGAACAAGAAAAAAGTTTTAAATGCACAAGCTCCGATATTCCACTCCACGACTTAAGCTAGTCAGCCAAACGCTTTTACACCGGCTACTGCGCCGAGTTCTTTGCGTGCAGACGCCCCGCAGCATCCTAACCTCTGCTGGCCGGCCGTCACCGTCTACAATCAGCCCGTATGCTCGAGCTGCGACGGGGGGATTTGGCCTCAAACAGCTATGAATTCGCTCTCGCAACCGAGTCCTCAAGTGACAAATCAAATCGCAGGAGTTGCGCCAAGCAGCACCTGGAACACTGGACAACTCCCGTCCGAGAACAAAGAATCTCGGGAGGACAGTTAGAGAGTGGAAATTAAAATTCTCTGGCGACAAGGGCATCAGCATTGAAGAATTCTTAGCGCAAGTCGGGGCAAATCAGCGATTAGAGAATATATCCAACGATGAACTCCTAGACTCCTTGTTCCCCATGCTAGAGAAACCTGCGCTGTTTTGGTATCGTGCCTTGAGGCCCTCGTGGCAAACGTACCAAGACTTCAAGAGGGCAGCTCTCAATAATTACAGCAAGTCTAGAAGGAATAAGCGGAGTCTGATAGTCGAGGCTCATCTACGCATGCAAAGAGCTGACGAGCCTGTAATATACTACATTGTCTCCCTCCTCATGATCTTAAATCGCTTTGAAAATCCATGGAGCCAGCAAGAACAATTTAATCTGGTCATCGATAACATGCTTCCGAAGCTCAAAAAGAGGATGATGAAATATTATGGGAATTTAACGAATACTCAAGAACTCCTCGACAGAGCCCAAGAAGTGGAAGACGATGAAGATGGCCAATGGAGGCCACCGCCTACAGTAGACCAAACGGTGCTACCAGAAACGGCATATAGGCCTGGCAAAAAACCCAAGAGTAAGCAGATCAGCATCTCCTCGGTGAACTCGAATACGCCGTCCATGTCAGAGACAGAATTGGAGAGGCACTTCGAGAAGTTCCTTAAGAAGAGGTCTATAGACCTCGACTCTCCCAATCGCACGAAGTCTGGTTCAGGAAAGAACTCTTTAGCGAAAAAGACCTCTTCCAAAGAAGCAGAAACATCGCCGAAAAAGGAGAAGTCCGACGACGACCAGACGCCGACTCGCAGTCGCAAACGTGGTCGAGGAGATAAACGAGGAAAAGGAGGCTGGTGTCGTAGATGGGATCGTGCCGACGAAATTACACCCAAGTCGGACAAAAACAAGGATAAACCGGCAGGTCCGGACGGTGAGAACGTTCTGTGCTGGAATTGCAGCTGGCCTGGTTACACTAAGCTCACCTGCCCGGAATGTGCCCAAGATCAATCAAAACACGGGAAAGCGAGCGAGTAGATAAGGTCCCTACCGCTCTAGAACAACCGCGGACCTTCGACGCTGAAAGTGTAACAAGAGTAGCGCAGACACTTCACGGCACGGCGAACGACTCACCGCTAGCAACGAGTAGCTCGACCGATGTGGAGACGTTCTGCGATGGAGGTACTGTTGCCAGCGCTTTAGTTGAGAAGTTTCCACGTTGGTGGCTGGCCGTGGAGGTCGGTCAATTTAAATTAAGAGGACTCTACGACACCGGAGCTTCACGCACCGTCCTTGGCCCCGACGGTATATCTCTCGCTGCCTCATTAAATAGGTGCGTGAGACCACATGTGGGCCCAGGGGCTAGAGCAATCGATGGTCATTTGGTGCCTATAATGGGTAGCGTTAAATTGCCCTTCACCATCGGTGGAGTAACTCATTCGATTGACTTTCTTATCTTGAATGAAGCCGACACTGAGTGCACTTTAGGTGCCGACTTCGTTCGCACATTTTCGGCGATGCTTGATCCTGTAGCAAATAAGCTACTGCTCAAAGGCACAGATGTTGAGATTCCGGCCGTCCTCTCATCTATACGTGCTGAGGAGCTTTTATCGCTCGCCTCTCTCGGAATTGAAGCAATTACCAATGAGCAGCGCCTAGAAATCGACAATCTGATGAAAGAACTGTTACCCGATCCTGCCTGTGAACAGTTGGGCTGCACGGGATGGATACACCACGATATCGACGTTGGCAGTGCTCGCCCTATCAAACAGCGGTATTACCCTGTTTCGAAAATTTTAGAGGACGAAATGCACGAGCAAGTGCATAAGATGCTCTGTGCCCGCATAATTAGAAGATCCAGAAGTAATTGGTCTAGTCCAGTAGTTATGGTGCGAAAATCTGACGGCAGTTTTCGTTTCTGAGTCGATTACCGAAAAGTGAACGCTGTGTCGAAAATAGCTGCTTACCCGCTACCCTACATGGATATGATATTGCGGAAGATACAGCATGCTAGATATATATATCGGCGCTGGATTTCTCAGGGGCGTTTTTGCAAATACCTCTTACAGAGCGATCCATCCCTATCACAGCCTTCACTGTACCTGGACTTGGATTATTTGAATTCGTCAGGATGCCATATGGCCTCGCAGGAGGGCCAGCGACGTTCCAGATGCTCGCTGACCAGCTGATCACGCCAGAAATGGAACCGTACGCCTTTGCGTACCTAGACGACATCATAATCGCAACCGACACGTTCTAAGACCGTGTCAAATGGCTAACGTTAATCTTGAAACGGATAAACGAAGCTGGACTCACTATAAACAGGAAGAAGTCGAAAATATGCATGTCTGAAGTGCGTTACCTAGGCGTACTTGTAAACCGTGAGGGCTGTCGCCCCGATCCAGAACGAGTTCGGCCTATAGTCGAGTACCCGGCTCCCAAGAACCTAAAGCAACTGCGCAGATTCCTTGGGATGGCTTCGTGGTACCGTAAATTTCTAGAAGACTTCGCTACACTATGCGAACCGCTCACTGCACTCACTCGTAAAAATGTAAAATACGAGTGGAAGGACGAACAACAGGCAGCTTTTGAGCAAGTAAAAGCTCTGATTGCAACCGCTCCAGTTTTTGCAAGGCCTGACTTCAGCGCTCCATTCATAGTAGAATGTGATGTCAGTGATGCAGGACTCGGAAGCGTTCTTCTGCAACGCATTGAGGGAGAAGACCGCGTGCTCTGCTTCGCGAGCCGCGTCTTGTCTGCTACGGAGCGCAGGCTGTCGGTGACAGAGAGGGAATGCCTCAGTGTTATTTGGTCGATAGAAAAATTTAGACCTTACATCGAAGGCTACCATTTCACTGTAGTAACGGACCACCACAGCCTTGTGTGGCTACAGAACTTAAAACACCCAAACGGAAAATTGGACCGCTGGTCTCTGCGTCTCCAGTCCTACGACTTTGAGATCGTTCACCGTAAAGGTAAAGACAACGTCGTGCCCGATGCGCTCTCTCGTATGTACGAGACCGACGAAGATGAAACAGCTGTAATAGCCTCGCTTTCAGTGGCGAGTCGATCAAGGATCCTTGGTACCAGAAAAAGGCGAAGCAATTCGTCGAAGATCCGAAGGCACATCCCTTCTGGAAGGTCGTGGGAGGCCGACTCTATCATTACCGCCCAGATCCGACGGTAAACGATCTACTCGGACAAGATGACGACGCTTGGAAGCTGGTAGTACCCTACGAACAGCGTAAACGGATTCTCGCCGAGTGTCATGATGAGCCAGTCTCTGGACATCAAGGTTCAAGACCCATCAGAGAATAGCGCTCCGGTACTACTGGCCAAATATGTATAAGGATACAGCCCACTTCGTAAGGAATTGCCACATTTNCTGACACATTTGTCAGCAAGTCAAGGCGGAGCAACTCGCTCCCGCAGGGCTTATGGGCAAACACGTGGTTATACGACCCTGGGAGATAGTCGCTGGCGACACTATGGGACCTTTCCCGAGGTCAACCCAGGGACACGAACATCTACTAATTTTTATCGACTTATTTACGAGATGGATTGAATGTATCCCGATAAGGAAGGCCAATGCAAAGACTATCAAGCGAGAACTGAATCTGCGAATCTTCTTAAGATTTGGTATCCCTGATAGGTTCTTATCAGATAATGGTACTCCTTTTAAAAATAAACTTGTCGATAACTTTGTGGAAGCACATGGAGTATATCACGGCACCTGTGCCCCTTATTCGCCTAAATCTAATCCGACCGAGCGAGTTAATCGCACTATCAAAACAATGATTGCTGCTTTCATTGAAACCAAGCATACTACTTAGGATGAGCACATTCAGGAATTCGCTTTTGCATACAATACCGCTATCCATAAAGCAGCACGCTCTAGTCCGGCGTTTCTCAACTATGGAAGAAATCCAGAGCCGCCGGGTACTACTCGTAGAGAAATAGAGCAAGCTGCCAAGCAAAGCTTAGAAAGAGCCGCGCAAGAAGATTGGCACGCTCGCATGGAAAAATTAGACGACTTCCGAGCGACTGCTCAAGAAAATTCAAAAATCGCTCAAGATCGGCAAGCCAAATACTATAATGCGAAACGCCGCGATGTCGAATATCAGGTGGGTGATAAAGTATGGGCGAAGAATCGTATACTTTCCTCTGCAGCTCAAGCTATCGCAGCCAAACTAAGCCCGAAATATGCTGGGCCATTTACCGTCACGGCTCGCGTAGGGATGAACTCCTATGAGCTTGAGACAGAGCAAGGAGTCGGCATAGGAAAAGTAGCCGTATGTGACTTAAAACCATGTTATGATGAAGAACAGTTCCCAGAAGAGGAGCAAGAAGACCAAGGGGTGGATAGCACAACACAAGGCCCGCCAACTCCGCCAAGGAGAAACAGCGAGCCTTCACCAATTACGCTCCCTGCACCGGCGACTGAAGTAACTGATGATTCTCCAGCGCCAATTATAACTCCCACAGTACCGAAGCGCAGGGGTGGACCGCGAGGTTCCAAGAAAACAGCGACGGTCCCAGCAGAAACTTCGCCTCGCCGCTTGCGCCACAGAAATGGACAATAATTAGAATTCTTTCCTGCGCTTTTGCCTGCTTGCATCTCTCTTGAATCTTGTAGATCTTCCTTCTGTTTAATCTCTTCCTTGTCGCCTATGGCCAGGAGCTCCGATCTAACCAGCTCTACGATCTCTATTTTAGAAACATGCTGCCTGCCAAGGAGCCCGCAACGGTCATTGAGATCTCGCCGGAACTACTACGGAGACTCAGCCAGCTATTGGGTCAGCTGATTATGGGACAGGCCAGCTAGATACCACCGACAGTCGGTGATCCAACTACACTGTCGGACCTCCTGCGGTCCTTAGGAGATACCGCAAGGACAACAGCGGAACCATCGCCGGCCCCACGAGCAGCTATTCTGCCAGCTCCGGCTCCAGACCAACAGGAGGCACCTCTCAAGGCACTGCCACGGCCGCCGGCCGAAAAGCTCCGTGGCATAGAAGCTCTGCAGCCACAGCCGCTCGACGAGGAGACTGATCCATCTCCGCCTCCAGGCGCTACGCCCACTCCACCAGGCACCGCAACACTGCAAGAACAGTGGACCCGGATTGAGGCCAACGCTCGGGCCTGCCGCCGAGATCACAAGGCGGCGGCCCTCAAGGAAAAAGCAGCCTACAAGGAGGTGCTCGCTTTCGCCGAACGGGAAGACATCAGGGGTAAGCCCTTGCTGGATTTCGTAGGTAAAGTGCAGAGGGCAGTCGACTTACAGGAGTATCTCGACCGAGCAGAGGCCCAGTGGCACGAGAACCAGAAACAGGAGGAGAAAAGAAAAGCTCTGAAGCTGGAGCAGTTGAAAAAGCTCCAGGAGCTCGAGGAGATACGCGAGCAACTGCACCACCTCGAAGTGGCTCACGCAGGCAAAGCTAGCGCCCCAAAAACCAGCGAGATGCCCCCAAGGGAGCCTGGACCAACGGCTATGGCCTACAAAGACGCTAAAAAGCCCTGCGGCCCTTTGGAATGCCATCGCACCGATTTGCGGTACGTCAGGTACTGCCAAGTCTGTAACTTGACGGGAGTTGCGAGGACTAAGAATTGCCCCAACTACTACCTTCATAGCAAGTTCCAGAGTGGCGATTTCCCACGCTACCGCAACTAAGCTTATCTACACAAAGATCTTCGCCTCTCATCAAGCTTCGCAGCATTCAAGATCATCAGAAGAGATCAAGCGATTTTCATTTTTTTTCTTAATTTATTTTTGCTGTACAGAAGCGTATTATCTAACTTAGTATCTGGCATCGACGCCCTCGATTTTTGTTTATTTTCGATACTACCTCATGTAATTGTAAGAGAGACGAAGAGGCTGATAGTTGTTAATATTGCTCTTATATTAATCGTTTATTATCTTTCCCATTGAATAAATTTGAATATTTCATTACATTCTAATTTTCATCTTTCATTTTCTTATAGTCGAGAGAGACAGTTGATCGAGCTGGTACCCCGTGCTACCAGCGTCTGGGGTTATACTATAATAAACATTCTATCTGTAAATATTCTTGTATTACATTCCTTTCAGCAGCAGGTAAGTGAGAGGAGCAGACAGCCATAACAGACACACACACAGAGAGCCGCGCGTAGTGTGTATGTGCGTGTGGTGCCGTCTGCAAGAATGAGAGAGAGAGAGAGAGAGAGAGGGAGAGAGAGATTCGCACCGCGACACTTAGGAGTATAGCGCCGAGCTGTAAAGTCGTGCCGATACTGCTGCTTTGTTTCCGCGACTACGCGTACTATAAGCTAGAGATATTCGTGCGTGCGTGCGTTCGTCTTCCGGAGGACTGCTGCTGCGTCCTTGATCAGATACTTCGTGTGTCGCTGGAATCGTCCTGGTGCTGTTCAGCACCGCGTGTCCGGCTCGAGCAGTGCATTTGCTTGCCGCTCGACTTCTCGCTGCACCCGGCCACACACGAGGCTTTGAGGCGTCCGTCCTGCTGTCCAGCATCGGGCCCTGGTAATCCGTACTGCGCCGCTCCGGTCAAAGCCACGTGGCATTTATCGAGTTCCACGAAGCACTTCTGTAAGTACCTGCTCGATCGCAATACTCTCTCTCTCTCTCTCGGCATTATTCGCTCTGCTCCGTCTCTCTTACTCCGCGCTGCTTTTGTACTGATTTCGAGTCTTTACATAAAGAGAAACTTTGCTACTACTCGGCTTGTGTCACTTTGCTCCTGACTCTATCCATTCCCATGCGATTCACTCTTCGTTTATCTCGCGAACTAGCTACGTAGCCAAATTACTCACGACGCCTCCGCGGGCTCACGTGCACGAGGACGTGCACGTACAGCAAACTGCGCTACGGGCCAGGCTTCGCATAGCCTTCAAGAAGCCTGCAACTAGCTGCTGCATACTTTTCCTCTCGCTTATTCGTCGATCAGTGGATGCGCCACTGATCGCTTATACACGGGTGCGGACCCGTCATTCTCTATTATCCCGGTCTAAAACCACGTTATAATACCTACTCGATTTATTCGTAAATAATATAGAAAACTTATATGATTTAGATAAATGTTCGTTTATTGTACACCAGCTGACACACATGATCACTTCTGTGAGACTTTGGGGACCGCTATGGGTATGGTCAGCATTCCCATTTGAGTATATGAATGGTTATTTGAAAAAGATTAATCATGGATCGAATAAAGTTGATATGGAAATCGCTAACACAATGAAAATGTTGAATACTTTTTATGCATTAAAAGCTAAAATATTTGCAAGTGCTTGTGAGAATGAAGAGATAGTAGGACTGCGATAGTCCTTGGAGCTCCGAAGAAAAAATTACTATCCGAAAAAGAAATGGAAATTCTCCACCATCTTATCGCTTCTCAACAAATTGCTGTGCATGATAATTATGTACTAGTATATGTTCGAGCTAAATTAAATGATATTATTTATACTTCGCAAATATAAGAAAGGCAGAAGAAAAGGAAAAATTCGATCATAAGTTGGAATGAAAGATCTTATTATGGCGAGATTTTGTTTTTTATTGTTGTTGATAATAACGTGCCTATTTTAGTACGCCAATTAGTTCGTAATTTAACTGAATCCATAATACTTCATCCACAAATAAAAATAGAGCTATGCGATGTTCTCCACCTTGTATCCACCTTGTACCGTTAAATGAAGACGTCGAAAAACATTTAGATTATAATGGTTATATATGTACCACCTAATTTATTCGAAAAAAAATCGTAATTTTCGAATACCGCATGTAAAAATAGTTAATCAAAACCCTTTTTTAATCCAAGTAATATATATCTATAGATTATGAACTACATTAGTTTTTATTTGATTATACAAAAATTATATATAATTTATATATAGATTATATATAAACTATATATGAAATCGGTTATTACATCGATTATATATAAATTATACATAATTTAAATGATTCAAATACTATATATAGATTATATATATGTGCTTATATATAACTCATATATATCCAATACAGAAGTTTTTCACGTGGGTCTTGGCATAGCAGTTCAGAAGTCTTATCCACATTCTCACCTAGTAGATCTCCTCTTATTTCCTCAGTCGTTTTAGATTTAATCTGAGCAATTAATATCCTTGCTGGCTCAGTCAGACTTTTCTCCTCAATTTTTGTGGTTATGTTCTTAACACTGTGGTCGGGGCAGATTATAAGATTTTTCCCCAGGTATTTAAAGGAGCCTGTTATCTGGTTAAGGCAGTTGATGTAAAAAGCCTCATCACATATGATGCACACTGCTGTATCAACTTTTTCCGCAGGATGATACGCAAGAAAAGCGGAACGCTTATCAGGAGGCTTGCGTACTTCCGCCGTGTTGTTGTTTGAATTGATTGTAGTTGTTTAAAATGTTATTACTATACAATTTTCGACTATAAGAAATGTACTGTATCCTTGCAAACTAAAAGTTATTTTCTTGTAAAGCTGTAATAAGATCATTTCGAACAATAGACCTTGTTTGATTTATAAATATGACAATTAAATGATATATGTAATAGATAAACTGAAAACTGAACTAAAAAGAGAGCAACTTAAAATTGGTTTCTTTTCGTAATCATTCTTTCGTTTGCGACGCTGTGCCTCCCAACACAGGTGCGCAACACCTAGCGCCTCCGTAGGCACTGGGATTTATTTATTTCGCGGGATTGTACACGCGATCGCCGACGTATGGGAGTACGCTAGGGAGAGGTGGGAAACAGAAAAGAAATCAAACACAAACAACACTGTATTCACTTTTCGGGCTCATGTATTTCACCCAACCCTTCCCTACAACGTGGTGGCCGAAGCCGCCCACACACAATAGCCGCCCAGGGCTCGTTTTCGCTCCTCCGCTCACTCTCTCACACACGCACGCTCTGCCACTCTGTAGTCCTGAGGGTCTCGCCTCTGAACACAGCTGACTCTCTTTTATCTATACGCGTTAGTCCCCAAGCCGTAGCCGGTGACGTCACGCTACGCTCACGGCTGCCGTCCCGAGGCTCTCGCCTCTAAACGTAGCTCTCACTCTCTCTCTCTCTCTCTCTCTCTCTTGGCTGACTCAGTTTATTGGCTGTATATAGTATTTTATTCTGTATTTTATATATAATGTATTTATCTGTATCTTATCTTTAATGTTACAGCGTATAATTTTAATGTCGTGCAATATGGATAGCTCTATGACAAAAATGTCGAAAAGTACTGATTTACTGTGATATGCGATGGTGTTTTCACCTTATATATTTTATAATGCACTACTATCTGAAAATATTTTATTTGTGCCGCACGTAAATTCTATAACTGCGTGCGTAAACTAACTGTACCATGGTTACCATGTATGTAAGCTACTTTAGCAACCTAGTTGCTTCATTATTGTATTTTTGCTATTTAGCGAATAAAAGAGCATCTATCTATCTATCTATCTTGCACGCACACGCGCCTGCTCAGCGCAGCTCCCGCTGGTAGCTGCGCGGCCGATACGCTCTCTCTCTCTCTCTCTCGTGCGCGCGATAGTACGCACTAGCGGCGCAATCTCTCGCGTACGCACTCAGCGCGGCGCCGTCGTCCTAGCTTGCGCGGCCGACGCTCCCTACTCTCGCGCTCACACACACACCGCTACGCGCTCACCGACGGCTCGCGCTAGCGGCCCCGGCACGACGATGCCTGAACCGCAGTCCGTGTATCTATGCTCTCGCTCCCTCCCTCTCTCTCTCTCTCGGAATGTTGAGATCCACCGGAACTCAACATTCCCGTAGCGAGCACCGAGGCCGGAGCTAGGGCCTTTCAAGTTCATGGTGCTCGTTTCTGGAATTCTCTCCCTTCCACCCTGCGCAATCTTCCATCGCTTGCATCATTTAAAAGAGCGCTGCGACTGCATCTGCTTGCTCTCGATCTCTGACTGCCCCAATTCGACCAGCGTTGCTAATTATATTCTAGTCTGACTCAGTTTATTGGCTGTATATAGTATTTTATTCTGTATTTTATATATAATGTATTTATCTGTATCTTATCTATAATGTTACAGCGTATAATTTTAATGTCATGCAATATGGATAGCTCTATGACAAAAATCTCGAAAAGTACTGATTTACTGTGATATGCGATGGTGTTTTCACCTTATATATTTTATAATGCACTACTATCTGAAAATATTTTATTTGTGCCGCACG
>CM053170.1:54155544-54195553 GCA_012977825.3 Pteromalus puparum
GGGGGACGACCAGACTCCCGTTCCCTCGAGGAAGCCTTCCTGGCACGAGACGCTGGCCTCCGTCCTCTCGTGCTGGCGTGGCGCAGGAGACGGCGGTTGAGCTGCGGGAAGCCCGAGGATGCGGCAAGGTCGGTGACCGGATGGCTGGTTGACGGTGGCTCCGTCCTTGACTGGCTGTCCAGGTCGTCGGGTTGCTGCTCTCACTCTCTCTCTCTCTCTCTCTTTCTCTCGCACTATCACTCGCGCGCGCTTTTGGTTCTCGTTGACGTGTTGCGTCACCGAGAATCTGCAACGAACTGCTGAGTCGCGCCGCGGCGCGCGCGCTCGGCGTCTCGCCGTCGGCCGTTAAGGCCCGACCGATAACGAAGCCCGATTGGCCGAGTGCGGCGCGAGACGTGCTGATTGGCAGCTCGTTTCGCTCCCGCTCGGACCGGCGGGCTCTTCCTTGAGCACAACGGCCAGCGAATTCCATGAATTCCCGGTACGTAACTCGCATCCGAGAAAACACTGGCCTCGCTGGAATCGATCGGCTCTTTTCTTGCATCGGAAGGTTTTGCCGCGCAAACAACAAAATGCGATATGCGCGGCTGCGACGTACAACGTCGCACGTTCGTCATTTTTATCACATTTATTTTGGTTTCAGCTTTTGTCTGAAATACACACATATATTTCGTACTCCATAATTAAATAACATTTCCCAGTTTTTGGGTATTCTAAAGACTTTTTGGCACTCGTCTGTAAAAAAACATGTGATTAGAAAATCATGTCCTACATATAAATTCCCTTTGATATAACAAAATAGCAATTGCAAATTTACTTTTTGGAGAATTGATTCTCTCTGGATCTAATCTTGGCAACTTTTCTAAACCTGCAGTTTTGTTGGCATTGCAGACTGCTTCGGTTGGACTATGCATAGCTAATTCTTCTTCAGTAAAAATGATGCTAACCCAATAACGTGCATAACTTGCTATGGATGTTTTATCAAGATTTGCTAACTGCGATGACTTGATTTAATACTTTGTTGGCAAATACTGAACTTTTTATGTCAATTTTTGTTTCTAAAATGATAAATTGTGATGAAATGATAATTTCTGAAATGATAATAGTTTTTTTTTGCTTCCTCCTAGAGGAAGCTTTGTAATAGTAAAATTTTCGACTTTGTCAAAAATAGGTTAGAAATTCATTCTGAGGTGTTTGGAGTTCGAATCACGTTTTTAGAAAATGTCCGTATGAATGTGCATGCGCGCGTGTGTGTGTGTGTGTGTGTGTGTGTGTGTGGATGGATGGTGTGTGAGTGTATGTATACCGTAATATTTTTGAATCTAGTTTGTAAATGTCAATAAAATTTGATATGTATATCTATTTTGGAATTAAGAATTCGGGAAAATAAGTATTTTTTGAGTTTGCCAACTAGTTTTCGTTTTATGGCCATTTTTTTAATTTTGCAAAACTATATTTTGCGTTCTTTTTATCTTCCCATTGCTACAAACAATTCAGCTACTACGCATTTGAAAGATAATAAAATTACCTACATTTTCCCGTTTGGCCCACGGGATCGACCGCACCGTTTGGCAGAAAATGCGAAAATGGTGAATGTTTTTGAAGAAGCCATACCTTTTAATTGGAATATTAGAACCTCACGAAAAAAATCATGTTGATGGGTCACGTGTCAATTTATATTCCACTAAAATTTCAAGTGGTTAGACTACTTATTTTTTCAGTAATAAATCGAAAACTGAAAAAAATGAGTTTTCTATGTCCAACGTATACGAGAGTAAAAAGACTTTAATACATTTAAAATTTTGGGAAAAGGTAGATTTTTTATGTCACTCGGCTAAGTTCTTTGCGCAGCTTTCAGAACCCTATGATTCTTGAGATATCAAGGTTTGAATTTTTCCTTGAGGTTCCTGAGTTTTTACTAACTTACTTTTTTTTTACTAACAAGAACCCGGGTTCTAATCTCGGTCATGACAAATTTTTTTATATTTTTTTAGTGTTTAATTGTTTTTAGATTTTCATTAAATATACTCTTTTATAATTCTTTTTGTAATAAAATACTAATCTCTGGCAATTTAATTATATACAAAAATTCTACAAGTGATTTATCAAGTGATTTATCAATTGATAAATCGCGCCAAATTGTCACTTGATAAATCATTTGATAAATCACTTGACAAATCAGTTGTTTAATCACTCGATTAATCAAATGATTAATCAAATGATTTTTTGCGCCAGGGATGGCATATGTCATCGGGATGAAAAGAAAATTTGTACATTTTTATTTATTATTAAATGTCTTATTTATTCATTGTATTTAATTAGCTTTAAATTGATTTAATTGATTGAATTTGATTAATGCCTTTTTAAATATTAGTAAATAGCGTGCGGGAATGGTTTGTTGACGTTTTTAAAGAATTCCTCGTCGCGTGTAATATTAAACCTATTGCAAATTCTCATCTTTAATTTTGGCCCGGAAATTGCTGTATCCTCTTATTTAATGAAAAATGAGTTTCTTAATATTCAAGGTCGCCTATAAAAAGCAGATTCCCCCCCCCCCTCCAAATAAGTTCAAAAAATCAAGTTTTGAAACATTCGAAATTACACATGAGATTTTGTAATAGGAAAACGTTACACGAGACGACGATTTATTCTTTCACTGACACCAAAACGTAAACAATTCATTGTGCCGCGCGCTAAAAGAATTCGCATTACCCCATGCTCAATAGCTTGAGGGAAAAAAGCACATTGCGCAAAAATTCCTGTGCACGAACTTTGCAAAACTTTGTTGGTAAAGTGTACGATACGAGTGCACAAAGTATAGGTCGCTCCCGCTCGAGCAAAGCAATAAGTAATATACTATTATGTAATTGAACATTTTTAAAAAGAAAAATGCAAATATTTAAATCAAAGAATGAGGTGATTGTCCCATGTAATTATTTTCCACTATAGTAGAATAGGAAGAAGCTAGGTGCCAATGACTTGGCAGCGGTTTTTTTTTTTTATACTATAGTATACAAGACTTGTATGTCGCATTGACTTACTTCGGCAGTTGCAGAATCCTTGTTTTGCTGATTACTTTCTCGTTTATATCTATGATCTTCTGACGTATTTTCGCCCTCAGAATGAATTCTTTGTATCTAAATAGAAAAATGTCGATAACTTATATAAGGTTATATCAAGTATTGCTAAAAAAATAATTTATTAATATTTAGGTTAAATGTACCTCATTTATTTTACAACCGTTGCGACTGCTCTCCTTATGAACATGTTTACTGTGATTCGTAATATCCTGCATTATTTGATAAGATGAACTTAAAAGATTGCGTAGATTTTCGTCTGCAATTTTCTTGATGGTTACAAAATCTATAGTTATAAAAATAAAAAAAATGTATTTACCTTCAATATTTTACATAAATATGTTTACTTTCAAACAGAACAATGAATTATATCAATCATACCTTAACTTATATTCCTCAGTGAAGCCTGCATTTTTATGATCTCGTTACTGTTATCTAAAAGACTATTCTTTTGAAATTCATCTAACTCTAGATCCAGCCTTATTTTCTCTTCTAGTAACATTTTATATTTTATGTCACGTTCACCAAGTTTTTGTTTCAAATCCTCAATTTGTGTGTTTGAAGATAAAATTTCAGCATTTTGCTCTTCAATTCTTTCATCTTTACTTGTCAACAGCTGTAGATATTCGTCTTCACATTCACAATCAGCAGTACTTTTCTCATTCAAATCTGACTCAACTGAAGAGTTGTCACTTATTTATTCAACATAAAAATGTAAACAAAAAATATAAGATTGATATAGAGAATATATAAAATTATATTTACAGAAATATACATAGAATAAGCTCATCACCTTATCGTTTGGTCCGTCTAGTAGATCATCTTCACTTGACAATGGAGCAGGCCTTTTTAGATTTGGTCTCTTTTTAGATTCATTTATCAAAGATTGTGAAAAGTCCTCTTTATCCTCATTACTACCGTGTTTGCTCTTTACATCTTTACGCATATCTTTTGTTGGACTTTCGATACTATTATATTTCTCTAAATTCTTTTGTTTTGCTTTCATCTCAATACAATCTATAAATCAATAAAATAAAAGTAAATTGATAGAAGGCCAAAGTGAACAGAGTATATCTGTATGCATGCCAATGTATTTTGATACTCACTACCTTAAGCTAAAACCCTTGCACTATGTTTATTAAAAAATGCACTTTGTTCGCGCGTATTACGCTCGCCATAACGGTAACAGTCATTAAGACGGCATCGTCTCGTTCTCGGAAAATATCTACCGGCGACGCGCCGTAACTTGTAAAGCTTTGTCGGGAAATTTCCAGGCGACGAGCGAGACTATAGACCAATAAAGCCGTAACTGTAAATGGGCTTCCGAGCGGCCCAGTACTAGGAAACATTAGCTTCATGAGGGTCTAGGTGCGCAGGTAGCCAATCCCTTCCAATGCCGCTAACATAATTCCCAGTAAGCGGAGCCCGGGGGTGGTAACGCTCAACTGCACAGCCACTCCCTTCTCCTGCAGCGGACGCTTGCGTGGTATAGGTGGATAGGCGCTGCCTGCCGCCAGAGGACGCTGCTGCTCCGTGAGGCCCGCCTCTCCCGGAGCAGAACCGACTTCTGCCGCTACGGGCAGCTCGTCTCAAATTCATTCTGCATCGAGCAACTGTAGAGTGAAGAACTCGCTTCTAACCCCTACCAGGAGCACGAAAGCCAGTCACGTCAGATCGCGGTGCGTTTATATTGTATTTGCGTGCGAGTAAGTTTGTACCTTTTAAAATTGTCTCTATATAATAAATTTCATATTCAGCTTGCCTTGGCTTTTCTCCTTACTCCGAAGGGGTTTTTACGCCAAGTCAAGTTTTCAATTGCCATAACGTGAATCGCTGATCTTTTATTTTTAACCAATTACTCATTCCCTCTTTCCCGAACTCCTGTCGTTACACGACAAAACAATGTTTAACGAGGTTTTGATATACTTTCCTGTTCCAATGTTGCAGTTCGGTCAATTTATGCTTACATCACATTTATTTTCAATAACCTCTTTAATATTCAAAGTATCGGCTTCTTCGAGCCAACACAGATATCCTACTTGTTGCAATTAACTCGTTATCTTCATAGTCTCTCTCATTAATAAGCTTGACAAGAATACACTCATCATTATTTACATCACCCAGCTTTTTGATATAATCTTGATCTTGACTAGTATAATTTATTTTCTCCCAATGAAATGTGCATCTTGTTGCTAACCTATAAAAAAATATGAATATTAAAAATATGATGATTAAAACAAAATATACAACTCTAATAACCTATGATAACAGAGAAAGAAATATGATTTAAAAAATAGTCTTCTATGCTTATTTTAATGATTTGTTATTTATAAAAATTTGTATTACCTAAATTATTGTAGTGTAGAAAGCACTAATTTTTGAAAAAAACTTTAGTTTTATAAAGTTTCTAGCAGTAAAAGCTTTTGGAAAACTTTGGCAGTATTTAGTCATTTAGGTGTATCCAATACTGTTTCCAACAAAATTATTTTAAAATACAAGCTGCCGAATCTGCTGAATTGACTTCGAGATTTATCCGTTTTGACACTTTTGCGCAGTTGCGTTTCTTTTGTCCTATTCCGTTCCATTCTATTCCTTCCGTTGTTTTGTTATTGGCCGTCACGTCGTCTGCCGTGAGTCGTCTATAACATTCTCTAAAACTTTCTAGTAGAATCCGTAACCCATGGCCGCAACTTTCCGGACATTTCAGAATAAGTAAATTATTGTTGTGCACATAGACGTACTAGAATGTCTATGATTGTGCAGCATGTTGTAATTCTTGTGCAGAAACGGTTTTACGTCGCATGTAGTACGTCTGCGTAGTTACTCACATACGTATTCTAAAACTAAAGCAGTAGTAAACAGTAAAATGAGGTAACCGTAGGAAATCAGTATTCGGAAATATTCAAGCCAAATATATTTATTTTGCATGTTTATGTTTATGTACATTTCTGTGGAGGAATGAGGCCGCATGCAGGACGAACCAACGTAGTATAACCTTATTTAAACATTTTTTGTAAGGAAGGGTTGACGGTTGCTATCGGTCTCTCCGAGGCAGGTAAAGGTGTTTCAATAGAAAAAACAAGTTAGTTCATTTTTTCTTTCAACGTTTCGGCGAACAATGTCGCCCTCATCAGGATAACTGAGAAGAAATTCGGTTTATTGTTAACAAAATTTCAAGAGTACAAAAATTATTTAGACTGTGCGACATATGAGGTGCTTACAAGAATTATCTGACTCGACAGGCTCGTTGATGGAAAGTTCGAGGCTGCGTTTTCCCCGCCGGGCGCCGGCGGCGGCGGGGAGAGAGCGTGTGGTCGTTGTGTCTCTCTCAGCTACTCGAGGCGAATTCGCAAGAGTTGGATATCCGCGCTGCTTTTATACTCTGCGCGGGACGGCGAGAGTTGCGATCGGTTTGTTGACATTTTTCGCTAGTGACGTGAGCGTCGCTGCTCATATGTGCCTACAGCTGACAGTAAGGAAGGATCGAGAAGCTCGCGTCTCTATGATTTTCGGAGATCGTCAGAGAGCGGCGTGTTGGTCCGATGCGATTTTACATTATTCGAGATGCTTATACAAGTAGCGCAATCGGAGAGCGAGTAAACCAGCTTGCGTTGAATATCTTTTTTTTTTTTTTATTATGATATAGGTGTATAAGTCATGTGTGTTGTTGTTTTTAGTTGATGTATTAGGTGTGTGTACACAGAGCTTATGTGCTGTGTATCTTCTTTTTTATTCACATCGTTTTCTTGTAAATGTATGTGCATCATTTCGGATATTAATCGTTTATTTAAATTTGTTTCTTTGTCTTTGATTTTATAATTTTCAAAATTGAAAGTGTGGTTATTATTTTTTACATGATCGGATATTACGCTATTTTTTGATTTTTTGTGTTCGTTGATGCGTATACATACATTTCGTTTTGTTTGGCTTACTTACGTTGCAGAGCAGTCATTGCATTCGAGTTTATAGACCACATTATTTTCGTTGTTTTTTTCAATCTTATATTTACCCTTGATGATAATTCTTTTCATGTAGCTGTTTATTTTAGGTATAATTTCAATATTTTAGCTTTAAATGCATGACTGGTTTGCTCGTAAAAACCGCTTATATAAGGTAGGCTTACAATGTTTCGTTTTTCATTGCGGTTTGTTATTTGTTTTGATGTATTAGATGTAATTGTGGCTAGTCGTTTTCGCAAATATTTGTGATTATAAAGCCGGTGGGTAACTGTTCTCGTGCAATAGTTTTTTGACAATGCTTATGTTCTTATTATGGAATTTCTTATTTGACATTTGATCGTTCTATCGATGACATTGTAAACCATCGCGATTTTTTGAGATAACGGGTGTTGTGACTTATAATTTAGAAATCTACCAGAGAAAGTCGGCTTTGTGTACCAGTCGGTAATTACATTATCGTTTTCTTTTATTACTAAGATATCTAAAAAACTTATGGAGTTATTAATTTCTATTTCATGTGTGAATTGTAAAAAATAGCGTAATATCCGATCATGTAAAAAATAATAACCACGCTTTCAATTTTGAAAATTATAAAATCAAAGACAAAGAAACAAATTTAAATAAATGATTAATATCCGAAATGATGTACATACATTTACAAGAAAACGGTGTGAATAAAAAAGACGATACACAGCACCTAAGCTCTGTGTACACACACCTAATACATCAACTAAAAACAACAACACACATGACTCATACACCTCCGATATCATAATAAAAAAAAAAAGATATTCAACGCACGCTCGTTTACTCGCTCTCCGATTGCGCTACTTGTATAAACATCTCGAATAATCTAAAATCGCATTGGACCAATACGCCGCTCTCTGGCGATCTCCGAAAATCACAGAGACGCGAGCTTCTCGATCCTTCCTTACTGTCAGCTGTAGGCACATATGAGCAGCGACGCTCACGTCACTAGCGAAAAATGTCAACAAACCGATCGCAACTCTCGCCGTCCCGCGCAGAGTATAAAAGCAGCGCGGATATCCAACTCTTGCGAATTCGCCTCGAGTAGCTGAGAGAGACACAACGACCACACGCTCTCTCCCCGCCGCCGCCGGCGCCCGGCGGGGAAAACGCAGCCTCGAACTTTCCATCAACGAGCCTGTCGAGTCAGATAATTCTTGTAAGCACCTCATATGTCGCACAGTCTAAATAATTTTTGTACTCTTGAAATTTTGTTAACAATAAACCGAATTTCTTCTCAGTTATCCTGATGAGGGCGACATTGTTCGCCGAAACGTTGAAAGAAAAAATGAACTAACTTGTTTTTTCTATTGAAACACCTTTACCTGCCTCGGAGAGACCGATAGCAACCGTCAACCCTTCCTTACAAAAAATGTTTAAATAAGGTTATACTACGTTGGTTCGTCCTGCATGCGGCCTCATTCCTCCACAGAAATGTACATAAACATAAACATGCAAAATAAATATATTTGGCTTGAATATTTCCGAATACTGATTTCCTACGGTTACCTCATTTTACTGTTTACTACTGCTTTAGTTTTAGAATACGTATGTGAGTAACTACGCAGACGTACTACATGCGACGTAAAACCGTTTCTGCACAAGAATTACAACATGCTGCACAATCATAGACATTCTAGTACGTCTATGTGCACAACAATAATTTACTTATTCTGAAATGTCCGGAAAGTTGCGGCCATGGGTTACGGATTCTACTAGAAAGTTTTAGAGAATGTTATAGACGACTCACGGCAGACGACGTGACGGCCAATAACAAAACAACGGAAGGAATAGAATGGAACGGAATAGGACAAAAGAAACGCAACTGCGCAAAAGTGTCAAAACGGATAAATCTCGAAGTCAATTCAGCAGATTCGGCAGCTTGTATTTTAAAATAATTTTGTTGGAAACAGTATTGGATACACCTAAATGACTAAATACTGCCAAAGTTTTCCAAAAGCTTTTACTGCTAGAAACTTTATAAAACTAAAGTTTTTTTCAAAAATTAGTGCTTTCTACACTACAATAATTTAGGTAATACAAATTTTTATAAATAACAAATCATTAAAATAAGCATAGAAGACTATTTTTTAAATCATATTTCTTTCTCTGTTATCATAGGTTATTAGAGTTGTATATTTTGTTTTAATCATCATATTTTTAATATTCATATTTTTTTATAGGTTAGCAACAAGATGCACATTTCATTGGGAGAAAATAAATTATACTAGTCAAGATCAAGATTATATCAAAAAGCTGGGTGATGTAAATAATGATGAGTGTATTCTTGTCAAGCTTATTAATGAGAGAGACTATGAAGATAACGAGTTAATTGCAACAAGTAGGATATCTGTGTTGGCTCGAAGAAGCCGATACTTTGAATATTAAAGAGGTTATTGAAAATAAATGTGATGTAAGCATAAATTGACCGAACTGCAACATTGGAACAGGAAAGTATATCAAAACCTCGTTAAACATTGTTTTGTCGTGTAACGACAGGAGTTCGGGAAAGAGGGAATGAGTAATTGGTTAAAAATAAAAGATCAGCGATTCACGTTATGGCAATTGAAAACTTGACTTGGCGTAAAAACCCCTTCGGAGTAAGGAGAAAAGCCAAGGCAAGCTGAATATGAAATTTATTATATAGAGACAATTTTAAAAGGTACAAACTTACTCGCACGCAAATACAATATAAACGCACCGCGATCTGACGTGACTGGCTTTCGTGCTCCTGGTAGGGGTTAGAAGCGAGTTCTTCACTCTACAGTTGCTCGATGCAGAATGAATTTGAGACGAGCTGCCCGTAGCGGCAGAAGTCGGTTCTGCTCCGGGAGAGGCGGGCCTCACATAAATATAATTTTTAGAATACGAATGATAAACATTTATAAAATATTTTATCGACCATACAATTTTTTTGCTGGTTACAATAGATATAAAGTTAATAATAAACTTCGCCATCTTAATATATGTAATGCTTCTATATTTCATGGCTATGTCTTTCAAGAGTTAGGGATTTACTTACCATAGGATTCAGGCACAGAGTTGTTTATTGACATTTATGTTTTTTTACTCTTGGAAATTTGAAATGGCAAACACAATAATGTCCATGTGATGAGATACATAGACTTATAAATGAAGGGGACGCATCACTTTTAAACTCTGAAAAATAAAATTCTTATAAATAATTACAAAAATAAATCTTAATTGTTATATCATTTGTATACGAATATAAGGTTATATTACCTGTAAAATCCCTTTATAAATATCAAAAGTACAAGTGTACAAAGCATGCTCCTAAAATTTTAGCCCAATAGAACCATGTGGTCATATTGAATCCTACGGACAGTGCCAAAATACTCAAAACAGTATACGGAGAGTCACTATGGGTAAGTAGGTCTTAATATGGATTTACTATGGTAAAAATACAGGTAATATAACCTTATATTAGCATAAAAATTATATAACAATTATAATTTATTTTTGTAATTATTTATAAAAATTTTATTTTTCAGAGTTTAAAAATGGTGTCCCCTTGAACGATGACTTATATCATTACATGGTTATGGTATTATTGTACAAGTCATTATAAATAATATAGTCAATTGAAATAATAGAAAATTTGTTCTAACTAATAGAACATATTTCCAAGAATATAAATCATACCTAACCAATTCGCTTGATAAATAGTTATGAGTATATAATAAATTGGATCAAATATGAAACTTGATTTTTCCCTTTCGATAATCGAAAGTGGATTGATACACCATTAAATTGTTATAAATGTTTATTAGTTTTTGATGTATATAATAAAATTTTTTTAAATATTTTCACATAGTTCGAAATTAATTATTCATAAACAAGTCATAACAAAATAATATAATATGTGAAATCATATGGTTCATCGCCAAGATTTAAAACTTGGTATACGAGTCCTCGAAGTGATTTGCATTCTGTCTGTGTAGTTTGGTGATTTAATTATAGAGTAGAAGGTATACTTAACTCTATATTCAATCACCAAATTATACAGATTTAATGCAATACATTTTGAGGACTGGTACACCAAGTTTGAAGTCTTGGCAATCGACTAAAAATTCCGTAATTTCAATATTTTAAATTAAATTTTTCAAAACTGGTCCATCGACGAGATGTGAAACTTGATGTGCAAGATGTTTTAATAAATTTATTCTATATTAATATTAATATCATAATCTGTTGTATTTTTCGTAATCATAATGTTTATATTCTAGTCAGAAATTAGTGGAAGCATGGACGACATTGAAGGGGAAAGTAATAGTACTAGCCAGCTGCAAAACATTGACTCACCTAATGTACACTCTGATGCAATTAATACTTCAAACACCACCGTTTCACACGTGTCTGAGTTACATTCATCTTATAATGGGAACATATTAGATAATAATGAATCACTGTCAGATAGAAGTTCTGATTTCAATGATATGAATGTAACAGATGATAAGGGTGACGACGAATAAGATGATAATGATGATGATAATTATGATGATGATTATAATGAAGAAGATTCTGATACAGATTATGACGAGGATGATGACAACAATCAAAATGTTATATTTAATGAAAATTTTTTGATACAACCAGATGACGAGCCAGCAGATGAAGATAATGATATTCATGGAACAACGGAAAGTAGTGATTCGATAATTTTATAAACGCATACAAATGATTTTTAACCTCATTGTCAATTAATTCAAATTTTGCACCAGAATATATTCAAATATACTCGAGAAGAAAGTCAATTACTGATAATGGCTATGGTTTTGAATCATAAAATTGCTGATAATGAATTGGAGGATTTGATTATTGATTTTCATCTTAATAATGTAGTCTACAAATCTAAGTACAGATTCTTACAACCATTTCCTGACCAAGAAATGATTGAATACCATTATTGTTGTAATAAATTATAAAATTTTGATGACAGTGACAGAACCACGTGTACAAAATGTTAAACAAGCTCATTAAAGATTAATTTAAAAGAAAAAGAGAATACTTTTTTCTACATTCCATTGAAGAAACAACTGGAAGACTTAATAAATAGTAATGTATATAGTAGCATACGAAGAGACTGTGATAAGAGTGATGTTGTAAATGGAGAAGTGTATAAAACATTTCGAAGAAAAAATATTATTGGTGATAAAGATATCTCGATACAATGGAACGTTGATGGAGTCAGCCTCTGCAAATCTTCCAAAAAAGTATGTGGACCATCCAAGTTGCGATCAACGAGTTGCCTTACCGAATCAGAAAAAAGAATGTTACTTTATGTGGATAATGGTACAACAGTAAAAAACCACCGATGAATCTATTTCCAAAGCCTTTTGTCGATTAACTAATTCAGCTACGTAAAGAAGGAATGACGTGTAATACATTTTCGAATGAAGATGAAGTAACGATTCGAGTTTACACTCTCCTTAGTACTGTTGATTCAGTAGCTAGACCGCTGCCCCAAAATATGTATGACAATTTAATGGAAGGTATGGATGCCCTTACTGCCTTTATAAAGGACAACAGGCCATTGTTGGAAGAGGTACAACGCGCATTTATTCTTGGGGTAACAAAAAGTTCAGAACAAATAAAGAACATAAAATGTATGTAAAAAATGCCCTGAGACGTGGTAAAACTGTTAAAGGCGTAAAAGGACCGTCAATAATATCTCTGCTACCTTATGGATATAAACTGTTGTCCTCCAGATTATATGCACTCCTGAGTCCTGCTTGTTAGGAGTTGGGAAGCTGTTCGCAACTACACGCTTCGATGATAAAAATAATAGCGAAAGATACTATATGTGTCAAAATGCAGAAGAGTTTCATAGAAGACTATTAGCTATCAAGGCACCTCACGAAGTAACAAGAACATCCAAATCTATAAATGAAAAATACAATGCAAACGGATGGAAGAATTTGATTCTATTCTACTCAACGGCGTGCTTAGATTACTAGATAGAAGTTTACTAGATAGAAAATATATACAACATTGGCATTTATTTGTTCTTGGTCTTTATATGTGTTCATAGTAATTGAAAATATCACTATTAAATCAGCAATACAGACAAAAATTAAAATATTAATAATTGTATTGAAAAATGATTTAATAATAATGTATTTGAAATAAATAATTGACAATTTATCATTTGTTGACCTCACTATTTTTTTACCATCGTTTGTCGCTATTACAAAAATTATTTCTGTTAGTTATCATTATAAATAAAAAAAGTCAATACATGAAAAAAAGGTATACTTTCCGACATTTACCTTTTAAAAAAGGTTTTATTTTGAAGATTTTAATATTGCTTTTGCCTTTTTTAAGGTCTAGTATTTTAGGATTTGAATCTCGCGCCGCTACGCGCTCTCCGTTGCGACGTTGCGCGGGGTGCGCATGCGTCAATGTGTGCGCCACCTGCTCGGGCCGCGAGCCCCGACGGGCCCGCGCACGCTTCCGTTCGCGCTGATTCAGTATGTTCAGCGTCCTTCTCAAGATTTTCTAAGTCTAATTGTACTCGTCCATTGCGCTTCTTGTTCAGGTGCAATAATACGTTCGTTCTTTTCAGAGCGAGTATTGTTCACCTCGTTTTTGTGTGACCTTGTAATCCGCGATTTCCCGCCGAATCTTGCGATCGCGTGCGCTGGGTTGTGTGTATGAGAGTGCCTCGAGGCCATAGTTTAAGGATGATTGACGAAGCTGCCCACGTATTGGACGTGACTTCTTCGGGACGAGCGAGTAGCGGCAACATCCCTTGTTGCCCAGGCGCCAAGCGTCTGGACCCTCGAGACGTTGAGGCGCGCTTGGTGCAGGTTGCAGACCATCAGGACTCTCTCCCCAGGCCCACTTGCCAACCCACCACGACTTGGCGAGAAGCTAGCGACAGCGTGCGACGAACGTGCGACTCAGTGTCATCCTCAGGCGACGACGCTCAAGGTTGCGGCGATTGCGCGGGCTACGAAAGCTCTAGGGTAAGAGACATCTCTCTGCAGCGTCTAGTCTTAAGTTTCTCTTACGTTTCCTTCTCTTTAGTTTATCTTTTTGTATCATTTGTTAAATAAATCTTTCCGCTTGCTACGGCTTTTCCCTCTATTCCGTGAGGTTTTTTATGCCGCAGCAAGTGTTTTTTCTTTACCGCGAAATATTGTGTTTTTACTGATTAATCCTTCACTCACTCAAATATTTTTTAAGAGAACTAGAAAATTAACGGTACATTTTGCGTCACCATATATAGTATTTACAGTTAAACACTCAAAAACAGCACCACCTGTATCTCGTTATTTTGTCCGCATGGATGCCGTCTTTGAATATTATTTACACCTAGACAGCAAATCCTACGAAACGCACCACCTAGGCCTCTACATTAGCTATCCTGTACACCTAGCCTCCAAAAACTACATACCGCACCACTTAGACCTCGTCATCGGTGATCCTGTATACTTTGATACTGTTCACCTAGACGTCATCTTCGAACATTTTTTGCACCTAGACCCGAAAAACTACGGAGCGCACCATCCAGACCCCATCATCGGCTATCCTGAACACCTAGACGCAATCCTCGAACATTTTTTACACCTAGACCTGAAAAACTACGGAGCGCACTATCCAAACACACCTAGACGCACTCCTCGAACAGTATTTTTACCTTAACCCAAAAAACTACCTGGACCTTGTCATCGGCCACCTTATTAGCGCCTCATCTGGGCGCATTAGATTGGCCTTGTCATTGGTCACATTGGTTAGCTATACATTATTTCGAAAAGCAATAGCACAATTGTATTAAAAAAGGTAACAAATATATTATTACCTAGACCTCGTCATCGGCTACCCTCGCTACCTAGTTACTAGCCAGGAACGTAAATTGTGCACTGGCAACCTCTTAAATTAAAAAAGCTGACTGTAGATTGTTATCTGAATATCGTAATATGTATATAATATGCATTTAAAATACGTTTTTTTTTAATCAGGTTTGAATTTTCGCGCCCCGGAAGTGTCGAGGATAAGAACGGAAGTTAGGAGAAGAAAAAAAATCGAAAAGAATGTTTACAGCGTAAAATTCTGACCGTTATATTATCATAACAGGTCGTTAAATTTTCACGATTTTTTTTTAAATTAAAGATTTGTTAAAATCATTCAGACTAGCACCGGTTTGGTACAGAATAAAAAACAGATTCTGATAAGTTATAAACGTTTGAAATTTTGAAAGAGGTTAGGAATCCCCATTTCAAAGTATATAAGGTGGTAGTGCCCGTAGTCGTATGTATATACTTTATATACTTTTCCTAGGCACTACTGTGCCCTTCGATTTTTTTCGGATTTATAGAAATTTAAAAACAGTAAAATGACACGTTGGATGTAATATAAAGTTGTAATCGTACCTGCACTTTTGGCATATGCATCTCGACCAGCTGGAACCTGTAAATAGTCCCTAGTCGAAGTAGGTTGATGGGGGGAGTGAGTTAAAGCTTTCTGCACAAGTCCCGTCAAATTAGCAAGCTGTCTTTCCATGTGTTCCACCCTTATTCTAATTAAAAAAAATCCTTGATCAGTATTTATTTGATAATGTCTTTTAATTATAACTAGCTGAATTCGCTTATTTTGCTTGCGATAAACATGAAAATTAAAATAATATTTCATTTTACTTATGCCTTAATTACAATCATAATAATACAAGATTATATTTTAATCATAAAAAAGAAAACCCACCAAGTCTCATTTTCTTTGTTTTGCTAGAAGATAGTGGGACGAAAGTCCGTTTTTACAATTTATATACGCGTTTTTTTTTATAGTGATTTTTTAGTTTTGAAATTTCAGTTTTTGCCAACAAAGTTATCGGAAAAGTTAATAAAAGTAAATTGCTTAATATGTACCTGAAAGAGAATAAAATTGCCTATGTTTTTACCGTGAAAAATTTATATTATCGTTCGTCGTTCTTTTATTATACACCATACAGTGCAATTTTTTTTTCCTCCTCAAGAGGAAGCTTTGTAATAGTAAAATTTTCAGTTTTGCTAATACTTCGTGGAAACGCATTTGGAGGTGTTTGGAGTACGAATCATACGTTTTTAGAAAATGTCCGTGCGGATGGCTGTGTGTGTGTGTGTGTGTGTGTCTGGTGGTGTGTGTGGTGTGATGTTGTGGGTGTGTGTATGTGTTTATTACGTATACGCCGATAAATCTTTGGACCATGCGACGGATCGTAAAAAATTTGACGATGCATATATTTTTTCTGAATTCTGAATTTAGTGTCATTTTTTGTTTTATGATTCTGACCATTGTTATGGCCATCATTATAGGCCATTTTTCTGATTTTTGAAAAAACATAATTTTTGCTTTTTATAAGTGATAATCGATTATTCAATAATATCAACCAAGAGTGTATCTAAAGAACATAATTTGTCTCTTTTTTCCCGCAAGATTGTTCTAGATTTGACTGATCCTGTTCATTTTTTATGATATAAAAGGTATTTTTCGATAAGTATATATAACTCAATAAATCAATAGTGTAAATGTTTTGAAAAAATTCACTGACAATAAAAGAACAAGATATCTACTACGTTGTGAAAAATTTAAGCAATTTGTCGACTAGTTTTTTGAGATAAAAATCAAAAAACAAAAAAAAATGGTTTTTATGTCGTACGATTATACGGGATGTAAAAAGGTTTAAATTGAGTTGAAATTTTAGGAAAAGAATTGATCTTTTGATCACTTCGGCTAAGGTTCTTTTGTAGCTTATGAAACCTTTTAGTTCAAAATATTAAGATTCAAAATTCTTCACTCTCAACGCACCTGGTATAACTCTGTTGACTCGAACATTCATTATTTTTGTTAAACCATATAATTTGATAATTAAAGCTTAGTGAATTGTTGAGAGTTTTCGTGGCTTTATAAATGTCCGTATAGATGGTTTGTCTGTGTGTGTGTGTGCGTGCGTACGTATACTGTTATAATTCTGGAACTACGAATTCGAATTCTGAATTCGAGTAAATTTTCTTTTAAGATGTAGACTGTTTTATGACCATTTCATGGCCATTTTTCGATTTTTGAAAAAATATTTTTGCTTTTTATTATGATATGATTTATACAATACATTCAACAATAGTGTACCTAAAAGACTGCTACCCACAAGGTTGAAATATTTTCCCGCTTCTCCGACGCCCGCGCTCTCTCGTCTTAAGAGAGCTCGGGGCTTCAGTCCCGAGCGGATCTCCGGTGAGACCTCTCTCCCAGGAGCTATGGAATACAGAAAACTATTACGAGGGTCTAAAAGGCGACTGTGGGAGTACTGAAATGAGCTTTTAAATTTTAATAGGCGATTATGGGAATATAGAAAACAACTTCAAGGGTCTGAATGGCGGCTGTAGGTATGTAGAAATCTACTGCAAATGTCAAAAAGGCGACTGTGGGAAAACAGAAAACGATTACGATGGTCTAAAATGCGACTATGGGAGTGCTGAAATGAGCTTTAAAATTTTAAAAGACGATTATGGGAGTATAGAAAACAACGTCAAGGGTCTGAAAGGCGGCTGTGGGTATGTAGAAATCGTGAAAAATAATTTTTTTGTGAAAAAGTTATTTTTCACAAAAAAATGAAGCCACCCGCAATTTTGTAACTTGCAGTTGTTAACGTTATTACGATTTGTGCGCAAATTACTGGTATTTTTGCTTCCTCCTAGAGGAAGTTTGTAAATAGTTAAAATTTTCGGTTTCGCTAAATCTTTATAGAAAATGATTTTGAAGATGTTAGAAGTTCGAATTATCGTGATTTTAGGAAATGTTCTGTATGGATGTGTGTGTGTACCAAAAAAAAAGATGTGTGTGGATGTTGTGGTTGTGTGAGGCGATGTACAGTTCATATTTCTGAAAGCTACTTCGTAATAGTTATCAATTTAACATGATATTTATTTTTGATTCTGAATTCGGGAAAAACATTTTTTTTTAACATTTTTTTATTATTTTTTTTTAATAATTGCGATTTTTTTGATTAAAAAAAAATTTTTTTTTTCCGTTTTTTCTCAAATCATCCCGTTTTACAACAATTCACTAAAATGCCAACCTTTTAAAGATAATAAATTAACGTACTTTCACCGTTATGGTCTCGGGTGCGACCGCTCCGTTCGCAGATAAATGAAAAAGGCTGATTTTTTTAGAAAATTCATCATCTCGTGAAATATAAGCAGATATAACGTGCCAAAAAATCATGTTGATGGTCCATGTCAACTATTTTCATTAAAATTTCAAGTGATTGTCTACGTATGGGGTATTTTTTCAAGTATAAATTCGAAAACTGAAAAAAAATTGTTGGAGTTTTTTTGTGGGGCGCTCGATTACGGGCTGTAAAAAAACGTAATTGCACTTGGGATTTTGGGAAAAGGTAGATTTTTTATTTTCTTGGTTAAGTGTCATTGGCGCAGCTTAACCTATGAGTTTCATGATATAGGTTGAATTCTTTTTTAAAATTTTTTGATTTCTGTTATCTTTAAAAACAATGTAGTCAATCCGCTCAATTTTATGTGGTGATTCATCATAAACAGCTATCGCCTTCTGTTAAAATTTTTAAATCGTATTCTTGAGCAGTTTCAAATAAAGAGCTTAAATGCTAAAAACCGATTTTTTCAAAATTTGGCTTTTTTCTTTCTAAGGTTACTGTGGATTGCATCTTTAAAGTCGCCTCCTATGAATTTATGTTATACTGGATATGTATATGTTATGTATGTTATATATATATCTATATATATATATATATATATTAATATTGCTACGCGGAGGATTAGGTAGACTGTGTGCGTCGTGGTGAGGTTCTCCCTGACTGTGCGTTGCGCTAAGAGATCAAACCCAGGGTCGTGGAGAGGAGTTGCGGGGTTAAACTAAAAAGTGCAAGCGGTAAGCTTGAGTAGTTTGTTTCTTGGTTGCCATGGCTTACGCAACGTTTATTAGTGGGTCACATGACAATATTACTACATATATATATATTATACCGACTTTTCTAAAAAGTTGGGCTTCTCTTATATGCGATTCGTCGTAGTGGCTTCTAGCAAGAAAATAATTAAACTTGGAAATTTTAAAATAGGCATTCATACATCTGTATTTATAAAAGCAGCTATTTATTTATTAGGAAAATACAATTTTCGTTGGAGGAAGCACGTGGCCAATGCACATTGGCAGCGGTTTTTTTATTTACGATATATGTCAGTTATTTTAGGAGTTCACGGAGCCTCTTCCTTTGATAATCCCACCTTAACGCCCTCCTCCCTGATACCCCTCCCCTACAAGGTGGTCTTCCTACCTATCCTTTTAGACAATATCTAATAACGAGATGAGTTAGCGAATATTTTAAATCAAAGAATCGAGTTGATTGACCATGTTAACTTATCTTCACTAGCAGAATTCAGGAGGAAGCTTAAGTGCCAATTGACTTGGCGCGGTTTTAAATCGTTATAAATCAAAAACTAAATAGCGAATCATTCTAAAAAAATGTATGATTATTGAAGGTAATTAGAACTATATACCACTTAAATTTTAAGTCATTTCATGGGGCAGATCCTGAGAAAAACATCAAAAACTTGAAAAAAATCGTTTTTTTACGTGACGCGATAACTGGAGTAAAAAGGCAATAATCAAGTTTAAATTTTGGATTAAGTTAGCATTATATAGCACAATGATCCCTTTCTTTGGGATTTTTATAAAACCAGTTAGTTTCAATGATATTGAGCTTCAAACTTTTGTTTTTTCACCCTGTATACTATGAGTCGTTTTTTCTACGTGATGCGATAACTGGAGTAAAAAGGCAATAATCAATTTGAAATTTTGGATTTAGTTAGCATTATATAGCACCTTTATCTCTTTTTTTGGGTTGTTCATGATACCAGTTAGTTTGAAAGATATTAAGCTTCAAAATTATGTTTTCTTACCCTGTATACTCTATATAACTGAAAACTGTATCGCTTCGATCTCAGTTTCCATTAATGGATTTTAATCTATATTTAGACTCGTTTTTTGCTGTTTTTGTTTTATTAATTCGTTAAAAATAAGATTTTCAGTTACGCATGTGCGTATATTCATGGCGATTTTTCGATCACTGGTGATTTTAGATACGTTCCGCGAACTATATCCTTATCATTATATCTCGGAAACTAAATTTTGAACTTTTCGTTAAAACATCATGATTATCGGCTAGTTTTTTTCTGTTTTTTGTTTTATTAAATCGTTAAAAACAATACTTTCAGCTACGCATTGATTATGTAATATAATTATTTCGAAATAATTTTATCCATCAAACGAAAAAGCATAAAAACTTTATAGAATTATATATGAAGTAAAAACAATTTAGATATTAAAGCGATACATAAGGTTGAAGGAAGCTACGTGCCAAAGAATTGGCAGAGGTTTTTTTTTTTTTTTTTGTTAAAGATATTAATAAAACATGATATAAGTAAATATATGTTAAAAAAAGTTGTTATTATTCATGAATTATTTGATTTTTTTGTAAGGAAAAGTGTGAGGTGTGTGGTTGGATGGGTCAGTAGTAGGGGCAAGACTGCTACTGCGCCATGCAACTCCTACGCCACCAAATACCGACGTATTAGTAGGTCCCTTTACCAGCAGAACATTGCATATCGACCGTGCTACCAGCAGTGGCGCCCGTCAGTGTTGTCGACGGTGGCGCCTCTATTACCGATCCCTCCCTCCATAGCTCAGAGTGTGCATTGATAGTCTACTTTATCGACCTTGCATGCGACCGGCATGGCACTATTACTACTACTATTATATCGACAATGATGGATAATTTGGAATAGGATTGAAGGTTAGGATTAATAAATACATAAATCAGAATATTCATTTTTATTTTTAGTTTGTTAAAAAAAAAAAAAAAAAAAAAAAAAAAAGNAATCTTTTAGAACTTCTTATAACCTTGATATCCTGGCATGGAATGTGTGTTAGTGGAATATTTTTCGAAAGTATTTTTCCACTGTTCACTTTTATTAGTAGGAGTAGAACAAGGTTCTCCTCGAAATGTATTACATTGTTTATCATCTTGCACTCTTCTAGCGCTTTTATCCTCCTTGAGAGGAGTGTACGAAGCACTATATCGATTCATTTTTGAGATCATTCTCGACTGATGGTTTATAACAATACTGACTAATTGATGGTTCATGCAAGCTTTATATCGTGTTTTATACAAGTTTCTTAACATCACCGCTTATAAGATTATACTTAACAATACGATAATGTAAAATTACACAATGCGCTGTTGTATTTGCGGGCATATTAATCTTACAATCAAATTCAACACGTTCATCTACAGCTGCCATTTTGAGTGATTCGTTTTGTTTTGAACAGTCTATGACTATGAGAGGTGTATGTTGGATGAATTCTTATTTACTTAGAAGAGGATCATTACAATCCTGTCAGAGTAATATACATTTTGGAAATTTGCATACATATCATAGAGTATGGCAAACTGATTGTTTGTAATATCAAGATAGAGTACCGTATGGGTAACTCTGAGAGTTGAGAAAAAGTTTTACATTACTAATATCGCAGTGATCAAAATAACTAGCATTTTGTCTTAGTACTCCTTTCCTCGCTGTTTGAAAGCCTAGAATGATAAAACGTGGCTTTTCCAGTTGATTCGATGTTTTTAGTGTCCATACATGTTGTGTAGTTGTTGGAAGTATTGGATACTCATACAATTCCCATCAACGAAAACTCATAGCAATTGGTGTATCTTTTTGAATATAATTATTAAATAGTTGTATTTTTGTCGGTCTGACAGTACGAGGTAGGGCATAAGCCATTCTATACGAGTGATTTCAATTTTAAAGTCTTCGTATGTAGGTCTTCCATCTACCATTGTAGCCTCTTGTAAAACAGCGTTTAAATCATTTCTCGATCTTGTGAGAATGAGTTTATGCTTAACGTTTACAACGATTTTTCGATAATCCTCAGCGAAACCAAAGATCATTATTAGAGGAACTGTCACATCAAAGTTTCCATTATTATCAGTTATATTTCCCACGTCAGTAATAGGCGTCCAGCTAGAATTTTCAAGATACTTTAGCTGACTGAGCCTTTCATCAAGGTTGTTGCAGCAACATTTTTGCATCGATCAATTTCTATGGCATTGATCTCATATCGAATTTCTTCAAATTCATCACTATTTTTAAATGTATGTAGGGTTGATGTGCATGAATCTCATAATGCGAGACAGATTCGTCAAAGACAACCGGAGATTGTACGTTAAGAATTGCCTCCATCTTGACAGCAACAGCAGATGAAGGTACAATTTATTTTTTCCGTATTTTTCTCACTTGTTGTCCTATTTTTCCTCCACCACGCTTTACCGTGAGAGCGAGACTTTTTAGAAATTGACTGTTCTAACGTGTTAATCGTTTGATCACTCGTTGTGGACTGACTGTCTGACGACATACTGAGCTGTCAATATAGCTTCTGTCAGCATTAAATACAATGCCCATTTCAGGTGCTTTTCAGATGCAAACGAATAGTAATAATTTCACCTCGAAGATTAATCAAATCACCATCTTGATCTACTAGACGCAGTTGTAAATGATCAATCACTTTCGCAGATATTGGTAAATATATTATGTGTCTAGGAACTTCGATGATCTTGTAGCCAGATGGGACTGCTGGGAAAAATTCATGTATTGTATGAACTTTTTGTTGATTTATATATGCTCCTGTCGTAATGTTACACTCGACTCGTAGAGCATTAACTTTGAAAATAGCTACTGGTAAATCTGAGTCATGATTTATATCGGGTTTCAAGAGTCTGAAACGGTCTAAGAAGGTTAGTAGAACCGCGTGAGATTCGAGACTCGAGGTTAGTCAAAGGGAATATAAGTACACTCGAAGATCGTTGCCAGACCCGGGATTATCCCGCACTATCGGTTGGATAATCGCAAGCCTCCCAACCCCCTGTAGCAGATATCCACCAGGGGGACGCTACTCGTGTGTATCGGGAAGGTGAGGGGGGAGAAATCTTCCTCTAGTTCCACACACTTAGGTAAACCACGCAGCGTCAGACTGGTATTTGAGGTACTACCATCTCACTACAAGTCTGTGACCAGATGAGAGCCCGGGGTACAGGGTACTACCATCCTGAACCGAAGGATCATCTGCGAGGAGAGGATGGGATATTAACTAGGTGTGAAAATCAAGATCTATACTTAATTACTTATATTTGGATCAATAGAATTTACATGATCTGACTCTTAATTACTAAGAGGAGAGGGAAGATCGGCAGATGCACTGTTCAAGAGCGCTATGCTCATAGACTACTAGGTACACTGGAAGCCGAAGCAATAGACGAGTACTACCATTCGTTCTATAGCTCCATGTGCGAGAGTCAGACCACAAGTGACTCGCTGCTTAGCTCGAGCTCCTTATATACCCGTGGCCTTCCCTCCCCAATGTTATATGCTCGCACGCTCTCTACCCACGCTTAGGTAGATTAATACATGGTGACTGCTAGGGCCGCTTAGTCGGTAACTTATCGGTGTCTTTAAGTTATCCGTTGTTGCTCTCTTACCGACTTCGCGGTGTTTCCTTCTCAAGTCTTGGAAAGAATCCCAGCAGATGCGCAATCGAGTCACTTGGACGAAAATCGATTTCATGACTGTACTCTATAATACTACGTGTTATTATTTGGCTTGATACTAACTTTTATGACTCACGTATCGAGGATACCTTGTAGAGTTCGTTCAAAATTCCTCAATCTCATAACTGCCTGTTGGAAGTTCAACTATTTCTTGTCCTACGTAAAACTTATTGCATTTTATATCAACGTTTGGTATGGAATTGAAAGAGAGCAGCTCAACAAGTCCAACACTGTACTGTTTATCCGGATCCAGCTCTAGGGGAGGAAAATAATGCGTCTGGAGGTTTGAGGAGGTGCCAGAAAGGCTAAGAGTCATCGACTCAACAACCATCTTGAGTAGACTAATTCAAATCACTCGTGTAGATTTCTTTTTATATAGACAGAACTGTTCCTTACGATTAAGTTGATTGCAGAGAAATTTGAGACAGAGATGACCACAGATGAAAGTAGAGAGTTCCTGATACCTTCGATAATTGTACTTGACTTGAGACACTTTATACTAGTTCATAAGATCTCGAGGTGGTTGTAAATCACCGAAACTATCAAAGTAAATAACTTCGTTACCAGTTTTTCGATAAGCTACCCAGTGCATGCCAGAGCCAATCGCATCATCTGGATTTATGATTGTTGATTCTTTAGCTCGACAGCCATTTGAAGGTAAGGGATTTTGCATAAAAACTCCACGAAAATTTTTTATTTTCATTAATTTTGCACACCTGAGTAGAGCATAGTCGGTGAGTGCACGTTTTGGCAGTCTTATTTCATCGAAGTTTTTTTTCCCACATTGCATCTTTTTTGTGTTTTGTTTGAGAAAGATACCGAAACCTTTGCGATGAGGTTTCAGAAACAGTCCCTTACCAAGTGTCAACATTTCCATTTTTTCATTGTGTCTTTTCTGCTCTTCCATTTGCTTCTTATAAGCGTTCGCCTTATTTATTGCTTTTGCGATTCCAGCAGCTCCTCCTGCAAGTGAGCCGACTGCACTGAGACTAGCAAAAAGTGGAATAAGTGCTGGAAGAAAGCCACCTACTTTGTTGGGTGGGAATAGGCAATATGCGTGGAACACTATCTTTACTTTTTCCACCGATTTTTGTTACATGCTCACGAGCAGCCTTCAGCGCTGACTTAATCATAGAGTGAGAATCTTTGCCAGGAATGATAGATTTTTCTGCTGACTTGATCAATCTTTTTAGCGTAATCTTCGTTTTCTTGGGTTTGAAAGATCTACCTCGTCCTCCTCCTCCTCCAACGCCCATACCGAGCTTAGATTTTAATTTCATAGTATTTGCTACGGCAAAAGCTGTTGCTCTCTCTTTCAAACCAGCGTCTCTAGATTTTACTCTTTTCCACGCCTTCTCTGCTAAAATTTTATCAGCTGCGTTTCTCTCTTAAATATTGTCAGGATTCTTCGAGTAGGCAATGTCGTGTTCCTTGCAAGCAGCATCCAGAGGATTGATTTCTGGATCTCCACGAGTTAAACGTTTGATAAGTTTAGTTCCTGGTCCACAGTACTGATATCCAGGCACGTGAAGTTCAATGGGTAACTTGTTGATTAATTTATTCACCATACCTGAACCTCTTTTTTTCTGCATGATGCTAGCTCTTAGCGAGCTCACACTAGACTAACTGTGAAAAACTATGAATGCTTGCATTTATAGTAGGTCGAGTCAGTCGTGATATGAAATAGAAGCATGATGGATCTTCAAAAGCAACCAGCGAAATTGCTAGTGATTAATTTTGATCTTTTGACGCAGCAGCAGAAGATGCAGCAAAATCGTCATGGAAAATTATTACCCAGCAGTATAATAGCGGTATTTTGTTGTCCATCTAATTGTGGTAAAACAAATGCTCTCTCATCTCTGATCATTCATCCTAATGGTCTAACTTTTGAAAATATCTACGTATACTCGAAATCTCTAATTCACCCAAAATTTTTGGAGCAACTTATCGAGCCTTTGGAGGGAATCAAGTACTTACCCTTTAGGGAACACGATCTTGTCGTATCACCCGATGAAGCTTAACCAAATTCAATTTTTGTTTTTGACGATATTGCTTGTGAAAAGCAGGATAATGTCAAAGCTTTTTACTGCATGGGTAGACATAAAAGTGTAGATTGTTTTTATTTGTGTCAGTCGTATGCACAAGTACCGAAACACCTAGTGCGTGATAATGTCAATTTGTTGGTAATTTTTCGTCAAGATGATATGAATTTGAAACATGTTTACAACGATCACGTTAATACAGATATGACATATCAACGTTTCAAAGATATTTTTTCAATGTGCTGGAATGATGGCAATCACAGTTTTCTTGTCATAGACAAAGATCGCATATTAATGATGGTCACTATAGAAAAGGTTTTGATCAGTTTGCAATAAATATACAGAATACGGGAGAAATTTAGCATTCAGTAGTGAGACTCTAAACTATCAAGATGTCTAATTTTAATCAACAAACTGCCGTCCTACGTGAAGTTGAGAAAGCTCAAAACGCTGTGAAAAGAAAGTACGATTCATTAAAATTACACAATTTAAAAGTAGAAAAGAATTTGAACGATTCGTTCAAACCGATTATGAAACCTCTAGAAAAGCTCATCGATGTAAGTGAAAGAAGTTTAGCCCCAGCAGCAGCAACAACATCAGTTAAAAAAGAAAAAAGAAAGAAGAGAAAATTGGAGTGGATTAAAAAAAAGACGAAGATGATGACAATGACGGAGATGATAATGATGGTGATGATGGTGATAATGACGACGATAATATTGGTGAATCAGCTTTTGAATCAGCTGTAGACTATTCAGATATTTCAGATCATGAAAAAACCATCACTAAAGCTGATGATTTGAATGATGAAAAAACCGATGATAGTGTTGATAAAAACCTGCAATTGTTGCGTAATGGACAAGTACAGACCTTGGATACAGTATATGGCGTGCGAAAAATGCGGAATGGTTCTCTCATGGTTGGAAATAGCTCTTTTGGAAATAAAATAGTCATAGGTGATAAAGAGTATGAAAAGGCTTCAGGTCTAGTTGAGTTATTGTTTAAGAAACATCCCGATAATACTTTAATCACTGATAATGACAAGAAAAATTATGCTAAAATTTTAAAAGACACACAGAAAATACATAATGCAGAGGAAGATATTCGTTAAAATACGAGTAAGAAGTACACTGATTTTGTAAGTAAAATTCTCAAGATTGGTTAAAGTGGACGGGGACTTATGTCATATAAGATTGCCCGTGCAAACACTCATACTGATTACATTTATTGGGATGATCCAAACGAGCTTGTCGATCGTTTAAGATTACTTTTAGCTGAAACATCCGCTGGCAATAATACCATATTAATGAAATACAATCAATCATTGAGGAGCTTCGTGAAGCTGGAATTATTGGGTAATAATAATAATTCAGTATGAAAATGAGCATCGATGTGTTTGGACGTCGATTGGTCCATGCAGATGCACCTCGTGGACCTCCAAGACTAGGGTTCAAGCTGACTAGTTATGGAGATTTTGATTTAGAGAATCGAAAACTGTGTAATGTAGCTAATGCTATAGAGCAATATGATGCTGTAAATCTAGAGTGTGTGAACAACTTGATCAAACAAAGAGCTGACAAAATTGTTAATGATTTCCAAGCTACCAAGAGCATGTTAAATGATAAAGTTTACGAAAATTGAGTCTGAATTGGCTATGATAAATAATACGCTATCAGATTTGCAAGAGAAATTACGATTTTTGGATTCTACAGTAAATAAACTTATAAATCAGCATGAAAGCAGGAGTAGTGGAGGAACTTCATAAACCTGCCAGGCGTAATTATCTACGTCGTTATTTTATCGTTAAAGATATTGTATGCTAAGCAAAACAAAGGTTTCAAGTACCTGCTCACTGTCATTGACGTATTTTCAAAGTATGCTTGGACTGTTCCGGTAAAACAAAACACTTTGAAAGGCAAGATGTGGAAGCTATTTAGCCTACGTGGTACCTACAAATGGTTAGACATTTTACAAAATTTAACTTTACAGTATAATAGTCGACATCGAACAATAGGAATGAAGCCTGCAGAAGTGAATCGAGACAAAGTTAATCATATACTTGACAGAATTAGAAAGCCAAACATTAATATGTTTAAAGGAACTAAATTTAATAATTAAGATACAGTGCGCGTAAGCAGAAACAAGGAGGTGTTCGATAAAGGTTATACACCCAATTGGTCAACTGAAGTCTTTACAATAACTCGAGTTTCACCTACAAAGCCCTACACTTATCATCTCAAGGATTATCAAGACAAGCCAATAGCCGGAGGATTCTACAAGGAAGAACTTTTCATGACGAAATATCCAGATGTCTATTTGATTGAGAAAGTTTTGAAAAAAAGTGGTAATAGAGTTTATGTAAAATGGTTAGGTTTTGACAATACTTACAATAATTGGATAAATAAGAATGGTATGTAAACAAATACAATTAAATTATGATTAAAAAAACTTTTGTATTGTTCATTTATTTTACATTTTCTTCATTGTTTTCAAAAGTACTGGCATTATAACTACATTTGTTTGAGCAATTCTTCGCGTGAAACGTTCTTGATCACGTGCGGCCTCTTCCCACTTCCCACATCGAGCTTCATGATGCGCAAATCTCCATGTATACATCAAGTGAATGATGGGCTCTTCCTTGAATCGTACACACTTCTTTTTGTTTCTGGAATCAAACGTTTTTAATTGAATTTTACGTATAACATCTGTATAGTTATAATTTAAACTTACACATTTTGTTGTTGAATGTTGTTGTTGTATTTTGTAATGTCCCCAGGCAAGTGTATCTGTACTGTTCTCTTGAAGGAATGTTTTATCGTCATAAGGACTAAGAGCAATCTTTCTCTGTCTAATGGTCCCGACGTTATGAAACTTTGATCGTATAGCATACTGCTCCCGACTCTGAATGCATGAATTTTGTAGACAGTCCAAGTAGTCACTAAATTTGATGGTTTTCTTTACAACTGAAGCCTTAATACCTTTAATTTTTTATACTATCTTGATTATTAACACGTGTACTGTACATTTTACTTCTCAATCCAACAAATTCAGTGAGAATCTGACCATTACACTCATCCTTCATGAGTCCAACAATTTTTTATTAACACGTGGCATGTTAAATACATTATCTGCAGAATAATCTGAAGTTATAACGAGTTGCCTTGTGTGCACTCGGTACGTCCCACTCTCCCCTATACTATATGATCATACTATAATAAACATTCTATCTGTAAATATTCTTGTAACATTCCTTTCAGCAGCAGGTAAGTGAGAGGAGCAGACATCCTTAACACACAGAGAGAGAGAGAGAGAGAGAGAGAGAGAGAGAGAGAGAGNGAGAGAGAAAGATTGCACTGACCACGTGGTCGCGTCTCGCGCCGCGACACTTAGGAGTTTACCGTCGTACAGTACAGTCGTGCCGATACTGCCTTTTTGTTTCCGCGGTTGCGCTTGCTTTTAAGCGAGAGATATCCGTGCGCGCGTGCGTTCATCGTCCAGAGGACTGCTGCTGCGTCGTTGACCAGAGACTTCGTGTGTCGCTGGAATCATCCTGCTGCTGTTCAGCACCGTGTGTCCATTGGTTTGCCGCTCGACTTCTTGCTGCACACGGCCACACACGAGGCTTTGAGGCGTCCGTCCTGCTGTCCAGCGTCGGGCCCTGGTCATCCGTCCTGCGCCGCTCCGGTCAAAGCCACGAGGCGTTTATCAAATTCTACGAAGCACTTCTGTAAGTACCTACCCGATTGCCATACTCTCTCTCTCTCTCTCTCTCTCTCTCTCTCTCTCTCTCTCTGCATTATTCGCTCTGCTCCGTTTCTCTTACTCCGCGCTGCTTTTGTACTGATTTCGAGTCTTTACATAAAGAGAAACTTTGCTACTACTCGGCTTGTGTCACTTTGCTCCTGACTCTATCCATTCCCATGCGATTCACTCTCAATCTATCTCGCGAACTAGCTACGTATCCAAATTACTCACGACGCCTTCGCGGGCTCACGTGCACGAGGACGTGCACGTACAGCAAACTGCGCTACGGGCCAGGCTTCGTACAGCCTTCAAGAAGTCTGCATCTAGCTGTTTTTATATCCCCTCGCTTCTTTATCGTTGTTGGATCATAACCACCGATTATTTATACACGGGCATTAAGAACCCCGTTATAAAGTATCGAACATGTGAATATTTCTTTTCATATCTTCATAAAAATCATCACATTTAATAGCATAGATGAAGCTATCAGTATCTGTATACAATAATTTACAATCATTTTTATACACCTGTAGCATATAATTATAATGAAAATCATACATCAGTGTCTTGGAGAGATCAAGAACTGTGAGACCAACATAGATTGGTTTATCCATAAGTATGTCGGTCTGATTTAACTGTATGGCAACTAAATTTTTATTATATATTGAACTACTGTGAAAGTTTGGCTTTGAAATTTGGGCTTCTACACCATATCTTCCATCATATTTGCTCATAAGTTTGACTGAAACTCTTTTTCTTACATTTTCCATAGTCTTGCCAAATACTGCATTTTTCATCAGCTTGAAAAAATTCTTTTTAAATTCATTTTTTCGCTACTGCTCTCATACTAGTGTTGAAATCAATGTATTATTTGAGTCATGGAGATTGCTTGAATCTTAGAATTTTATGTATTCTAATGAGTCGAAGACCATTTGAGAGAGCCTGTTTTAGAGCCACATAGTGAATAACATAATTTCTTTTAGGATGAAGTGTAGCTAAAAGTTTTTTTTGCTTAGAACCCGGAGGTTTTGCATGTTCTGGACAAAACGGTAAGTCATTATGCTCATCATGTATTTCGCTAGGATAATCTAAATCAACCTCTAAAATATAACCATGAGAAGCATCTGATGCGATGGAAAATAAATCGAAGTTTTCAAAATTTTCAAGCCACTCAAATTCATCATATGGAAGACATTGTGAAAGTCCGAATCCATACAAATTATTCGCATCTAAATAAATTAAATATTCATTTTCTTTATCTTTATCATATTTTTCAAGCATATACTTATGATTGGCTGCTGCATACCGATTTGAACATTGACTTAAACCACCTCGGATTCCACACTCTATAAAAAGTACCATATCAATATCTGTTAAAAGTTTTAATCGTACACCTGTATGTTTGAGCATTACATCCCAGGAAAAGCCTGGAGTAGTATAATAGTGAGCAGGGTCGAGACCATAGACTTGCAATCTCTCGAAAATTTTCAAATACATCTGCTAGTAGCAAAACGTCAGTTTTCATGTAGAGGTCAGAATATTCACCAAGTTTTTTAAAATTAAACGTTTTCCACACATTTTGTGCATGTTCATAATCTTTATCAGATATATGCGAATCATTAAGCATACTAAAAAAAGCCTCTTTTTCGGATAATTCACACTCTTCTAGCTTGTCCCATGAGCTTTATACTCATAGGGTAAAACACCTTTTCTCGTTAATAGATCAACTTGTTCTCTGCTATGATGATTAAACTCTTTATTAATAATTTTATGGTCCTGTAGATATGATGCTAATTTTTCTAGAGAAGAAGGCATGAACCGAAATGAATCTAAAAATCTCAATTTAATTTGACTTTTCTCTACATGTTTTGTGAATGAAATATATTTTTCCTTTGTGAGAGGTAGTATATCAATCTGTCCTGGAAAATGATTTGATATATCGGATATAATAAAGTAAGCGTCATAGCCACTTAAATTATGAAACACCACTGGTACTATTTTTGAATCTTGATAGTTTAGATTACATGTAGTATGAGCAGGTCCTCGATATTTTCCAGTAAGATGACAGTGATCGCGTATCTTGACATCATTATTTAAATTTTTTTACAAATATGACGCGTTTTTGAATTATCATAATCTGTTATTTCAGCTTGAGATAGAACTGGCATAGGTAATGGATTCGCATATAAAACTCTTATTTTTTCTTCTATATTCTTTAACTGTTCAGCAAATCATCTTGAAGCTTCATGACCTCTATAAAAATCATATTTCGATAAGGAGTCATAGTAACTACATTTAAGATCTTCTTTGAAAAAATAATTTAAACATCTATCACATACAAATAGTTTTCTATCATTTTTGCTTAAATCATTACCAATGAAACGCGATAGCTGTTTTAGTTTACATAATGTGATTTTGTTGCAAACTCATCATCATCATCTAAATTATAATTCGTGAGTAAAAGAAGATTTATATGATTACTCTTTTTGCATGATGTTAAATAGAGAGGTACAATATTTTTATTGTCTAGGCTAAACACATTTATTGAGATTGTAGTATTTTGCTTCTCAAAATTTGGTATTTTTTTCAATGACACAGGAAATTCAATACCTTTCATATTCAAGGTGTTTTCATATTTAATGTAATTACTCACTTTATTAGGATGATTTTTACGATTTACAGGATGTAATGCTGATAAAATTGCCCATATGAAGCATTTGTTATCCTGATTTTGAACATTGATGCATGCTTTTCTTTTCTCTATAAATGCTGGTAAGGGTATGTAAGAGCTGCCAGTACGCATTGGATTGAATTTGTTTATATTTATCTGTAAATTTTCAATCGAATGCAGAGTCCAGCCAGAGTCACGTTCCTGAAATTCCTCAATATCATCTCAATAAATTTTTACTTATCTAATGTAAAATTAATGTTATTTATACCAGTAAAGTCTCAGCTTCCTATTTTAAGCTGCTTCCTCCAATTAAACTCATAAATTAATGATAATATTCTGTGCAGCAAGACAACTTCAGACAATTGAAATACATATCGTCTGCAATTTGGTTTAAATGGCATACTAGTTGAAAGAGTGGGGGTAATTTTCATATTGTAAAAGCATTACAAATATTTGGTCCTGCAAAGAATCTCTGGCTGCACCATACGCTGTAGGAAATTAGTGCGCCGAAAATATGCTTCCAGACGCCTGAGTGGGGACTATGGGAAACACATTTAAAAGTATGAGAGAGAGGGTAGCTGCATGTGCTCGATGAAAAATCCAAGAATCTAGCTGTTTCGGCTGCACCGCACGTGCTGTGGAGAATCGATGCAATGCGCCAGAGTGCCTGTATCAAGATTACCTCCTGCGACTCGAAGCAGAGGATACACGCCGAGCAGTGACCCCTGGAATGCAAGATGCTTTGACTTCCATGAAAATCAACCGCGCTAAATTACCGCAAATAGAACTCGAGCAGTTTGATGGTGAACACTCCAAATGGGTGCAATTTCGTGATACGTTCAAGGAGATGGTTGTGGCGCGTCCGAACCTCCCGAACGTGTATAAAATGAATTATCTGCGTAAATCACTAATCGGTGATGCAGCTGAATTGATAGCCGACATCCCGGCAGGCGGCGACAATTTCTCCGAAGCATGGAAAGCCGTAGTTAGTCATTGCGATAACAAGCGGTTACTCGTGAACAAATTAGTGGCTAAACTCACGACTTTGGAACCAATGGCATCTGATGCCGCATCTGAATTGAATCACGTGTACAATCACGTAAAGAACGTCCTGCAAGCTTTGAAAGCTTTAGGTAGCCCAGTGGACTACTGGGATCATTTCATTGTTTTTCTCGNATAGCCCAGTGGACCACTGGGATTATTTCATTGTTTTTCTCGTAAACAGCAAGCTCACTTGGAAACTACAAGCTAAATGGGAAGATTCTCTTTCGCAATCTGGAAGTCCCACTGAGCCTGCCTCTTTCGCGGACATGCTTAAGTTTCTTGAAGCGGAAAGGAACGCGCTAACACTCCTTGAAAGCACACGTGCATATGTAAAGCAAGGAAAGAAAGATGTAACTGCGAGGAATGACAAGACTCGACAGACCAAGGATAAAAAACTTGCTGCTCACGTACAACACGAAGGCAAGGGTAATGAGTGCGCTTGCTGCGGCAGTGCTCATTTTATCGCTCAATGCGAGGCTTTTCAGTCGAAGTACCCTCTGAGCGGAAACAGATCGTGGTTCAAAATCATCTCTGTTTTAGATGTCTAGGAAAGCACCCACAAGCCAACTGTAAGACAACGAAGAGTTGCTTCGTATGTCGTCGGCATCATCATACGTATCTGCACGTTGACGAAGAAAGTAAAACTTGCAACGTGACTGAATCGAAATAGGAGTCGACCAAGCAAGTTACAATTAGACCGCATTTTGTGTCTACATTCTTGTGCACATTTAAGGCATATGTATTGCCGTGCATTACGGCCTATGAGCCTGCGTTTATCTCCCACATCAATTTAGACTACGTGGCGGATATAAAACTATCCGATCCGGCTTTTGATCAGACCGGAAAAATAGATATTCTGTTGGGTACGGAAGTACACGCATTCATTGTACGTGAAGGGATCCGACGGGGTCCACTCCACATGCCGATTGCCACTAATACTGCTCTCGGCTGGATTCTCTCTGGAGCACTACCTGCAAATAGTCCTACGTTACACGTTCATTGTCAAGTAAATAACGACCTTGAGCACACTTTACGTAAATTCTGGGAAATCGAGGAACCTCCTAAACTTTCTGTTTTCTCCAAGGAAGATGTTGCGTGTGAAGAACATTATATTAAACACACGCGTCGTTTGAGCAATGGTATATATCAAGTGAGATTGCCATTTCGTGAAGAAGTTCCTGACGATTGGGAAAATTCATTTCACATAGCTAAGAATTGTCTAATAGCTCTGGAAAGATGCTTTACTAAAAGACCCGAATTGAGGCTCGAATATGCAGCTGCTCTGCAAAACATGATCGACGCTAAACAAGTCGTCAAAATAGAAATCAACTCGAATAATCTCTCGCGCCACTACTTCCTACCACATCACGCTGTTATCAAGGAAAGCAGTAATACGACGCATTTACGCCCTGTTTTTAATGCATCTGCCCGTAACTCTGACGGGCTCTCTCTGAATGATCTATTATGGACTGGACCTAATCTTCTCCCAGACGTATTGATCACCTTGGCACGTTGGCGATGCTATAGGTATGCATTCGTTGCTGACGTATCCAAAATGTATCTGCAAATTGCACTCCATCCTAAAGACTGGCGTCATCAAACCATTCTGTGGCGAAGCGATCAACGAGAGGAGATCAACGCTTTCGCGCTCACCACAGTGACCTTTGGCTGCAGATCATCGTCTTTTCTAGCCAGTAGAACTTTGAGACAATTGGCGCATGATGAAGGCACTGATTACCCTCTTGCTGTGCCTATGATACGAGAAGAGATGTACATGGACGATGTTCTCTCCGGCGCGGAAGAAATCGAGTCAGCCATGGAAAAACGGTCCCAACTATCAACTCTGATGTCGCGAGGGAATTTTAGGCTCGCTAAATGGATAGCGAATGATAAACGTTTGCTTATTGGCATACCGCCAGAAGCTATCGCTACCGAGTCGACCCTAAAAGTCGGTCTTGGATTTTCTGTACTCGGGTTAGTTTGGGAGCCCGACGGAGATGTTTTTCGTTTCAACGTCGCCCTCAAATCCGTCGATACTCCTGTTACAAGAAGAAAAGTATTGTCAAGCATCGCTGGGATGTTTGATCCGAGCGGTTGGATCGCTCCGATAATTATTCGCTTAAAGGTGTTCATGCAATCATTGTGGACGGTTGCAAAGGGCTGGGACGACACACTACCCGTTAAGTCGAGTGAAGAATGGTTACAGTTGCACGAGGATCTTTCGGAACTGGATCAAGTCCGTATACCTCGATCGATCAATGTGCGCAGCGGGGATATTGTTGAGCTCCACGGCTTCGCCGACGCATCCAAGGTCGCTTACGCAGCTGTGCTATACGTGCGGGTACTTACTCAAGACGCAGCTCATGTGACACTATTGGGCGCAAAAACTAAGGTTGCCCCCCTGAAGACGCTTTNATTGCGCCCCTGAAGACGCTTTCGATTCCGCGGCTGGAATTATGTGCAGCGCATTTGCTCGCAAAAATAGTCGTCAGATTTCGTGATATAACTCTGTTTACAGGAGCAAAAATCCATTTGTGGTCTGATTCAAAGAATACGCTCAATTCGATCCACGGCCTTCCTGCTAAATGGCCAACCTTCGTGGCCAATCGCTGCGGTGAAATCGCTACACTGGTTCCCGAGGCCAGATGGCATCATGTGCGGACCATGCTGAATCCCGCTGACATCGCGTCACGGGGCTGTAATGTGCACGAATTAATGACTCACACTCTCTGGTGGAATGGTCCGTCATTCCTTACGGATTCCGTCGCGCCGTGGCCCGACTCCGAAAACATTGTATCTACTAATGAATCGGTACAGTTGCCTGATTCAGATTGTGTCATTACGGCGCTACACGTGACACTCGATATCTCTTGTCCATTTTTGGACAATTTCTCAACACTTTCGCGCTCGCTGCAAACTGTATACGCCGTGCGTTTTATTAAGAAAATCACGGCCAGAACTACCAAGAGGTTGAGCACCCTAATGCAAAATGCTCCCCCGCCCTGCGCACGAATATCGCTGCTTGATTTGAATCATGCCTTATTGCTGTTATGCCGCGTTACGCAAAACCAGTATTACGCTTCAGAAATAGCGATTCTTAAGGAGGAAAGGACACTTCCCAAGAAGTACGCTCTCTTCACTTTATCTCCGATTTATCAAGACGGATTCATCAGGGTGGGCGGCAGACTTCGTCACTCTTTATTGGGTGAGGATGAAAAATCCCCAATTATTTTGCCGGCGAACGCCCGCCTCACTGAGCTGCTCATTGACTATTTCCACCCATTGACGCTACAAGGAGGGAATCAAATGGTCATGGCTCATGTTCGCCGACGATTTTGGATACCTAAGCTCCGACAACGAGTAAAAACGCACATCTCTAGGTGCGTGAGATGTTTGAGGTTTAGCGCCAATACTTTGTCGCAAAAAATGGCTGATTTGCCCCCTGCGCGGGTGAGAATCTCGCGACCTTTCTCGCGGACCGGATTGGATTATGCCGGCCCGTATGCTCTACGAACATGCAAGACTAGAGGCTATAAAACTTATAAGGGGTACATCGTTGTAGTTGTTGGCTATACAACAGCACAAGAAGCTTATGCGGAACCGGGCACGTCGTGAGGCCAGGTTGAACAGATATCGAGGAGTTGCAACTCGAAGATCACCTGTTCCGGACATCTTTGCGAAGACACTCAAGGTATCCGATGCAGAATACGAAGAATGGTTGCGACTACCAGCGTAAATATTATTTTTTTTGTTATTACTTTTTTTTTTTGAGTTTAAATTTATTGTTAGTTTAGTTTGAAAATCCGCTTGGCGTATTTGGTGGGCGGGATGTTCATAGTATGTAGAGCGACTCGCATTCGAGCGGTTAGTTCGAGCCGCCGCCGCTAGGCAGCTCCTCGTTTGCTTCTCCCGCACTAGAAGTAGGCGTCCGGGAGGGATATAGGCAAGTGAGCGCATTTGCGTGTTGCGCGTTCTCACACACAATAACTAGAGCGAGAGGCCAAGTCATTGTGTTGTGAACGTTCCCTTGCTCTCGACAGCCTGTGCGAGAAGCCGAGTTGCCGAGCAGTAAGTTCTCTCGAAACTTTCGTGCGTCGTGTACGCGAACGATTTAACTCGTGAAAATTATAAGTTACCCGTACAAAAAGGGGATATTAAATTCGTTTTGTTTGTTTTTTGGTATGCATCGTTCTTGCGAATATAGTGCGTCGCGTATGCATTAATATTGTAATTCGCCCGGGCGATAGCGAACAAATCCATTTTTATTTGTATTATTATCATAATCGAGGAAATCACTGATAATTAAATATTTGAGTCAGCGCATTGTTGAATTTGGTTGTATAAACAATTGAAAGAATTATTTTTAAGTTGAATAAACGGTATCATTGTAATTATCTCTAATCACAAATAATTGAGTTGTAACTTGAGAAACCCAACCCTTTCATCCGCATCGAGTATCCCTTTAAATAAAATCAGCGGTGTTTAAGTTTGGCACGTAAAATACAAACACTAAGTGTTGCGGCGCGGCGCGCGACCGTATGGTCAGAGGGAGCTTTCTCCCACTCTCTCTCTCACTCATCCTATATAGGTGCATGCACACGCACGCGCGCGACTCTCTCTCTGTGTGCGTTCGACTGGCTCTGCCCTCTCACTTACCTGCTGCTGAAAGCAAAGTCTTTACAAGAATGTTAAATAATATTTTATAATGTGAATGTGAATATTACAATGGAATGTAGGGGAGAGAGAGATAACGAGAGCACAAAAGGCGACTCGTTATAATATATATATATATATATATATATATATATATATATATATATATACTAGTGGGGCTTCGCCCCCCTGCACGCTCCGCTCGCCAACCCCCCATTTCAGTTTCTGTTTATTTTTATTTTCAAATCTACGTATTCTATATAATATTATTACATTATAAAAAGGGATTAATACTCTTCCAATAAAGAAATTACAAAGAAACGTAACAAAAATGGTTATTCCTGCTCTATAAAAACCAGCTCAATAGTTCCTGGAAATCATGTTTATAGAACTAAAAATAGGGACGAATTTTGTCATTCATGGTTGTACCATTATAACAATTGTAATGATTAATGCCACAGTATGTTGATTTGTCGCTATTCTTTCAGGATAATATATTATAATATTTTCACCTAGTGCAGTGGCATTTGTTAAACATTCACAGTTTCACAAATGCAGTTGTATCCAGAGGAATCTTTGACGAATCACAAATTATGTTGATGGTGATTCCTTAGTCAAGGAAGAGCTTACGACTTTCAATATCCCCGATTTGTATAGCACGTCCATAAGTCGAAATATGCCTGACGATGAAAACAAATTTGATATTTGATAAATGAGTAAATTGATAGGTGCAATAACAATGTGCAAACAATAAAGCTTGGTTTATTAATAATTGTGATTTTGCAATCTTTAAAGTAGTCGTAATATTCGGACTTATTATTTTAATAGACAAAAACTATGCAAAAGGGGGAAAAATAAAATGAAAATATTACAATTCGCGTAGGTTGACTGTAGGTTTCACGCTAAAGATCACGAAAGATTTTGTTTGAAATTAAATTAAATAAATAAAAGGTCGCTTACTTAATTTGAGATTTAATTTACGGTCTATATTTGTCAAATGGACCATGGCATACTGGTCACGGGAAGTATGTCTCTTACGAGGTTACAAGAGCACTGCTTATTGCATTATGCGACGATGTTTATAGGGAGGAAGCAATTGTCGATTTTATACAATTCTAATTTATCGTCGTCACGGATCTTCATGACTTTACGTTCGTTCTACGAGATGGAAAAGATACCAGCAGCAGACTTAATCTTATTGTGGATCGTCGAGTATTTTACTCGGATCTGACGTGTTGACAAGTTCAGCCAAGTATTCCAGTATTCTCTCTCGCGTAATTCACGTTATCAAGCCCTAGGCGCTCTATAATTAACGCTCTCATCTGCTTATTGCGGAATTTTACGATACTGTCTCTGATTTACTCAGAAGGATTATTGTTGCGATAATGTATTTGGCGGAAAAGTAGATTACCTCAACACAAGGAATAGGATATTTGATACACACGAAAGAGGTATAATATACAGTTAATGAAATTTGCGAGAACTGGCGCCGGCACATGTGATTCCTGGATCAAATTTCGGTGGAATCAATGTCTTACATGATTTCGTTTAAATACTTTCGTGGAACAGAGACAGGACCTGAAATCCTGCGCAAATCATATTCGGTTCTGCCAATGCCAAACAAATCGTTTTATAACATTGTGAATACAGTGAAGAAATCGAGTATTGCCAGATTTATGTTTGAAAAAGCTGTTGTTCAATTAAATGATTATAACGGGGTGCTCTGCTTCGGTGTCGGTGTACCGCGCGCGTAGCTGGTGCCGATCAGTAGCCGAGCGGATGAGACAACGGTAAATCGAGACCAAGTCTCGTGTTCCTCGGGTTTTATCGAGTTCGTAGGTGGACTGCCAATCGTATTTTGGGTGCTGCAGTTTTCGCACGATGCGCGTGAAGCGATGCGTGCGCCGGAGCGGGGGGGGACCTTTCGGATTACGGACGGGTGTACTCACACCGCTGAGTAGCGTGAAATGTAGTTATTTTCAGGTGAAATAGTACGGCCACACGCGGTGTGGGCGCAGACGACGGCAAGCAGTTGGACCGGAGGGCTGGTGAGAGAGATGAGAGATGCAGAGCGTGAACTTAGCAGTAGACGAGGTCGGCTCGCAGGACTCGTCTCTTCGAGCGTGGTTGGAATTGCTCGGAAGCCTCGAGCGTAGCGG
>CM053170.1:54209501-54222755 GCA_012977825.3 Pteromalus puparum
AAAAAAAGCCGGTTCAACCGGTGGGGAGAAAAAAGAAGAAGAAAAACTCATTGACTTCCAGAAATATAACCGATATATTCGGTCCACGGTAAAATAATGGCTTTTTTACACTCGCACTCGTCGGAATGTATGTCGAGCGAATTGGATATTTTTTCTCTCCCGGCTACACAAACATCGATAGAGAATAGTACATATCTGCATTATAAACCTGTTTCATCGCTGAATGATGAGAGTGATGCCCCCTTAGAGTTTGTAGTACCTAGTGCAAGCGAGCATTACATAGATCTCGCACATACGATGCACTATATTCAAGCGAAAATAACACCTGTGGCTGAGACAGATATTGAAAATGCTAGAGTGGCCCCGATTAATAATTTTCTTCATTCTATGTTTAATCAAGTGGATGTTTTTTTGAATCAAAAACTTGTGTCACCACCGAATAATGCGTATCCATATAGAGCCTATATAGAAACATTACTGAACTACTCTCCTGCAGCTAAACAATCTTTATTAACGTCTAGTCTGTGGTATGATGATACAGCAGGTGCTTTCGATGCAGCACCGGATGCAAAATCACCGTCTCCAGTTAACGAAGGACTCAATAATCGTAAATACTTTACGCAAGGCGGTAAATATTTCGATTGCATTGGACACCTCCATTGTGACATTTTTAGTCAAGATAAAATGTTAATTAACGGTGTGGAGATGAAAGTACGCCTAGTGAGAAGCAAAGATGCTTTTTTCTTAATGGATTCTTCCAGTGAAAATAAGTTTAAGTTACACATAAAAGAGGCATCGCTTATTGTTCGTCGTGTTAAAATCAATCCCGGCGTTTTACTTGCGCACGCTAACGCACTATCAAAGACAACTGCAAAATATCCGATTACTCGAGTAGAGGTAAAATCTTTCACTCTTCACGCCGGGATTCTCGGGGATACAATCGACAATGTCATTCTTGGTCAACTTCCTAAACGTATAATTATTGGATTTGTAGATAACAGAGCATTTAATGGAAATCGTAAATTTAATCCGTTTAATTTTCAAACCTTTGCGATTAATTATCTCTCACTTTATGTCGACGGAGTGCAAATCCCAAGCAGACCATTACAACCGCGCTTTTCAGGAAGTACAGGCAGGCTAAATATTGAAGCATTTCATACACTTTTCTCTGGAACAGGTGTGCATTTTCTCAACGAAGGTTTTGGAATAGATCGCTACAATTATTCAAAAGGCTATTTTCTCACTGCTTTTGATCTTACACCAGATCTGTCAGCGCATTGTGCAACACACTGGAATCTTGTGCGTTCCGGCAGTTTACGCATAGAAGTGGGTTTTGAAGAAGCCGTAGCCTCCACCATAAATTGTATTGTGTATGCCGAATACGATAACGTTTTAGAAATAGATTCCAGTAGGCAAATCATAACTGATTTTAGTGCTTGATGTGAGAAAAAAAATCTCCGTGGAGGGGATATGAGTATAATAAGGCTTGGCACATAAGTTTAAGAAAACAGTCCACCTAAAGCGTTGCTACCCGCACCATAGAACCTCCAGTCGTAGCAGTAGATTATCGACGTAGTTATTTTTAATAAAATTTTGCTAAATTATAAAAATCCTTTTTTTTTATAACTAATAAAAAATGGATTTTGTTATTGATATGCACGGATTTCGTGACGAATATAAAAAATATATACCGAAGGAAGTTTGCGCAATAGCATTGCAAAAATATGTTATTGGACATTGGATAATACGGCCGCATTGTGAATTCAGTGATTTACCTATGGATGTGCGACAAACTAATAATTACTGCTCTATTGAAGTGCATGGATTGCAATGGTTTGATGGTGACATATCTCTACGCCAGTTGCGTATGAATTTGTGGAATATGGCTAGGAATGCGCGTAGAATTTATGTACGAGGAGAAGAAAAAGCACTCTACCTAGAACAGATGATGGCACGGCGCGTAATTAATCTTGAAAATTATGCGGCTCCGGGATTTAATAAACTCCAATCATTATGTCCTACAACATTTACGTGTGTCGCTCATGGTATAAAAAAGTACGAAGACCGAAAAGATTTTTGCGCAATGAATAGAGCTAATCAACTGCGCAAATGGTTATGGTCATTGGTTTCTAAGGAACTCCTTGCCAATCCCCACTATATACATACAGAGACATTTTACGCGGCTCTATTAGAACACAGTCGATGGCCAGCGAATGAACATCTACGTACTACAGGGAACGACGTATGCGGTTGGCGTAAAACGAATCAAGAAAAAGAGGAGGGTTCAACATCGTCATCGGATTCTTCAGCTTCGTCAAAAAATGGTCCCGCCTCTGCCTCCGCTCCGATGGCTACAGTAATAAAAAAAAAAGTCCAAATCAACGAGGCATCTGCAACTCATGCTCCTGCCAATGAGAGCAGTAGCGAGTATGACACAATAGATTTCAAATAAAAAAATGAATACGCGACAGATAATGCATGCCATAAGTGGGTTAAATGCTAACTCAATTGGTGTTTATGCGGCTGACCACGTGCCAAAAAGATTAAGCCTCCCTGCTGCCATAGTATCTAACATCGACACATCGGATAAACCAGGATCGCATTGGATTGCTATTTATATCGACAAAAATGGCTATGGAAACTACTTCGACAGCTACGGCGGAGAACCAGTCTCACGGCATCATCTCGATCGACTCAGAAATAATTGCGTCCGATATCGTTGCAATAAGAAACAATTACAGAGCATGGATTCGCAAGTGTGCGGAGAATATTGTATTATGTTTCTTTATCATCTGTCTAGCGGTTATAGTTTACGTTCGTTTTGTAACATCTTTACGCGAAATACACGTAGTAACGATGTCTTAGCAGCCAAATTTTATAAATTTGTTTTGAAAAAATTACAAGATACCCGTCGACGTCGTAGTCGAGTTAATATGTATCCGCGAGACAGTTCAATCGGTGCTGGTTTTATATGTAATCAAATATGTATACCTATTATTCAATTTGTATCCTGAATATAAGTATGTAATTAGTTTAAGTAAAAATATGTACTCACTCTTCAACTTCATTTTTATAATTATTTGTAATAAACTTTTGTAATAATTTTTAATCACACATAAACGAGTCAGTTATTTCTTCGATCATTTCCCCACCTACCCTCTTTCTTATAGTAACAGTCCTCTTGCATCATTTTCTCTCTACGTAAGTCACGGGTGAACGGTAGCATTGAATTTTATAACTTCCGGATTATAATTTCACAGATGAGGGATAATATCAGAATTTCGGCTTCCCTTTGTTCTCGATTATTGATGTTTCGCGGCGCGTATTTAATACGGATCGTAAAAAGTGACCGCGATTTTTCGCATAATTAATAGCATTAATTTTTATTACTTTCCTAGAAAGAAATTTGAGCCTTCAGCTCGTTTGTACCCTTCGGAGGCACAGTGGGTATTTGTCGGATAAAACAATGAGCATTCTATATTCGGCGGTATGTGTTTGATCTTTTTACGTAATGCTGAAATGTGAAAAGTGACCTCGATTTTGTCACGTAATTAATAGACGAACGATACCGGTCCTTTTTTATTACTTCTTAGAAAGAAATTGGAACTTTCGGCTCGTTTGTACCCTACGAATTTTTGCAGTCAGAGGGGAAGCATGCGATTGGTTATTTGGCAGTTAAAACAACGAGATAGTGTATGAATCACAGTGAAAGATGGTGGGGAAGAAAGGTTTATAAGGCATTCTGAGTTCTATAGCAATACAGTTGTCAGTCAGTCACCGCACTATTCGTATCTACGATTTTTAAAACCGCTAAAATGGAGAGTCAAGCAAGCTCATCTCGCGTTGCAAAGGGAGTATCGAAGTTACTTCCAAACTTATTGCTACCAACTACATACGCGCTTAATAAATCAAGCTCAAAAAGAGTAATCATTGGCTTAGAAAACAAGGGTAGCGGTAGTGTTGAATACAAGCCCGTAGTAAAACTTTGTGGTTCGGGGTCAAGATGTGTAACACTCGATATAAATAGCTGGCAGCTTTTTAACAACCAGTCGGCGACAATAAACACGTACTTGAAAAATTCGTATAAGTTTTGTCAGTTCTATGGAAAAACGACAAAAATACTACTACCTAATCACGACATAATTTTCACTGTGTCCTACGGGTCGAGGGCGATATCCATCGAGGAGAGACCACCTGTGCAACTTAATAACATCGGATTACCGCACGACTCGCAATCTATGGATGAGGTGGAGGTTACCAGCACTTCTGAGGGAGGAGAAGGATCATCATCTACTTCAGCTACTACTAAAAGAAAGAAAATGGAGCTGAACTCAACGATCGCTATGCAGTCGTCGACATACGAGGGATTGTTACAAGTGTGTGAGTGTATCAACGAAAGAATTAAGATGGTACAAGAATGTGCACCTATGGTTAACAAAGTAGTCGAATTGCTTTTGGGTTATTTAAAAGACGAACTCGATAAAGAAGAAAATAAAGCTGAAATTAAAAATATGCTTAAAGATATTACAACGTTTGTATATTATTGTGCTCCACGAAAAGCAGAAATTGAAAATAAAATTAAAACCGATTCAATGAGAGTGAGATCAACAAATTCTTTCATGTTAATTACCACTTGTAGGATATGGCTATTAAGTGGAAAAATGAATTATAGACTTAATTTGTTCGTTGTCCTGTTGACTCCTCTAATCTCACTATTATATTGATTATCTATATGTATTGAATGTGAGCGTGGACCAACTTGTTTTATGAATCTTTTACTCTGCGTCTCTAAATATCCGATTACTCGCATGCGTAACTTGATTCAATTTGGTGGCGTCCCTTAGCATCCTATTGATTTTTGTAGATTTAAGTTAATAAGTGACGTAATGGTGTCCGTACAATTATGGCTATTATTATGTTAAGAATTTTTTTAAAATTGATTGCTTAATGTTGTTATAAATAAATTTGATAAAATGATATAAGCTGAACTCTTGTATTTTTTATGTACTCCCTCCACCGCACTCTTCATTACCTTTGGCGTTACTTGCCGATTCTATTTAATATATTCGTAAAGCACTACCTGATCTGAATCTTTCTCTGCGTGACGTCAATGTAGACGCCGATCGGAGTCAAGTATGCGTCCGCCATTCAGCAAACCGATAAATGCATCATAAATCAACATGTGGGTACGACAGTATAGTCGTGACAAATTAGATTCGAAGCAATCTCAAAAGATTCGGCCATAAAGAGTAGCTCTCTACAGGGAAACATTCGTGCTTACTAAATACGCTTATTCTTTTCAGTCGACAACAGGCCCACCGAGGATGCTATAAAAACACAAGCCAGTATAAAACATTAAAAGAATAAACATTGCGAACCTTAATTGAATAATATATTATATTAGTCTTTAATTATATGGCAATCCGCCTCTCGCACAAATCTCTTTGGATACGTGCAGCACGGAAATTATATATTAAAATAAAAATAGTAAAGACTATATTTTTCTCCTCATTATCATATTATAATTGCCACTGTCCGCTTCGCGCGTTTTGCCTCTCCATATGCCCGGCCATGCTAAAATGTCTCTCTCAGCGCTAAAGGGCTCCCGACCCTTTAAGGTGTGCAGTCCGGCTAGCCTGTGTGCCGAAGTAGTAGCGGAGTATCTGTGTGAACTCATACTTTGGTAGGTCCGCAGAACACCCACGCCATAAGGTCAGGGTGTCTGCTTACGCGGACTCCCCGGAAATATGCGCACAAAAGTCATAGGTGCTAAGTATCGATCAGGTATAATGCTTATCGTGCTTCTTCTTCTTCATTCTTACTCTCGTCTTCTCTCTTCTCTTCTCTTCCTCTCTTCTCTCGCTCTCTTCGCTCTCCCCCCCCCCCTGTTTCACACACACACACACACACAACCTCGCCCTCTCTCTCGCTCTCTCTCTCCCTTTTATTCTCCTCTCCCACATGTTCACACACTACACACACACACAACACACGACACACACACACACACACACACACACACACACACACACACAACACACACACACACACAACACACACACACACACACAACACACACACACAAACCACACACACACCACACACACACACACAGCACACACCACAACACACACACACACACCACACACACACACACACACATACACACACATATATTATATATACAATTTTATTACCACTGCCCCCTTTTAATTACCTATCCCTCTCCTCTACATATACTGGTACTGGCGATGACGTGCACTGACGTCTCGCCATACCAGAATATTATCTACTGATCTGTACATGGATGACTATACGCTCCAGTTGCAAAGAATCAAACACTTAAAATTTTGTTTGCTTATTGTTAGTGCAAAACAGGTTTAAAGATGAAGCAAATGGATGTAGAAACCGCATTTTTAAATGGCAAAATAAACTCGAGAGGGGATTATGTTTATCAACCAAAAGGTTACGAAGATGGAACAAACAAAGTATACAAATTGTCAAAAGCGTTGTATGGATTGAGAGAAGGTCCTAGAGATTGGCATGAGTGCTTTGATGAGTGCATTATAAAATTAGGATTTAAGAGAAGTAATGCAGATCTCTGTTTATACAAAAAAGGAAAAGGAAACGATGAAATTTATATTTTGATTTACGTAGATGATTTGTTAATTTGTAGTAAAAGTAAAGAAAAGATACAAAATATTAAGAAACTCTTGTCAGATAAATTCAAAATGAAAGATTTAGGAAAAATTAAAGAGTATCTTGGAATAAATATTGAATATGACTGCAACAATTGTGAAATGAAACTAAGTCAAACGAAATACATCGAGTCTCTAGCTGATAAATATAAAATAATAGATAGTAGATTGTATAGTACTCCTATGGAGACAAATCTAAAACTCGAAAAGGCTGAAAATTGCGAGTCAAACATAAAGTATAGAAACTTGATAGGTGCTTTATTATACATAAGTTCAAATACGAGACCGGATATAAGTTTTAGTATAAATTACCTTAGTAGATTCCAGAATAGCTATAATGAAACGCATTGGAAATATGCTTTACGAGTATTAAAGTATTTGTATTTAACGAAAGATCTGATTTTGCATTATAAAAAGAATGAAAGTTGTAATATTATAGAATGTTATGTTGATGCCGACTGGGCTGGAGATATCATAGATCGAAAATCTACTACAGGGTATGTAATACAAATGTTTGGAAATGTAGTTGACTGGAAGTCTAGAAAACAAAAATGTATCGCTAAAGCGTCAACATATGCAGAGTATGTTGCTCTATCCGAAGTTGTAAGCGAACTAGAATATATTCGAGAATTAGTAAAAATATTCGACATAGATATAAGTGAACCGATAAAAATTTATGAAGACAATTCGGGTGCGATAAATATTGCAAACAAAGGAAACATGACAAAGAATTCCAAGAACATTGAAATACACTATCATACTGTTCATGAAAATGTAAAAGAGAAATTGATTGAAGTTTGTAAAATTGACTCTAATGAAAATGTCACGGACATATTTACTAAAGCACTATGTAAAGAAAAGTTTGTAAAATTTAGAGAATTGTTAAATGTAAAATCATAATGTACAGTACAAATGTAAGGAGGCGTGTTAGAATATGAATAGTACATTTGTATGTACAGTATACTATGGTATCTAGAGATAGGATGCACAGAAGCGCTGTGCGCAACTACTCGACAGCAAGTGTCGTCTCGTTGCGCACCGTAGGTAGCATAGCATATAGGATAGACACACACATGTGCGACTCCCCACCAGTACTATATATATGTGAGTCGTACGACGTATAGTCACTGCGCGACTACGACACTTCCAACTCGTTGCTGTACGCTCTTGGAGAGCACACGCATGCTCGGCATGCTCTGTAAATATCAACTACAATAAACCACATTATTAACAATAATCATCCCGTCTACCTCACTGTTTTCTCATCAGTTTAAGCTTTTATATTATTATTTATTAATGCTGGATATTTATTTCAAAGGTTTGGACAAGACAAAAGGCGAAAGCTAAAAAATACAATGCTGAAAAACAGAGAGCATTAAGGCAGACTGGTAATCGCACAGAGGTGCTATTTAGAACGGATCCTCAGCTGGAGAAGGTTTTGGAGATCACTGGCACTTCGCACAAAAATGGTTTACCTTTTCTACCAGAAGTTGGCATCACACCTTCTACACTAAAGGGTAACAACAATAAATTTTTATTGATTAACGATTACAATGCAGTTTTTGAATAACTTTTAAATTCTATTTTATCCTTTTTCCATTTTTTTTTCCTTTTTCCACTAGATTGCTACTTATTTTTCACATTTGCCCAATTATCGTTCCTATCCTGCACTTATTTCTGTTTTCAGCCAAGAAAATAAACAGTAAAGTTGTCTACGAGTTGTCAAATTTAAACAAGTTCCGCATCGCACAGCAAGTGTCATCTGCACTTCAGCGAGTCAAGGTTGAAAATGCATCAACTCTAGTAGGAGCTACAGAACCTTCAGGGTGTGCTCCACAAGCTCAGAAGCAGTTCCGTTCACCATTGTCTGCTACTTCTGTTGCTCACACATCTTCACCTGTCCTCGTTGGTGGTGCTTCGCAATCAGCTGTTGCTTTTCGCAAAGCTGCTCACTGCTTCACTTCACCAGTCCACGGCAGTGTACCATGGCCTTCAGATTGTGCTGTTGTAGGTGCTGCTCCAGCGAAAACAACATCAGCTGCAACTCCTCGACAAGCTGTTCATCATTATTGTGTCAGTGTGGTGCCTTCAGTGTCTTGTCTTCCTCCTGGTACTTCAGCGCAAGGAGGACTTGATAGTGCCACTGCCTCTCAAGGTCTCAGCACAAATGCACCTGCTTTAAAATTGTCACCTTCAGAGTCAACACTTACTTCTCCAGCTGCGAACACCAGGAGGAGGACAAATCAACAGCAAGTGAAAGTTGAAATAAAAGAAAATGATGTGTCATCAGCCAGTCTGGAGTACAACTAAATTTATAGCAATGCCAGTACTTGGCGTTCAACAAAAGGTAATCATAACTCAATCGTCGAATACTGGTTTTCTTTGTATACTTTTAAAATATAAGTAGATCAAGGTTCATACGCATAGTGCTGATAATTGTATATTGCATTTCAGGTTCTGAAGGTAAAAACAAAGTAGCTTTAGCAGCAGTAGTTGAGAATACGAATCTACTCAATAAACTGGTTGAAAAAGTGGATAAACTGGATGAAGCTGAAGAAAAAAAAGTGGAAGCGATGCAGAAACATTACACAAGAAAAGAAAAATTCTATGATCAGAAAAAAAAGTATTATCAGAAGAAGATGGAGATTTGGCAAGACACTATTAAGACCGAGAAGTAAAACTGATACAAAAAAATTTAGTTGAAGTATATTTGCTATTTTCATTAATCTTAAATTTATTAGATACTACTATTTATTAGATGTGATGTTCTATTTAATCTCAAAAGTCAAACTATGATTTGTTTTATGTTAATAATACATTCAAGTTTTTTTCAGAAAAATTCAATTACTTTATAATTTACTAAATTTGACTGCGACTACTTGTACAAATAAGCATTCAATAATATTTTTTGCTGTAAATCTTCGATTCATCAGAAAGTTATAAAGTGCAATGAGTACAAATTAAAAATGTAATTAGGGTCTAGTGTAAAAAGTCTGACTATACGATTAGTTGGCCTTTTTGTGGAATATCCAGTGTTCGATTAGAAGCAATGTATAATTTAATGTAAGAATTGCTTTGGAACTCACCGAGGCACATTTATAAAATGATTAAACTTGCTTCTATTCATTTTTCTTCTTGTTTATACATTGCAAATTATGGTTGCTAATGTCAAAAGTCTGACTACGGCTAGTTCTAAGCATAGATTAAAAATTGAAAAAGTTTATTATTTAAATAATCTGACTGCGATTACTTTTATTAATAAGAATTTAATAAGATTTGTTTACGATGTAGTAAGTTTAAATTTAAAATAACGAATAAATTTAAAAACCGCTGCCAAGTCATTGGCACTTAGCTTCCTCCGATTCTGCTAGTGGAAGAAAATTACATGGGACAATCAACTCATTCTTTGATATTTAAATATTGGCTACTATTCGATACTAAAAGGAGGGTCAGCCAGGGGAGAGATCAACCAGACGTTAGAATAGCTCCTGGGAGAGAGGTCTCACTGGAGATCCGCTCGGGACTGAAGCCCCGAGCTCTCTTAAGACGAGAGAGCGCGGGCGTCGGAGAAGGGGGAAAATATTCCAACCTTGTGGGTAGCAGTCTTTTAGGTACACTATTGTTGAATATATTGTATAAATCATATCATAATAAAAAGCAAAAATATTTTTTCAAAAATCGAAAAATGGCCATGAAATGGTCATAAAATAGTCTAAATCTTAAAAGAAAATTTACTCGAATTCAGAATCAGAAAACATATATGAACGTCCAATCTTATTACGATCGATCACGTAGTTCCAGAATTATAACAGTATACGTACGCACGCATGCATGCACGCACGCACGCACGCACACACACACAGCCATCCGCACGGACATTTTCTAAAAACGTATGATTCGTACTCCAAACACCTCCAAATGCGTTTCCACGAAGTATTATGAAAACTGAAAATTTTACTATTACAAAGCTTCCTCTAGAGGAGGAAGCAAAATTAAAAAATTCATTGTTTATGGTTGTTGTTTTTTATTTATTTATTCATTGATACATTCATCCTTCATTCTTCATACCATCATCATAATTTCAATTATATTACACCTTAACCTACAAAAAATTCAAATCTTGCGCTTTTTTACATCTGTTTGGGACAGTCACGTTATGTAAGGAAGGTTAAGGTGCCTCTCGCATTGGCAACGCAAAATCAAAATTTTTCTCGTGCAATTTTCGAGATATCGCTAGGTTTAATCGAACCCCTGCTCTTAGGCTCGCGGCGATTTTGCCCTGACTTCTATTGTTTGTGCAGCTGTGGAATGTTGCGGCTACTGCTTGACTTTTGTTTTCCGATTTTTATTATAGAGTTGTATCGGTTGAAATATCTGTTGGTAATTGGCGTTCTTGTGATTCTACTATTGTTAGTTTATAATTTTATGATTTTGCGTAATTATTGTATTGTTTTTATTATCAATGTTGCTTTTAAACTTTGTGTAATATTGTCTCTATCGATTCCGTCGTCTCTCGTTTCTTTATGTCACTCGAAAAAGATGTATAATATATTCATAATTCATTTGTTGAGCTTAAGTGAGTCATCACACTTGCCTGTCGGTCTTTACTGTTGTCGTCGTTTGCTACCTCATTTATGCTATAACTCATTGTCAGTGGGACTATTGATTCGTGTATAATTAACTTGTTATTTTACTACAAGTAGAAATGCGAAAATTTTGAGCATTTTACACAAATAAATAGGTTTATATTTTTATAAAATAATATCAAAGGGCACGTTAGTGCCCGGGGAAAGTATATAAAGTATATACGACTACGGGCACTACCACCTTATATACTTTGAAACGGGGATTCCTAACATCTTTCAAAATTCAAACGTTTATAACTTTTCAGAATCTGTTTTTTTCTGTACCAAACCGGCGCTAGTCTGAATGATTTTAACAAATCTTTCATTAAAAAAGAAAATCATGACAATTGAACGTCCTCTGTGATAATATAGCGGTCAGCATTTTACGCTGTGAATTTTCTTTTCAATTTTTCTTCTTCTCCTAACTTCTGTTCTTTTTTTTTTTTTTTGGTCTCCATTACCGGCGCGGCCAATTAGGCCTAGCTGCCGGGGGTCTTCCACCACCTTTGTGTGGAAGTAGTGCTCAATCCTATACCTCGATTTTTACCTCACTGTATCCCTATTATTTTTTCCACTCTGAGAGACTTCTCCGGTGCACCATATTTTCAGACACACACCTTGCTGGTTAAGCCAGCACTCTCTGCCCCCGAGAGGGCATCGGGTCCGTCTCTCAGTGTAGCTTTCCCCCGAGAAGGTCCCCGTATTAGACCAGCTCCACGCCGGTAAGGCCGGCGCTCCCTGCCTAATGCATCGGGTTGGCTACCTAATCCTGCCTTTACATATTGTCACTACCACTGTTTCGCATTTGCCCAGGCTTACGCCTGTGAGGCAGGGAAAACCCGGAATTACTCTGAAGGAAAATTCCGGGGAAAAACCTACCTCGAAACAGCCGGAGTCTTGGCTACTTTTCCTGCTGAAAACAACTCAGAAAAAATCCGAGCTGACCTCACCGGGAATCGAACCCACGGCCCCTTGAGCGAGCGTGTCTCGGCCGGCCAAGGCGTGCGCCTTAGCCAACCGAGCCACGGACGCTCCAACTTCTGTTCTTATCCTCGACACTTCCGGGGCGCGAAAATTCAAATCTGATTCAAAACAAAAACGCATTTTAAATGCATATTATTTACATATTACGATATTCAGATAACAAACTACTGTCAGCTTTTTGAATTTAAGAGGTTGCCAGTGCACAATCTACGTTCCTGGGTAGTGACCAGGTGGCCAGGGTAGCCGATGACGAGGTCTAGATAATAATATGTTTGGTACCTTTTTTAATACAATTATGCCATTGCTTTCATTAATATTGTCCGCCACCGCCGACGTCGCTGTGGCCGTCTCGCGGCATAGAGAGGAGAGAATCGAGTCGCGTAGCTCTGCGTTGGGCCTGCTGTCTCTAGCAAGCAGACATCTGCTCGCTCATATCCAACACTCCCTCCCGAGCAGATTTCTCTTGCTCGGAATCGACATTTGTAATGTCTTCTGAAAGGAAGCAAAAGTCATGGTTATTTGAGTTTATGATATAGCAATAAGTCAGTCTTGCATGCGATTCAAAAGGGAAACCCCTTGCGAATATGCTGGCTATTTATTTCTTCCAGCAATCAATCGGTTTCTTAAATTCAATTCAAGCCATCCAGCTAATTTTAACTAAATTTTTGCCAATACGTTCTCGAGCATAATATTCAACTTAATCAAATGTCTCAGCTTTTCAATGCAACTCACTTGTTGATAAGCCTCAGAGACATCATCATCCTAGAGAGTCGTGGGAAAGAAGAATAGTAAAAACCGCTGCCAAGTCTTTGGCACTTAGCTTCCTCCTTTTCCGATTTTTGATATTGTTTTAAATGTAATATTACGCACGCACACACACACACACACACACACACACACACACACACACACACACACACACACACACACAAAAAAAAATATACGCA
>CM053170.1:54231729-54255827 GCA_012977825.3 Pteromalus puparum
AGACAGCAAATACTGCGGAACCTATCTGGACAGCAGTGTCGGCTATCCTTACCCTTTTTATCTATTACACTATAATTTTATATATTATTCTTATTCATATTATCGGCTGCCTACGAAGTTGTTTTTAGCCATCTTGTGTATAATAATATGTGTACAACTTTTTACTTGATTTTCCTATTTAAAACAATGTGTTCATCTGCGGAATAAAAAATTGGTCGTGTAGAATACTTAATTTATACGATGGTGCACAATAATATGTGTACTATTTTGAAAATATAGTTTTTACCTACTTGAACGTGTATAACAATATGTGTAGAATACAAATAACTTTTATTGCGTATAAATTGGTCGTGTGTAGAATAATTAATTTGTATGATAGTGCACAATAATATGTGTACAATTAGGAGCATAAAATTCACTTATTTCTACGTGTGAAACGACACGTGTAGAATAAAAATAACTTATATGGTGTATAAATCGAACGTGTAAAATGTTTTAATGTTGGTGTAAAATAAATTATTGCTAAACGAAAATGAAATTGCGTATAATTTTATTGTGTAGAAAAATATGTGTTGAATACCAACTAAAATTATTCATTTTATAAAAAGTTACAGTGCACAATATATTGTGTACAATTTAATGAATTATTAAATATTAATTTTTCTATTGTGTAGAAGTACACGTGTAGAACGACATTAAAATATTTATTATTTTTGTGTGTGTTGAAATTAAAACACACTGTGCAGAATTAAACCACATTAGAATTTGTGTTAAATGTAATTGGTGTAAAATTCTTATGTGTATGAAACTAACCCTGCCGTACATTGAAGTCAATTATTATTTTAGAAAAAGTGGATTAGGCCTATCGGGGATACCACTGTATTTATTGTTTATAATTTTTTTTTTATTTGAAGAAAACAATAAAAAAAATTAAACAATAAATATAAAAAAAACGCTGTATATTTACCTCCTGGGTGGTGTGGAAAAAATATAAATTTATCAAATAACAAATACAAATTTATATTTACAAAAAAAGTCGCTGGGGGCTGCGGGGAGGGGGGTGCGGAAGGGGAGGCTTTCAAATTATTCAAATTACATGGAAAACGAAAGAATTTTACCTTATTTTGGGGGGGGGGCTGCGGGGGGGTGGGTGCGCTGCGGGGGGTGCGGGGGGGGGGTATACACAAAATAATTATATTATATAGGAAGATATATACATACATACATATATATATATAACTTTAAGGATTTTTAATATGATAGATATAATTACAAAAAATGTATTTACATAGAAAAATTAACAACAATGGATTGGTGGTCGAGTGTTAAGTTTTAATGGCACACATTTATACTTTGTTTAGCTGCGTACTTATAATTGTATTGTAATGGTCACATCAACGTATAAGTTAAGTAACTATATATGTATGTATGCATGCACGATATTTCACATTTCTTCTCTAGGATGTTTAGTTGCCAATTTCAGTGTTAATCTTAAATATTGTTTTTAAGGATTTTTACGCTTATGCTTTAGTTATAAGAATTTATACTCATGTAATAAATAAAGATTTTTAGATGCGTTTTAGTTATAAGAATATAATAAGAGCTTTTATATATGTTTTAGTTTTAATACAACATGTATACTTATATAATAAATAAGGATTTTTATAAATAAAACAAAAAATATATTATGAACAATGGATTTATATTTCTACTATCACCAAATCCTAACATCCTATTCCTTCATCAGTATCATCAATAACTGATGAAGTCGTTGTGTATGTCAATAAATATTATTAGAAGGTTGGTAAGCACTCAAGATGGCTAGATGCTCGTTACACCCAGCCAGCGTCTAGATGCTGGCTCCTGAACCAATTAGCCATGTTGAAATTTCAATGAATCACGTTTGATAAAACAGGTTGGGGGGCGTGTCAGAAACAGTACCGATAAAGTAGCTTACTCTGAGCTATGGAGGGAGAGATCTGTAATGGAGGCGCCACCGTCGACAACACTGGGGGGCGCCACCGCTGGCAGCACGGTCGATATGCAATGCTCTGCTGGTAAAGCAGGGACCTACTAATATGCGTTACCATCCGTCGGTATTTGGTGGCGCAGGAGTTGCATGGCGCAGTAGCAGTCTTGCCCCTACTACTTGGGTCGCGGGATTATAATATAACCTCACCGTTATTTTTTAGTTTCCTTCCTATTTTGAATAGTTTAATAGAAAAAAGACATGATTTTTTAAATTTCATTTGAAATGAATGTGAGATTAAATCTTACATATAAGTACAAGAATTATGATTCTCATTGAAATATTTAGGCACGACCGTGACACGGAAGAGAGAGCCTTGTATAGTTCCGTGAGCCAAAAATATGTGAGATCTCACGCAATTTTTGACCGATTAGGCTGAAATTTTAGGAGAAGTCTCCTCTTGAACAAGAAAAAAACTATTTTTTTTTATCCTGATTCTTTACCTCGTTTTAATTTTTAATAAAATTTTTCCTGAGATGCGATTATCTCGGAGAGACTTCGATCAATAAGTTTACTCGATGATCAAGCTGTTACAAATCACAGGGTTTCCAAGAAATTCCAAAAAACGACTATCTTTATGTATTTTAAGCTGCTGAACCCGAATCTGACAGTATTTTTTACCGATACTATAGCGTTCCTTCTTAATTTACGGATACACCTAAAATGTCAAAAAATTGAATTAATTTTTTATTTATAATAATGTTAAATTTTTTAAAACATTGTTTAAACAATGGTATAAATTCGGAAACATTGTAAAAACCAAAAACAATGTCTGTATAAGTCATATACCAGATACAACAAGTCTTCAAAGGCCAGAATTCAGGCTTAGACTTACTTAAGATTTAGGCTTCGAAGGGTACTTCTACTTTGATAGAAATGCCTGAAACGGCTATGAATTCCAGATGAATGTGGGGATTTGAAAAATATTTTAATTTAAAAAAGTTGTCTATAATTAATGCATTATATTTGTCATTTTTTTAATTTTTAAACAAAATTTTTTATTAACTTATGGACAACTTTTTTAAATTAAATTATTTTTTAAATCCCCTCATTTATCTGGAAACCACAACTGTTTTAGGAATTTTTATCAAAATAAAAGTGCCCTTTGAAGCCCAAATCTTAAGTAAGTCTGCGGTAGCTGTAAAAATGAAAATCATGAAATCTGGCCTTCGAAGACTTGTTGTATCTGGTGTATGACATATACAGACATTGTTTTTAGTTTTTTACAATGTTTTTGAATTTATACCATAGTTTAAACAATATTTTAAACAATTAAACCTAATTATAAACAAAATCCAATTTTTTGATATTTTAAGGTGTATTCGTCCCCTTAGAAAAACCACCTCTTTTTTAATTTTGCACAAAATCTCCAATTTTGATGAAATTCAATGCATAATAATAAAAATTTCTAGAACTATTCTAGAACAAGTGTGAGATTTTTCGTCCGTGCATAGTGCTGTACAGCTTTGAAGTGCTGTAGTGTTAGGTTTAATAAATCATTCTACCAAGGGAAATTTCGATCGGACTTTTAGTTTTTCTAGAAACCTTGAAATACGAACAGATGTTTACGCGTACTCACGCGATTACAGCGCCAACCTTAAAATCTAATTTTACATACAACTTTTTAAATAAAGCTTGCAATAAAAAATCGGCTCTGAAGCGCCCTAAAGTTAAGTTTAATGAATCGTTCTATCGAAGGAAATTTCGATCGGACTTTTCGTTTTTCTAAAAGTTTTGAAATACAAAATGCCCCGTGGCGGATTCGCGAAGCTTTAGCGACGACATCCCCTTAAGTTTAAATTACCAATCATTCGACTCAGCTCACAAATAAACATGATGATTGTCTGTTTGTCGTATTATAAGTAAAATAATATGATTGTAAACTTGCCTTTTTTTAATTGATCTTAGCTGCTTTTTAATCTGTAAATTTACTGTAAACAAAATTATTGACATGCATAATGATATGCAAAACAACAAACACGCCCAATCTTTTTACTTTCGTTAGGTTTTTTTAGAGATTTTATGTCTCTTCGAGCGAACTTATTGAAATACCTTACGTTTTTTCTAATAATAAAATACACGATGACGGGGTTCAGGTAGTGCACGCTGAGATTTTTATTGCAGGGATATCAATATCTCTCGTGTATGGTATCTAGGTGCATGAGGCCGCTGATGACAGGGTCTTAGTGATACGCTCCATAGCTTTTGGTGTCTAGAATCAGTTTTTATACTTAGACAATGAAAACTATGGAGCGCACTATCTCGATCGCGTCATTGTCGACCATGCATGTACCTGGACAATCTAGACAAAACTAATTTGAACATTTTTGCATTAAGCAGTACTGTGCGCACTGCCTGACTCCGTTTTCCACCCCCTCCACTTCCCCCTCCACCTACCCTCCACATACCCCTCAACACCCCTCCACTTTCACTTCACTTCTCCTCCACTTACCTACTAAATCGAAACTGCTCTCTGCGTTATCGGGCTTTAGACCGTCATATTTTTACTACATTGGATAGTAAAATATAGCCGCATTAACAGTTCATTAATAATATGGACTAACAAGGAGAGCTACTAGGCTCCGGTCTTAGCGGAAAGGGATTCCGCTAAGACTTTCAGAAATGTTCTCTGGTAATGGAAAATGAGAGAAATCAGTTGTAGTTGGATCTCATAGGCCTTTATTCGAGAGTTATAGCCAATTTTAGTCAAATTCAACCAAAAAAACCTAGTTTATTCAAACGAGTATAACTTCTAAGGCATAATTCCTACAGCATCCTGTATAAAATTTACTTTAAGTACGAAAAATTTCCTACAAAATAAGGTGATTACAAAGGCCAAAAGATCATTTTCTTCGAATCCTACAGCTAATTGAAAATTTTATCGTATTTCTGACTTCGAAAATAGTGTACAGAATAATCGTGAGAAATTAAGTCAAATCACTCATAGGTTATATTTTTTGAAAAAAAAATGATATTTTGGTTTCAAAAACCACCTTGATCAATATGAAATTTTCCGTACTTGAAGTAAATTTTATACAAAATGTTCTAGGAATTATGCCTTAGAAGTTATACTTGTCTGAATGAACTAGGTTTTTTGGTTGAATTTGACTAAAATTGGCTATAACTCCCGAATAAATGCCTATGAGATCAAACTACAATTGGTTTCTCTCATTTTTAATTACCACAAAACATTTCTAGAAGTCTTAGCGGAATCCCTTTCCCGGAGCCTGGTAGCTCACCGTGTAAGTGAGCTAGTTCAAAAAAACTCAATCATTATTAGAGTCTAATTATTAAATTTATTAGACATTATTAAGATTTAGATTAAGAATTTTATCAGATGAAAGTTAACAATCATTATTATAGATGATTTACAGAGCGAACCAATAACAGCACTGAATAAAATAGAAAAAAAAACACGAGACAATAAAAGATATATTATATTAGTTAGTGTTTTTGAAGAAAGTTCTGATTTTGAATGAGTATCAAATACCACATGTATTAGAATAATTAAAGATACCAAATCAGTAGTCTGTACTGTAATCCCTGTTTCTTGGTCATCAGTCAGACGTTGTGAGTATATTTTAGTAATCGATTTTAATGGAACACTTTAATGGAAATGAAAGCTTATCTCAATGCATTCAATTGAAATGAAATAGAACTTTATAAGAAGATTTAATAATATTTCAATCTCAGCCGAATACACTTATTTAAAGAACTTAATGAATTATTAGAAACAATCATTATTATAGATGATTCATTCAGTGAATCAACAAAAGACAGTTTTAAACTTTATTCGGGAGAGCCTGATAGAAAAAGTATACTTATGGACGGTAAAAAGATAACCAACAATTGACAGTTTGCACACCACCCAAGGGGTACTGTCAGCAGGTGCGTTGATTTTTTGTTGTTTTTTTTTATTTTATTTTATAAAAATCACCGATAATTTCATATAATTTCATGACATGATCAAATTATATCAAATTATGGTTATTTTTTTTCTAATGTAATACAATAAAGTAATGCAAAATGTAATAATTAAAACTGATTCATTTTTATCAATTATGATTTTTAGACAATAATCTAAAAGAAAACGTGGAATCGTCGCCTGGAGCCCTATAACCACGGGCGTCTTAGATACCAATCCTCCTCCCCTAAGACTCCGCCTCATACCATCCTCCGTCCTACAGAAACTTTTACTTGAAAAAAGTTTTTAGGTATTACAATTATTTTACTGCTATTTATTCACATAAAAAAGTATATAGTACTTGTAACCTAAGTTAGTATTTTAAAACACGGCAGGTAGTTAGTGCTTGAGCGTAGCGTGCTCACTATGCTAGGGTCTGAACCTCATGCCTTGCGTAATAATGCTACTTAGGTTACATGTATCGTAATGTACTATTTGAAAGAGGATAAATTTTAATTGAAACTTTTTTCATGTAAAAGTGTACAAATAATCATTAAATATTTACGAATTAACTAAGTATTATTATATCATGTCCTATGATAATACGAAATTAACTTGTTTTATAATAAAGATTATTTGTGTGCCTGTTCTGTGTTTGTTTCTGTATTTTTATTATGTCTAATAAATATCTTTAAAAAATTTCAAAAAGAAAAATGTTTAGTAACTTAAATTTTATCAGAATTGATTCAAATAACTCATAATAGCTGTGACAAAGGACGTCAGATTCCTTTTTACTAACATAAACAACCACTGTGATATTTTTATGATGGATACGTCCTTTGTCTACAGCTATTATTAGTTATTTGAATCATTTCTGAGGGTTTTTCACTACTAGTGTCCCATACAAACAAAAAACAAAGGCCTCTGCCATTCTGGCTCTTATACAGGTACTTTTGCACTATAAAAAGGTATCTTTTCACCGTACGAAAGTAGTCGGAGTCCGGATCAAACCCTTCGATTATCACATTTTAAGGTTTAAAATGCAAATAAGGTAGCCTAAACATGTATATATGACTTTAAAAGTAAATTTATTGAAAAATTCAGAAAATTTAACCAAAAAAAGTATCAGGGTAGTTTTAGTTAAAAATGCATCCATTATGAGCTACAAATCATTGAAAATAGGCAAAAAATGCAAAAATCGCTTAAAACACCAACTTTGACCAGCTATAACTTGAAGCCTTTTTGGGAGCCACGGGCATCCTATAGAACATATATATAAAGTTTGAACCAAAAAAAAATTTTTCATCTTCGATTTGACAGAGAACCACCCATATATATATTAAATTTGATCTTTCAAAATATCACTCCACACAATATTGTCGATTTTTGAAGAATCTTCTAATTCATTTTGAATATTTTATTTGGATTTCTGCACCTCGATAAAGCTACATACAATTGACCATAGGAAAATAATGGCCGTCTAAGAAAAATTCCTAAGAAATCAAAACTTTGTCCTTGTGATTTATTTATTGTTATTGCGAAAGCTAAAATAATTGGAAATTGTTTTCTATAAATATTAAAAGGAAATGAAGAATTCTCTCCAGTATTTAGGGTAATTCTCGGTGTAAAGACTTTATTTCCAATATTTTCTCCTGTAATTATTTCTGTTTCAATATTGTATTGATATAATTTAACAATTTTTAAACGAGTTCCATTGCATAGATCATCTATTATACTCAAATTTCGAATTAACATTTCTATTGCATTAATTTTTAAGTCCAGTTTATGAGGTGGAAGACTTTCTCTTATTTCATTCAACGTTTCAATTGGATAATTTAGATGAATATTTTCGTCAGCTTGATCAATACCCGTATGTGTTGCGTAATCTATATTGTAATATGTCCATAAATCTCAATACAATAATTTTAATACTTTATTATTAATGATTTTAATATCTTCAATACGCGCGGAGAGCCTGTAACCCTGTATGCGGCACGTCCCCCGGGTTGCGGATAGGGGAATGCTCGCCGAGGTGGTAGCCTTGGAGGGTAAAGCAGAAATAAAATATGCTTCAAACAGGCCGCCGTGTTTGCCGTGCGGTACGACCCGTGAGCTGCCAAAGGGAGATCCTGGATGGGGAGGCGATCCGAGGTTGCGCGCCGAAGTGACCTGAACCATATTTGGCTTCTGCTGACGGCAAGACGGGAGGCTGGTTACCTAGCTAGTACCAGCCAAACGGCTTGAGCGAGTGTGTGATGTCGTGTGACGTCTGCCAGAAACTCTCCAGAGAGCCAATCACTTTTGTTCGGGGTGGGAGGTTCGAGAGAGCGGAGATGGGCTAGTGCGACAGCGCGCGCTATATCCTGGTATGATGTACCCAGTCTGGCACCGCCTTCAGTCATGTTTTGGGGCCATGTCAGCTGCCTTCATAGACGGGGGGATCCGGGTGGTTGGACACATGCCGGGACGAAGAAAATTGATTTCAAACATGGATGCTATGAACGAACTAGAAACAGCGGTACAGGGAAACCTGACAGTTGACACCCTAAAGGTGCCGGTATCGCAAGACAAGGGATACCCAATCCACAAGTCAACCAGCAGCTAGTATAGCGAACGCGATGAGTGCCGTTGAATACGGAAACAAGACAGTAATGAGGCTATGGCTAAAAGAACACGCCAGCATGCGAGAAAAGCTACTGGAAGTATGACGAACGTCCAGAGAGACGACCAAAACTCTGGATAAGCAGAAGAACCTGAATAGAACAATCAAAGAGGGGCTACCAGTAATAGGAGCTCTCATGATTGAAGTTTTCACGCTTCTCGACAAGATGGAGGATTGTCAGTTCAACAACCTAAAGAAGACCATTCGAAGCCTCGCAAGTCGAAGAAGAGGAGACGGACATAATCCGACATGGCGGCGATACCCCTGCTAAAAAAGACAAGAATGAGGACAGATCTGCACCTTCTACGAGCAAAACGTAAGAGGAAGCTGTAGATACACAAGGGGCATGGCAGCTAGCTAGAAGAAAAACAGGAGCAAAGCTTGCCTCAATAATTGAGGAAAAATGCAGGGAAGGCCTCGCGGTAGAGGGAAGTCGCAATCCTCATAAAACCGGAACTGGGTAAGACTTACGCCGAGATCTTGAGAGATCTTAAGCCAGAAGAGTTGAAAACAGATGTTAAGTATCTCAGCAAAACAAAAGACGGTGGCGTTCTAGTCGTTGTGGGTAAGAGTGAAGACAAAATGGAATCACTCAAAACTACCATACAAACCGCAATAGGGCATGCAGGCAAATTTAGGGGCAAGATCTCCAGAACTACACTAGAGATCAGGGACATCGACAGTCTTTCGACGCAGGAAGATGTCTGAAGCGCTATTACAGCCGAGACGGGCGAAGGTGAGGCCAAAGTCCATCTGTTTGAGCCGAACAAGAGAGAATAGAGGGTGGTGGTGGTCGAAATAGATCAGACTAAGACCACCGCTCTACTTAAAAAAGGAAAGATCCGTATCGGGTGGGTGAATTGCCGAGTGAGGAAGCAAATGTTACGCAATGCTATCGCTGTCTAGGAAACGGACACGTGAAAGCAATATGTAAAGGCCCCGACAGGAGTGCTAACTGCTGGAAGTGTGGCGCGGATGGACACAGGGCAGCAGAATGCACTGTGCCGATCCAGGAGATGAAATGTTTCTTATGTATAGACGCTAAGATACCCAAGGAGAAGACGGTGCATGCTCCAGGCACCGGTGCATGCGCGGTCTTCCGGGCAGCCCTGAACGCGAGTAAGACCAGAACATAATGGCGCGAATACTTCAAGGCAATCTGCACAGAAGTAGGCTGGCCCACGATCTGCTAAAACAATTCGTAGTCGAGCAGAAAGTGGACATCGTTTTAGTCAGCAAAAAATACACGGACCGTGACATACGTGGCTGGGTGTCTAACAACGCAAGGACCGCCGCTGCCTGGGTGCCCCGGCGTGGGATCACGGAAGTAGGCATGGGAGACGACTACGTGCGAGTAAATGTGGAGTGCATCGCATACCTTAGCGTGTATCTCTCACCGAACCTCACCGCGGCGGAGTTTGCGATGAAGCTAGGAGCACTAGAAGCCGCGATAAGGGATATGTATCCGGGGAACTCGTGATAGGGGGCGACTTCAACACTAGGGCCACGGAATGGGGCATGCCAACAACTAACAGCAGAGGTAGGGCCATCCTCGAGATGGCAGCTAGATTAAGACTCGTAGTGGCAAACGAGGGAAATACCCCTACTTACCGTAGACCAGGTTTTGGAGAATCCATACCTGATATAACTTTCGCGAGCGAAGGGACGATCGCCCAAGTTAGGGATTGGCACGTCACGGAGGAATATACTGCGAACGATCACCAGTATATCTTTTTTAACATCCAGGACGATCGCGAGAATAGGACTACAGCAAGAACAAAGCGGACACCGCGCTGGAATACCCGGCGTATGAACACAGAAAGACTTGCAGACGCGATTCAGGAGGCTGAACTCCCATCAAACGGGCTCCCACATCAACTGATAGACCACCACTACGCAACTCATAATGGAGCTCTGCGACGCTGCTATACCACGGGTGTCTTGCAGCCATGTAAGACGCCCAGTATACTGGTGGACGGACGAAATTGAGGAGCATAGAAAGGATAGCTTTCGTGCTAGGAGGAAAGCTCAGAAAGCCCTGAAACGACTCCGGCCTGAAGCTCGGGACTTGTGCACGAGATACGACGAGGCACGAAACAGGTTAAGGGACGCGATAAGAGATAGTAAGCGTAACTGCTGGGCAAAGATCCTCGACGACGTGGAGAAAGATCCGTTCGGAGACAGATACGCGATCGTAACCCAAAAGATAGGAGAAATGAAACAAACTGAACCCATGGAGGCAGAGGTGATAGAAAAGTAATCGACGGACTATTTCCTACACACCCCATTAGACCTCAAACAGAAACGACGAACGTGCCGTCAGAACAGATACCCCTTTTCACTAATGGCTAACTGATCGCGACAACTTCATCCCTGAAAAGCGGCACAGCTCCGGGACTGGATGGCATTCCTGCAGAGGTGCTCAAGGCTCAAGGAAGGGAGAAGAAGCAGATCCATAACGGCAGGGGTGGCACCGGGCTCGATTTTGGGACCGTATTTATGGGGCATTCTGTACGACGGGCTGCTTAGACTAGAAATGCCAGAAGATGTCATACTTGTGGGGTATGCGGACGATGTCGCGGCGGTTATTACAGCACGAAATGTAGAGACTGCGCAGGCAAAGCTAAACGCGATAATGTGTAGGGTACTAAAGTAGATGACAGACCACGGGCTGACCTTAGCACTGAACAAGACGGAAATTGTTCTCCTGACTAGGAAGCGTGTATCGACCATTATACCGATGAAGGTAGATAAAGAAATGATTATGTCTAAACCGGCGGCTAAGTACCTGGGTATAACGCTGGATACGAAGCTGAATAACGGGGCGCATGTAGATCGCGTATGCGGAAAGGCGGCGATAAGATTAGCGCAGCTCAGCCGACTAATGGCCAACGTGCGTGGGCCGAGACCAACTGTTAGGGGGCTTCTAATGGCGATCACTAATTCCATTCTACTATATGGAGCGGACGTATGGGCCGGCGCTATGGAAGTAAAGAAATACCGAAAGCAAATAACGGTGGTGCAACGTAGAGGGGCATTATGAATAGCGTGCTCATACCGAACGGTCTCGGGAGAAGCGGTTATGATAATTACGGGGGTGATCCCCGTCGATCTGCTTGCTATCGAGCGCAAGCGGATGTATAAGGGTCGCCTGATTTCGGACAACATTTTGTTGGCCACCGAAGAACGCGAGAGAACAATGCGAAAATGACAAGAAAGATGGGCTCAATGCCAGCAGGCGAGATGGACGAGAACACTGATTACGGAGATAAGGCCATGGACGGAGCGGAGGTGGGGGGAGGTGAACTTCTACCTTACCCAGTTCCTCTCCGGGCATGGCTACTTTAGAAGCCACCTGTTCGCGATGAACAGGGTGGCAACACCGGCGTGTAAATACTGCGGGGACGAACGGGATGTGAGACACACGTTCTTTGACTGCCCCCGATGGACAGATAGGTGTATAGAGTTCTAAAGCTGACGATAGGGGCGTTCACGCCCGAGACAGCAGTTAGCGCGATGCTTCACAGCATGCAGGAATGGGACGAGGTAATGGCGTACGTGGAGACGGTTCTCCGCGCGAAAAACAACGATGGATGTTTGACAGATTAGGTTACGGCTAGAATAACATAAGAAAGGCAACCCCCCGAACGAATACAAGAGCGGCTGCCGGGGGGATTTTCACGGCCGCAAGAGACGTGGAGTTTTAGTGAGTATGCCTGGCGTCCGTCCGTCCGTCCCACGCCAGGAGAGTCTCACACACGGGGAGTCTCGTACGGCTCCTGTCATGGTGCATTAATCATTTCTCCAACTCTCCGGATAAAGAAAAAAAAAAAAAAAAAAATGAGGAGCTAAAATCACAGAATTTATAGAAATATTTTGATTAATATTGCTATAAATTTTGTCACAAACATCATTAGTTTTCCAAAGTTGAGGTATTCTGAAAGGATCAATTTTACCTTCTCCTAAATCTAATAATAATGATGAGAACTCTCTATCATAAGAACGAATGTATTTTTTTTATTTTAAAACTTTGAAAAGATGCCAGAATTTTGAATATTTAATTGTTTCCTTAACAATAGAATTTCTATAACCATGTTTCATTACTGGAAGAATTTGTCTAAAATCACCTCCCATTACAATTAAATTTCCTCCAAAAGGTATTTTATTATAGCATACATCTTGCAAGGTTTGATCTATTATTTCTAAAGCTATTTTCGGAATCATGGATGCTTCATCCCAAATAATTAAATCAGCAAACTTTAATTTTATTTAATGAAATATAATAATGTTAATTATTATATTAATGTTATTATAATAATATATAATAATGTTTTGTATGAGAAAGTTTTACCTGTACCTCCAGGACCGTCAATAAAATAAATTTTAGTTTTGCTATTAATGAGATCTGTGAAAATAGAGTGTTGATCTTCATTTAATTGATTTTCCATTTGTTTGAAAATAGTGGCACTATGCATTAGATTTGCGGAAGACATAATATCATTAACAATAAGATTATCAGGTTCTGGTAAACTATAATCCTTACAACATCTTTCTTCTGTTTCTACTGTTTCTAATATACTTTAAATGTGAGATAAAGCATTATTTTCTTTATTTTCTTTAAAATCTTCAGTGAAAAAATTTTTAAACTTATTCCAAATTGTATTTCCTTGAATGTTTTCTGCTAATATGAACCAAGCAAAAAATTTACGTAATTGAAAAGGCAACATTATTTGACAAGCCTTTTCAAAAATATTATAAACACAAGAGTCATCAGCTACTAAATTCATAGCAAGTGCTGCTTCTTTATACGTTTGATACAGTGATACAGTGTATTATCATAAGTTCGTAAATTTTCAAAAGAAGTAGCACCTTTCTTTCGATTTAGTATTAACTTTAAGAAAAACCTTTTACTATCTTTTGGAGATACAACATTTAATCGTCCTATGGCACCATATTTATAATTACAAGATCGTTTTATTCAAGATTTCGTTTTTTGATTTTTGATCTAATCTGTAATATTGCGGAATTTGGATATATTTAATATTTTTAATCATCCGTTTTATTTAATTTAAACCATGCCGTTAAAGTAGTTTCCGTGTTGCGTAATGCATATAAGCCACCGCCACTTATATGTAAACGGTTAAGAAAGTTGTCACGATTATTAACATGAATAAAGCAACACAAGTTATTTAATTTGGAGTAATGGAATCGATTCCTTAGAAGCTAACAAATTTCGAATAATGTCTTTTTCCAATTAGTATTCGAATCATATATTATAACAAAACGAAAATAGCAAATATCAAATAATCAATGCCTTTTACATTTATTTTTAGTAATTTAAAATAATTTAATTTATTGTTAAATTTTAAATAATATTTTAATCACTTATCATAATGTTACTTCTGCTATTACAGTCAAGCGTCAAAAAATGCGCAATAACAAAAGTGTATAAGATTAACACTGTCTTCAATGTTTAGAGAATTGATAAATATTCTTCAATTAAAATTTCAATCACATATCACAAAAATGCTTACCTAAGGGGACAAGCCACTTTTAAACTCTGAAAAATAAAATTCTTATAAATGATTCCAAAAATAAATTATAATTATTATATAAATTTTATACTAATATTAGGTTATATTACTTGTATTTTTACCATGGTAAATCCATATTAGCGCTTCTCCTCATCCCATGCATACCTCACTCCCTCCACTTCTTCAATTATTGCCTCCTTCAGGCATTTCTCCTCTCCCTCCTCTTCTTCCTTCTCTCTCTTTCTTAGCTCTCTCATGATGAGAGCTTTGGTCCTTCTCTCTTCGTGGGTGAGCCACTGCTCCAATCTTATTTTTCCTCCCTCTTTTATCTCAGCCCTCTTCTCCCAGATCTTCTCCATATCTTCTTTCCTTTTGAAAATTACTTTTTAAGTCTCTTCCGTTCTGGTGTTCTCCAGCTCCCATTCTACCCCTTCCATAATGTCCTCCATCCACTCTTTCAAAGAATCTTCCTCTTTCCAATTGTTCATATGCACTATTAATCCTCTTTCCCATACCATACACCTGTTGGCACTTCTCGTTTTTTCCGGTCTCTCTCTTTTTCCTTCCTTCCTGCTCCTGTTATCGTTGACGTCTCCTGCTCTTCTTCCTCCTCTTATTCCCTGCTTCCTCTTCGCTACCTCCGTCTTTGTTTCCTTCACCTCTTCCATCTATTTTTGCCAGTTTCTCATCCTCGCTTTCATAACCTACATATCCTCTCTCAGTTCCTGCACTTTCTGTTAGAAATAAGTGAAGTAGACGGGAGGATTAATAATAAATAAGTATTTATTAATAGTTTCTTCTACAGCTACTATATAACGCCGTGTACACCATGTGTACTGTACAACGGCTCGGAAACAAGAGAGCAATGTGCGAGACACGTCTAGTCTCGACACCGCAAGTAGTCATGTGACTCACACTCATACGCGAGAGGGGATACCTGCATGTGTGCGCTCCCTCACACACTCGTTAACGCGCTCACTCATTCTAGCGCGCTCTATACTATACAGTCAAATGTACTATATTCTCAATCGTTTGTTGAAATCCTCTTACTCCTAACCTAGCTTTAAATATATCATCAGCCTTTTTTGTGTAAACCCATTTTACGTCTAGTACTTCTTTTCCTTTTTGTTTCTCAACTAATTTCCATGTTTCATTTTCATACAAGCTATTCATTTCTTTATCCATAGCATTTGTCCAACTATTGCATTCATCGCTATTCATCGCCTCCTCAAATGTACAAGGTGTATCTACTCTACAATAATATACGGATACTCTATTAGTACTATTTTTCGGATATCTTATCGGACTCTTTTTCACACGTGTTGATCGACGTGGAGTATTTGGTTTCAAACTATTTTTATCGATATTCTTTACATTTGTTTGATCTTTTTCGGTTACATTTTCATTTTCATCTGCGCTATCAAATACATCATCATCGATTTCGCTTTCGAACTCATGTTCGCTTCTCTTACTCGACTTGAGAGTCGGAGTACGGGAAGAAATATTTTCGTCGTCATAATCAAGACCAATACATTTTTCATATAATTCAATAACATCAACATGTCTATGAACTGTTACTCTACCGTTCAACAAAACTCTATAACCTACTTCACTGTAACCTAGTAAAATTCCCATTTCAGCTTTTTTATCCCATTTGGATGATCTTTTTTGCTCTGGTTTTCTAACAAAGACTTTACTACCGTATAACTTTAGATTTTCAACATTTGGTCTTTTTCTAAAAAATATCTCATATGGAGTTTTCTTTTCAATCGTGTTGGCTAAAGTACGATTTTTCAAATATGTTGCAGCACTAATTATTTCTGGCCAATATTTTTTATCTACTTGTGCCTCATCTAATAAACATAATTATTCTATTCAATCTTTCAGCAGTACCATTCAACTCATTCACGTATGCTGGACAATTATTTATATAAATACCTTTTTCTTTTGCGAATTTAAAAAATCGATTGTTTAGGTATTCTGTACCATTATCGCATCGTATTGTTTTTACTCTTTTTCCTGTTAAGTTTTCTACTTCATTTACATACTTTATCATACAATCATATACTTCATCCTTTGTTTTAATGCAGTAAATTTTGGCTATTTTGCTGTAATCGTCGATAAATGAAACAAAATATTTTTCACCGTTTGGACCCGGGGTCTTGAAGCTACCACAAACATCAGTGTGTATAACCTCTAAGATATCTTTCGCTCTTGTTCTGTTATTTTTAAACGGTAAATTATGCATTTTATTCTCTATGCAAATTTTGCATTTTAATATTTCCGATTCAAACTCAGTTGGAATACCCGTCACCAATTGTTTTCTACTTAAAAAATTTAAATAGCCAAAATTCACATGCCCTAGCATTCTATGCCACTTTTCTTTTTTACTCATTTTACCATTAATATACTGAGCATTGTTTACAATTTTTTGTTCAATTTCCAATCTACTCGTAATTTTATATGTACGATTTTCTTTATACGCTACTGCTATTAATCTCTCTTTTTCATCAATTATTTTAGATATATTTCCTTTAGAAATAATCGTATTCGTATCTGTCAATTTCGCGTAGCTAATTAAATTTGTGTTCATTTCTTTTACGTATAAAACATTTTTCATTTCTACTTTGTTTTCTTTCCCAAATGCTCTGAAATAACTTACAACATTCCCAATTTTAGTTGCTTCTAACTCACTACTATCTCCTAAATAGATTTTAATCGGTTTCTTTAAAACAATGCAATTTTCGAAATAACTATCATCATTTATAATGTGGTCTGAACATCCACTATCTAGCAACCAATTTATTTCATTACCTATAGTCTTTTTATTTCGCGCCGCATGCGCTGTTGCTATCCAGGCGCTGACGTCGGACCCACTCGGTTGACTCGTACTGGCGCCTTGCTGCTGCTGACGGAAGTTGCCGCGCCCTCTGCCGTAGTTGCTTCTTCTTCCTCCGCCTCTGCTTCTGCTGCTACCGCGGCCACGTGTTGAACCTCGCCATGTTCCGCCGCTGTGCGCTGCTTGACCGCCATCTTTGCACTCTCTTGCGAAGTGACCGGTTTTTACACATTTGTAGCATCTTTCTTTGTTCGTGGCAAAAACGTTTGATTTTCTTTCGGAATCTTCATTTCCGTGTTTCATCTCGGCAATTTTGATTTTATTCTTCACATAATCCGCCGTTTGATCTTCTTCTTTCAATGTATCAATCAGATCACCAATGTAACTATACGATTCTGGCAACGTGTTAAGCATATAATTTAATTTTTCTTTTTCAGTTATCTTTGCACCGGCACTTTTTAATTCGTTTACTGATTTTTCAAAATCACTGAAAAATGTAGCAGTGTCACTGTATTTTTCTAATCTTAGTTTTTCCAACTTGTTTCTACAAACAATCTGCAGTGCTGTAGATTCTTTCAAGTACATACTGTCTAGCTTCTTCATTATGCCATAGGCTGTTTGTTCTTCACAAACAAACTCCAATTCTTGATTTGAAATCGCACAATAAATAATGTTTATCACTTTTAGATCATTATCATCCCATGTTGTGCCTGTCTCTGTTGAGGGCTTTTCTTTGTCTATTACTTCATGACACTTTTTTAATTTTAGAAACATCGTTATTCTTTTTTTCCACATGCTGTAATCCTCTCCGTCGAACACTGGTATAGCCAATTCTCTCTTCTCCATTTCGTCTACTTGAAACTCAAATTTTTCTTTAACTTCGGAATTTTCTTCAACTTCTTCTATGTTCTCGAACGTTCCTTCGTGTTCGGAATCTTTTTTTTCAATTTTCACAACTTCCGATGTCTCACTGTTGTCCATAAACTTAAGTGTTCTCTGCTTGCACTCGACCACGTGTTTCAGATTCACTTTTTAATCCGCGTGCATCACACTAATTTTAATAATTTTCACAAAACTTCTACTTGTATTGACTAGTCCTTTTAATCTACGATGTGTCTTTGCTTATATTTTTCTTCCTCAGTAAATTTTTCACTTTAATTTTTCACTTCGAAAATTTTACACGCCACGTGGGTTTGACCTCACTTTTCGCTTAATACCCTCATATCTCTCCTAGGATTGATATGAGTGTATAATTTGAATAAAACCACCGGTCTGCTACCATGTTAGAAATAAGTGATGTAGACGGGAGGATTAATAATAAATAAGTATTTATTAATAGTTTCTTCTACAGCTACTATATAACGCAGTGTACACCATGTGTACTGTACGACGGCTCGGAACCAAGAGAGCGATTTGCGAGACTCGTCTAGTCTCGACACCGCAAGTAGGCATGTGACTCACACTCATACGCGAGAGGGGATACCTGCATGTGTGCGCTCCCTCACACACTCGTTAACGCGCTCACTCATTCTAGCGCGCTCTATACTATACATACAGTCAAATGTCCTATATTCTCAATACTTTCTTCTCTAGGCTTTTACTTCTCTCCTTTTCCAGCTTCCGTCTGATTTTGCAGTTCTCGACCTCTTCCTTTAAGTCCCTCATCCCTCTTTCTATTTTTCTGTCTTCTCTCGGCATCACACTTTCTTTTCCGCTCACTTTCACTTTCTCTTTACTGCTGTTTTTCTTAACCTCAAATGAGCTCGCTCACCACTTGTGGCTGCTTGTCTGACGGGTTGTTTCCTTATTCCGCATCTCATTACGTTTCCTCATTCCCCTACTGTAACCATCCTCTACCTAGTCCTTTTCCTAGTTACTTTTCTTCTTCCTCCTGTCCCTCTGTATCCCTGGTCATAAAAAGACCCTGTTCATTCCATACCTGCCTCCATTGCCTTGCCTGCTTTTCCCTCTTAGTCGAAATTGCAGATTCTCTTCTTCTTTTGACTGCTCCTCTACGGCTTTGATTGCTCCCGCTATCCTCTCGTTTACTCCTTCTCTACCCTCTTTCTGTTTTCTTTTTCTTCCCTCTTCCAGAGCACTCTATATAGTTTTCCTAAATGTTTTCTCTTTCCATTTAACGTATTTTCCCAGACCTCATAACTGCTCTCTGTAGTGCTACGTCATTCAAAGATGTGCTCATATTGAGAATATCGTATATTTGACTGTATGTATAGTATAGAGCGCGCTAGAATAAGTGAGCGCGCTGATGAGTGTGTGAGGGGACACACACATGCAAGTATCCCTCTTGCGGTATGCGCGTAAGTCACATGACTACTAGCGGTGCCGAGACTATACGCGTCTCGCACATCGCTCTCTTGGTTCCGAGCCGTCGTACAGTACACATGGTGTACACGGCGTATATAAATACATAGTAGCTGTACATAGAAGAAGATAAATAAATACTCAATCATTATTGCTTCCTCCTCAAGAGGAAGCTTTGTAATAGTAAAATTTTCAGTTTTGCTGATCTCCAAAAAAACTAACTTTTAAAAAAGTAAAGGGTTAGGCAAGTTTGATGTAATTCGCAAAATTATCATGGATGTCAATCACGTAACATTTCAGATATTACAACAATTCTTTTATTTGTCAAAATTAATTGTGACTTAACAAATGCTGTAGCAAATTATTTAATAAATGTAATCATGGATTACAAAAGTAATGAGATCGATGGAAAATAGTCAAGTTTTAAATACATCAATAATATTAATGATTCAGTAACGGAAACTACAATTTATATACTAAATGTAATTTACCAACAACTAGAGATGTTTTAAGCAATTTTTTATATTATCATTTATCGAAAAAAAAATGTATATACATTTATCGCAATGATCAGTTGTAATATAAAACTTCACTTCACTCAATTATTCATTAACAATATTACTTAGAATTTCAATCACTCCTAGTTTATTATGCTGCCGTCACAACCTCCATTAAAAGTAGAAAACCTAAAAAAGAAAAAAATTTTATAAACCTGCAAAAAAAGAAAATAGTTTATGCAAAAAATATTTATAGCTTACTTACAAGTTTTGTAGTGTCTTGAACTACCATTAACCATTAACCTTCAGTCCGAATTATATGGTTAATATCTGGAAAAAAATGCAGCTCAATAAACAACTCTTCAACTGATTATAAAATCGAAATACTATATGCATAAAATTGCATAAATATGCATAAATGCTTCATGATGCGATGATTTCCACAAATATTCTTTGGACTTAGTATATGGGAGCCAGCCGCAGTCAATGTTTAAAACATTATATACAGTATATTTTTACAGAAACAAGCTGCGATGAATGTTTTTCACTAGCTTGTCTTCATTCGGCTTTTCATTTTCAAAATCAAAACTATAATTTCTAAGATAAAAACAAATTAATATTCTCTTTAAACATGTAGAAACAAATCAATCTAAGATAAAAACAATTTAATATTCTCTTTAAACATGTTCAAACAAATCAATATGCAAAATATACGCTCTCTAGGTATAATCGTTTTCAAATGAAAGAGAAAAACAATTTAAAAACATGTAATTGTAAAATCATTCAGAATTTTGTTTGACTATTATACTAAAAGGGCTGAAATTTTGCATAGTGATCTGTTTTAACATTCTTAAACAGCATATTAAGTTGTTTTCATCTTAAAGATTATAGTTTTGATTTTGATATTTACACTTCTGTTGATATTTTAACGCTGAAGGCATAGAATACAAAATGAAAAGCCAAATACAGAGAAGCTAACGTAAAACTATCACTATATAAAATTTCTGATTAGTATAAACAAAAAAATTATATATTTTACATCAGTACATTGTATATAGTGCCATAATGATTGAAACATTGGCTGCAAGTAGCTATATCATCTACAGCTGACTTGAAGGAGTAACAACCTAACCTTACGTGTCCAATCATTTTATGACCATGCTCAACATTTACTGACAAACTATTCTGACATGTGTGTAATTATTTATGTAGGTGTTGATATTAGAATTATTAGGTCGTATCTTTGTGTTAAAGATCACCAGTGATAAGGTCTAGATGCGATAATCTCCACAGATATTCTTGACTCAGTATATGGGAGCCAGTCGCAGTCAATGTTTAAAACATTATATACAGTCTATAAAGTGTGTTGATGTATGATATATAATTCTGTGTATTGATACTTGTTTAATTAATTAGAAACAGGCTACAGTGACTTATCTTGTCTTTATTCGGCTTTTCATCTCCAATCCTACGCCTTCAGCACTGAAATATCAATAGAAGTATAAATGTCAAAATAAAAACTATAATCCTAAAGATAAAAACAATTTAATATTCTCTTTAAACATGTTCAAACAAATCAATATGCAAAATTTCTCATCTCTAAGTATAATAGTTTTCAAATGAAAGAGAAAAACAATTTCAAAAAAAAAGAATCGGAATCATTTAGAATTTTGTTTTTGCTCTCATTTATAATTCAAATTCTTATACTTACAGGATTAAAATTTTGCATGATGATTTGTTTTAAAATGTTTAAACAACATATTAAGTTGTTTTTATCTTAAGGATTATATATATACTGCGACTGGTTCCCATTTACTAAGTTAAAAATATGTATGGAGATCATTGCATCTAGACCTCATTACTGCATCAGAATAATTTATATTTGTTATATTTTTGTATGTTCTTGTTAAATTTTGTAACGTCTTTTTGATTATAATTAATTACAATGTAAATCTATCTTGGTATATAGGTTATAAACATGTATTTTAATTTTTTTTCAAAATTGAATGTATTGGTAGAATAAACACATTAGTTATCAACTTTTTCTCAAATTTTGACATCCCAAATCATCACACAGATTTTCTTGCTCCCATTACTCAATATAAATTTAAATAATAGATCTTGTTTTGGTCCTGATGGGGTCGATGCCACAATAGAATCAACATACCCAACAAGATTACTGCAAAGAAGAAAATACATTATTCCTTCGAAAAAACGAGAAAAAATAACCTCAAAAATATAATTTCAATAACTACTTACGTTGTTGGATCACGATCCTCCCATTCTTCTATCTGTTCATTGGTTGTGAAATATGATTTTAAATCCATATTTATACAGTAGTCAACAAATTTTTATTATTAATTAACTATTTTCTTAAAGGATTTGTTCATATAACCCTTAACGCCGCTAACTGCCGAGCCACTATACATACAACAACATGTGAGCGAGCAATGTGGAAAACCGATGAGAAAGCAATACCCATCTGCATATAGCTGTGCGGCCAACTTCACGGTCCAAACATTTCTGCGGCTAACTTAACGGTCCAAACATTTTGATGGAAGAAAAAAACGGATTTGATTTGAGCATTTCCGAATGGCACACTCGTATATTACATATCAAGGGAGCTCTTCTTATCAATGTTTTTGTTGAAAATTATAGTTAGGCATAATAATAGATGATATAAGTCAAAATAACTTGGAGATTACAAATAAGAAAAGCATTTATTTCCTTATAAGGAAAAATGCGAATCCCAACACAGAAGTAAATAGTAGCGCGGCGCCGCGGCTTCGTCTGCTTCTCAAACTCGCTTTCGTGGCGCTGCCGCGCCACTTGATACATCGTGGAAACGCATTTGAAGGTGTTTGGAGTACGAATTATACGTTTTTAGAAAATGTCCGTGCGGATGGCTGTGTGTGTGTGTGTGTGTGTGTGTATGTACGTATACCGCCATAATTTTGGAACCATGCGATGGATCGTAATAAAATTTGACATGCATATATTTTTTCTAATTCTGAATTTAGGTCATTTTTTGTTTTATGATTCTGACCATTTTATGGCCATATTATAGCCATTTTTCTATTTTTGAAAAAATATTTTTGCTTTTTTATACTGATATGATTTATACAATATATTCAACAATAGTGTATCTAAAAGAACATAAATTTGTATACTTTTTCCTGCAAAATTTTCTAGATTGACTGATCTGTTTTTTTTTAATTTTTTTTATAATATAAAAGGTGATTTTTCGATAAACATATATAACTCAAAAAATCAATCATAGTTTAAACTGTCTTTGAAAAAAAATTCATGACAATTAAAACAACGATACTCTACTATTTTAATAAATTTTAAGCAATTTTGGCGACTAGTTTTTGAGATAAAAAATCAAACAACTAAAAAAATGTTGTTTTTTTATGTCGTACGAATTACGGGAGTAAAAAGGTTAAATTGAGTTGAATTTTAGGCCAAAGATTGCGATCTTTTGTCACTTTGGCTAGGGTCTTTTTGTAGCTTATGAAACCTTTTTAGTTTAAAAGATATTAAGATTCAAATTCTTCAACTTCACCATGTATACTCTGTGTGACTGACATTATTATTTTTGTTAACATATAATTTGATAATTAAAGTTAGTATATTGGGTGATTTCGTGATTTTATAAAATGTCCGTGACAGATGGTTTTATCTGTGTGTGTGTGTGCGTGCGTACGTATACTGTTAATAAGATTGGACGTGCATTATGTTTTTCTGGATCTGAATCTATTCGACCGTAAATTTCTCTTGGAAGATGTTAGAGTCTTTTATACCATTCATTGGCATTTTTCGATTTTTTGAAAAAATATTTTTGCTTTTTATTATGACTATGATCTTATACAATCTATCATTCACATAGTGTACCTAAAGACTGTACCCACAAGGGTTGAAATATTTTCCCGCTTCTCGACGCCCGCTCTGTTGTCTTAGAGAGCTCAGCGGGTTCCGTCCTCGAGCGGATCTCCGGTGAGACACTCTCCAGGACTATGGAATATAGAAAATAATTACGAGGGTCTAAAGGCGACTGTGGAGTGCTGGAATGAAGCTTCAATTTTAAAAGGCGATTAGGGGTGGCTATAGAAAAACTAACGTCTAGGATCAGAAAGGCGTGGCTGTGGCGTATGTAGAAACTATTGTCAAAGATATCAAAAAAGCGACTATAGATTATATCATAACAACTATTACGAAGGCGTTCTAAAAGGCGAACTGTAGGATATCTGAAATTGTAGCTTTTAAATTTTTTAATAGGCGATATGGGATATAGAACAACGTCAAAGGGTT
>CM053170.1:54255852-54281768 GCA_012977825.3 Pteromalus puparum
CTTTGGCGGAGGGTCTTTTGTGTGCTATGATACCTTTTCGTTTTAAGATATTAGATTAGATTCTTCTACTTCACCGTTATCTGTGCTGACTGAACGTTATTCTTTTTGTTAACCAATATATTTTGTCATGTAGTCTTAGTATCTTGAGCGTTTTGCGTGATTTTATATCAATGTCCTGCTGCAGATGGTTTTAGCTGTGTGTCGTGTTTGCGTGCGTCGCTATACTGTTCTAGATGAACGTGAATCATTTTTCTGATTCTGAATGTCGGTATTTTCTTTTTACGATTGTGGCAGACTGTTTTATGACCATTTCAGGCTTTTTTTCGATTTTGATAAAATCTTTTTGCTTTTTTTATTGATATGATTATACCCATAATTCCCAGTTGCCCTAAAGCTCGGCTACCACAGCGTTGAAACTATTTCCGCTTCTCCGCAGCGCCCCGCGCTCCTTCGTCTTTAGAGAGTCGGGGCTTTCATCCGAGCGGATCTCCGGGTTGGCCCTCTCCGGAGTATGGAACTCATAGACAACTTTCGAGGGCTACAAGGCGGACTGGTGGGAGTGGAAATGAGTTCAAAATTTTAAGGCGATTATGGAGTCTAGATAAAAGTCAGATTTGAAGGCGCTGTGGGGTATGTAGAAATCCTATGCCAAGATCAAAAAGGTCGAACTATAAAATACATACCATTTTACGAGGGTCTGAAAGGGGACTGTCGGAGTACTTGAATGAGTTTTTAATTTTATAGGTCGTTATTGGATCTAGAACATGCCCGCGTCAAGGGTCTGAGGCGGGCTACGTGGCTGTATGTAGAAATCATTGCAATAGGTCAAAGGGCCTGTTGGGTAATACCAGAACGATTACGAGGGTCTAAGGTCGACTGTGGGGTACTGAATGGCGTTTTACTTCTAATAGGCGCTTCGTGGGTATCGAAACACTCAGGTTTCGGGCGGCTGTGGGGTATGTAGAACCGATCGATTCGACTGTACAAAGGTGCCTGTTGGAATACGAATTACGCGGCGTCCTACAGGCGGGCGACTGTGGCGTTATGTATCGAAGTCCAAGGGTCAAAAAATCGAGCTGTGAGGACTATCGATACGCCATCGCGGGCTTCGCTCCGTTGTGATCTCCTTGTGAGATTTTGCAGTAGGCGACGCTATGTACGATTAGCTATTGGGTGGGCTCGTTCAAAGTAAGTGGTTGACAGTTTACTTGCATTTAATAGGCCGAGTGCGAGGTCTTTGAGGAGCAGGCCGACTTGTGGGGCGATCGTACTGATGAGTTTTTAATGTGAACGGGTGATTATGGGCGTTATAGAAACAAAGCAGGCTACTGTGGAAATATAGAAAATCAATCACAATGTCAGTGGTATTAAGGCCTTATAAAAACTCTATAGAGTCCAAAGGCGTATGTGGGCATACAGAAATGCGATTACGACGGTATAAAGGCGACTCTGGCAATTACTGAAATGCTTTCACGTCAGCTGTTTCAGGTGTTGCCGTTACTTTTTTATTAAGCGATGTTTTAAATATGCGTTTTAAGGATAAAATGTTAATGATAATCAGCCTGATATCATTAAATTTATCTTTTCTTTATTTTTATAAGTTGTTTAAACTAATGTAAAATTTTTTCAATTTCATATAATGGGCCGTCTGGTGTACCATCAGGATGTAACTCGGCTGTGGGCCCACTTTTGTCTTCATTCATTTATTTGAATAAAATTTTTAATGTTAAAAATAAAAATGTGGTGCATTACAGCCAGAGTTTTCGTGTTATATCCGATGGTAAACACCAGTTCTGGCCCTTTTATGTGAAATTTATAAATTTTACTTATTTTAAACAACTTATAATAAATATAATAAAGGTTACAAATTTTGGATGATGCGCGCAAAAAATTTTCCAAGCGCATTAATCCTTGGGACATCAAACAGCTGCTCTCAGCAGCATGCACATCGCAGATTTTCCTTACTTTTTCTTTCGTACATTTGTGATGCTAATATAATTAATAACGACTATACATTGTCATTGACGTGCGTCAAATAACGAATAATCCACGGCTAGTTGATGCACAAAAATGCATGCACCAAAATGCATTATACCTCCCACTCATGGAAAAGTAGTAAGTGCAACTCGTATGGCGTTAGCACAATATACTATTATATTTAAAACAATAACAAAAAACGGAATAGGAGGAAGCTAAGTGCCAAGGACTTGGCAGTGGTTTTTATTGTAATCCTCTGCTTTACCTCATTTATCCAACAGCTCATATGTTTCCTCCTCTTCTCCGCATAACCTGCATCTCCTTTCCTCTTCCTTCATCCAGGACCTGTATCCTCTGGTTTCATTCCCCATCCTGAATCTTGCCATTTTCTTTTAGCGTATAACCTAGGTATTCGAAACTCTTTACAATTGCCAGTTCTGCGTTTTCCCAATAGATCTTCTCTTTTTTTTCCTTCTTCCTCCATTCTTGAAAACCATTATCTTAGATTTTTCCGTGTTCATCACATTGTCCGCGTAGGAAAGGGACTAAAACTTCTTTTTTCCTGGTACTACGCCTCCTTCTTGCACCTTACTCAATTCTCTTTCTACGTCCGCCATCGCCACGTTGAAGAGCGTTGGGCTTAGAGGACACCCTTGTCTTACTCCCTTGTGTAGTTCGAACCCTCCTATCTTTCTGTTCCCGATTTTTAGTTCGCTCCTCGTGCTCTCATATATCTCCTTTACCCTGTCCCTAACTCTACTCCCCAGTCCCAGTTTTCCTATCAATTCCCATAACTCATTTCTTCTCACCTTATCGAACACCGCTCTCATATCCGCGAAAAATGCGTATACTTTCCCTCCCTTTTTCATGAGCTCTGTTTCTACCGTCTTGCTCAGGATGTAAATCGCGTCCGCCGTTCCTCTTCCTTTTCTGAATCCCATTTGTGTATCGTCTAGCATCCCGCTTCCCTCTAATACCCTTTCTATTTTTTCTCTTATTACCTCTGTATAGATTTTGTACCCTGTGTCCATCAGCGTTATCCCCCAATAGTTTTTTGCGTCCTACTTATCTCCTGTCTTGTGTGGTGGTGTAATTAAGCCCGTTTTCCTTTCTATAGGGATTGCAGCTCCCGCCCAGATATCATTCAAGATGTTCGTTAACTCACCTATCACCAATTCCTCCCCATATCCATACCTCGTTTTGTAGCCCGTATGCCCCTGGCGCTTTCCCTTTTTTCATTTTTCCTATGGCTCTCCTCACCTCCTCCTCCGTTATCGGTTCGTCTTCTTCTACGTCCCCACCCCTCTCCTCTGCTCCTCTTTCTATCGCTAAATTCTCTTTCTCTTCTCCTAGCTGGGCTTTGAAGCGTTCAATTTATGTCTCTTCCCCTATGTTATTGTTACCTCCAGGTCTCCTCTTCCTTCTTCTTTTCTTCACCACTTCCCAGAACTTCAACCCTGTTCTGTCTCCTTCCGCTTCCCTTATATTCTTCTCCATATCCGCTTCCTTCTTTTTCTCTACTAATATCCTCCATTCCCTCTTCGCTTTCACATATTCTCTCCTGCCTTGACCTCCTCTTATAGCTCTTCCTAGCTTCTTCACTTCAGCTTTCTTCTTCCTGCACTCATCATCTCACCAGGTGTTCTTTTTTTCCTTCCATTTCTTTCTTATTCTTTTCTTAGTTGCCCTTTCTACTTTTTGTTTGAGCTCTTTTCATTCTGTCGCTTCTTTAGCATCCTCCAGCTCCTTTCTAAAAAGCCTTATAGTCTCCTCTGTCCACACTGTTATCGTTGAATCCTGGCTCTCCTCCTTTTCATTCTCCCATTCGTCTGTGCTTGTCTCTATCTCTATTGCGTTGTGGTCCGAGTCTAGTCTATGCGCTACACCTATCTTCTTTATTCCGCTTCTCCCCTCCTCATTTGCTATGACGTAGTCGATTACTGAGCAGCCCGCTCCTCCTATATATGTATATTCACCCTGTTCGTCTACCTCTGTCATTCCATTTAAGATGCTTAGGCCCAGTTCTCTTATCCTGTTTATCAGCTCTTCCCCTTCTCTGTTCTTCTTTTCATCCTTAGAGCTTCTCACCTCCATCCTTCCTACCTCGTCAATCCCTCCTCCTTCTGTACCCGTTCTTGCATTCATGTCTCTGCATATGAGCACCTTGCCTCTTCCGACCCTCTCTACCAATTCTTCCATTTCCCTATAATTTTCCTGTTTCTCCTCTCTCATGTACGTCGTCCCTATCCATCATGTATCTCCCTTCTTTTTTATTTATGCCCCTATAAATTCGCCAGTTTTTTCTTCCTGCCATTCTACCTCCTCTGTCTTTTCAGCTATTTTTACTGCCATTGCTAAACCTTCTTTCACTCTCCCTCTCTCTCCTCCCTTGTTTGGTTCCCTTATCCTGAATTCGAACCCGTCCAGCTTCTTTTTCCAAAAGGTACCCTCTCTATCTTCTAGCCAAGTCTCTTGTAAGCAGATGATGTCAAATCCTCTTACGTATTTCCAAGTCTTCTCGTCCAGTCCCTTTAGGCCCGCTATATTCCAGTTAACTATCAATAAGCTCCTCCTTTTTTTCTTTGTTACCACTTCTGACCCCCCTTGTGCTCCGAAAAAATTCTTGGTCCCTTTTATTCCACGCGTATTCTACCTAATCTACCCACAGTTTGTTATGCCCTATCTTCACCGTTTTACCCTCCTTTCTTAATTTTACCGCCGACTCTCTTATTTTTTCTTTATTCCTCCTCTCTTTCCAAGTTAGGTCGTGATCAATAAATATGTTTGTCCCTTTTAGCTTTGACTTTTCCTTTAAAATGACCCCTTTCTCTTCTCATTTCCCACATTCTATCCCTACCCTGCGTGTCTTCCCTTTTGTTAACCACGTTTTTCTGATACTGACCTCTATACCTAGCATCTTCTTCACCCACGCTTCTACCGTATATATATATATATAGACACACACACACACACACACACACATATATACATGTGTGTGTGTGTGTGTGTGTGTGTGTGTGTGTGTGTGTGTGTGTGTGTGTTTTCTCATCTTAGGTATAGCCGTGAAGCTACCTTCTTGACTACATGTTCGTCTGATACTATTTACCTGTTTTTGCACGTTTTTCGCTAAATTTAGATATTTTATCGATTGCATTATTCATTAAATATGAGGTAAATGTGTGCGCATATGTGTATATGTATGTGTGTGTACGCACACGTGTATTTTATTCATGAAAATTCCTGGAATGCTGGTTCGAACCCGAGTCTCGCTACTTTTTTGAATATAAAGCTGATGGAATTATGTTATAATAGTCAACAAATGTCTGATCCTTGTCTGCGCGCGCGCGCGTGTGTGTGTGTGTGTGTGAGCGCGTGTTTATATAAAAAGACTGCACTGACGGGTGTACCCATGTCAGTCGTCAGTCAGCCGTCGGATCGCCAGCACCTATCGCACCTCAGGAAGTTGTTCCGTCGCTCTCCAAAGTCCCCTGAAAATCCCAAAGCACTTTGGATAGAAGGAGGGTAAGGTGGGGAGTTTTCTCGAAAATGTTTCGAAAAATCAGGGACACTTTGGATAGAGAAGAGAAAAGGGTACTCATCTCTCGAAAGTGTCTTGAAAAATCAGAGGCACTTTGGATAGAGAGGAGAGGGGTGGGGGGCTCTCTCCAAAGTGTCTCTAAAAACCAGAGGCACTTCAGATAGGGAGGAAAGGAGTGGGGGCTCTCTCAAAAGTGCAAATGGCACCATGGAGAGTAAACAAGCTCGATCTTGACCTCCAGTGACCCAGAGTAAGGTCACTGGGGGTCAAGGTCAGTTTTGTTTACTTTCTCCATGGTGCCAGGGTACTACTTAGCTCGAAGCGCGTGCGTATGTGTTTTGGATTTTCCTTCTTGAAGTGGTCAACCGATTTTTAACATTGAACGATTTTCAACGCGTTTTAGATTTTATATTGCAGCCTCCACCGCCGATTACACATTGATCATTTTTCTCGATTCGCTCGATAAGCAACGCCAGCTCGAGCAGTTTTTTTTGCTCTACTTGCGCGCATAATCATTTGCAAATTGACTGTATTAAGGTCGTTGGAAAACGCACCCATTGCTGTGTATGCATCAGCTTTTTATAATGAGCTACTGCTGAATTTTGTGTAATCGAAACGCTCGTATAATGTCGAGATTGTTAGTTGATATATGATTGTTTCGGCGCATGTGTTTTGAATTTTCCTTTCCACGGAGTTAAAATGATAGGGGACGTGTAAACAATACATTTTTTTCTTTCTGTGTATGCGGAGAATAAATTTTACCTACAAGAGCTCAAACACGTCTTAATTATTCAGTATTGATTTGTCGCAATAAATCGGTCGTTGCAAAAGTTACATTGTTTCGAATTTTACCACAACGTGTGTGCACGCGCCTATTATCGTATAGTTTGCAAGTCTACCGATAGGTAATGTAAGAGGCAGAACTGTTACCCACGTTAAAAACTAAACTTTAAAACTACTTACAAAACATCTTAAGGGAATATTTCGAGATCAAACCAATGCGTCTCTTAATTAATTTAAATACATTATAGATCTTTCAGTGTAGACGAATCTTAGCAACTCTTTGAACGACGCCATCGATCGTGACCATTTTTCTATCATGTCGTGATTAAATCTGATCTGCTACCACTTGTGATACAGCGGGTAAAGAAGCTTGTACATTTTGCTCCTAAACTCTTCGATAATTTTAGGATAACTTACGTCAGAAGTCATTACGTCTATCGGCTTGTTCAATAGATTGTAATACGAAGTACCTTGATCTCATGAATTGGCACAGCCCTTTCATAATAATACAAAATCGGTTGTTCCCTTTGTATTAATGAGATCGCTTTCTTGTCAAAAGGAGTTTTATCACGCAAATCTCTTGACTTCTTCTTATGAAAGGTATTCAATATAGTCCCAATCCTGCTAACCCTTGTCAAACCACTTAGAAGTAAATTACATTTCCTTGAACATCTTGAGTTTCACCATCTTAAAAATCATATGCCTGTCTGCGAGAAGAAGCTGATGAAAAAATATAGATGAAGTAAGACTTTTGTGATATTTTATCGTCGGTTATTGAATTGACCGTTAATGCACTTAACAGCTTCTGCTCATTGAATATCAGTTTATTTGTCTTCGCTATATACATGACTAGTAGCTGTATTATAAACCACTGTTTTTTTGCCTACCCTTTGGTCATACTGATTTGTAATAATCTTCTAAATATTTTGTTTGATCTAGCTACGGCGAAGAAAAACTACTCTTATTGTTGCTTAAATTGTGAACTGTATCTTTATATACTTATCTGCATATATATCTTTATATCTTATCTGCAGCTTTATTTTACTTGAATTTCATGTGCTCGTGACTATTCCGGGACGTGGTTTTTTTTATTTTCAATATTGCTTTTAAACGCATTTTCAAGCATTTGAGAGGTTATGTGATCGGAAAAACAATAAATTATTTATGTGGGTTCAGTAAATACGCTTTAAAAAATTGCCTTTTGTCCTTTAGTTTTATAGTTTTAAAGAAAGTTTTATAGTTAGACAAAAGACTTTTAGGTTAAAATTTTTCAAGGACAGGGCATATTTTTTCGAGAGTTTATCATGTTTAAGCACAACTTACATCTGTGTATTAAAAGCTGGAATGCTAGTAAATAACAGAGTGCACCTCTTCTTTAAGACCTGGATAAGCTATCCATTAAGAAGCGGCTGGCACTGGCAAAAATTTCCGGAATTTAAAGTTCGAATTAACCGTGTATGTAATATTAGAACTTATTACAGAATAAGTATTAACAGTGGTTTAAAGGTAATAGCTGAATAGCAGTATTGGAGGGTAATTAAGGAGCAAGAATCGCGGGGCAGTAATTGAGGGGCACTAATTAAGAAGCACAATTTCTGAATCGGCAGCGGCGAAACTTTTTTGTTAATATAGAGAGACTACAGAATTTATAATAAAGGATTCTAAAATCTACGTTTGAGACGATATGCATTGAGTGGGAAAATTGAGGTGGAAAATATCTGAACTGGCGGCGGCGGCTGCGGCGGCGAAACTTTTTTCATAATATAGAGAGAGATTTTTTGACTAATACATTTATTTTGATTTGATTATTCTATTGATATTCATATTTTTTATTCTTCATGTGTCATAATTACATATACTTTAATGATTTAATTATTATTATTATATTATTACTTACACTTTAATTATTTTTTATATTATATAAATAATATTATTAATTATAAATATAAATAATCATCAAGCAAAATATTATACAAATTAACAAAACTAACAAAAATATTATAACATTTAATTATAAAATTTTAAAAAAAATTTCACATAATCTTTATTTTTGTTATAAAATATATTTATCCCAACGAATATAATTTATAAATCTTTCGTAACATGTTTTACAGGAAAATATGTGAATCGCTAGCGAAGCGAGCGTTTTTTGCTAGTGATTTATTGAACTAAATAGAATGGCGCTGTGCTGTTTATATCGATGTAAATTCAAATAATAAAAAGTTTATTGGCACTACTTAGTTTTAGGGTTAGCGCTGAGATCGCACTGAGATCGCCTAAACTCTCGTTCGTATTTCAAAACTTGTTATAAAACTAAGGGTTCAATTGACAATTTCTTGCGGTAAAATGATTCTTTGAGAAAAAACTACTGCGCTTTGGTCTTGGTTTTTCATCACGCACTTTATTTAAAAAAATTCATGGACCATAAAAACAGTGCCTTTTAGCTCCCACATCCCCTTAAGAGCATTCGTAAAACAACCTTAAATATTAGGAACAGAATAAAAGGAGAAAGTAAGCTTGCCAGCAATACCACAAGTCACCAAGGTAAGATTGAGCTGCATAATTGCGGAACTTCCATCGTCCACGAAGAGACGGCAACACCGCGAGGTTGTTAAGAGAGCAACAACGGATAACTTAACGACACCGATAAGTTACCGACTAAGCGGCGCTAGCAGTCACCATGTATTAATCTACCTAAGCGTGGGTAGAGGGCGTACGAGCATATAACATTGGGGAGAGGGAAGGCCACGGGTATATAAGAAGCCCGAGCTAAGCAGCGAGTCACTTGTGGTCTGACTCTCGCAGATGGAGCTATAGAACGAATGGTAGTACTCGTCTATTGCTTCGGCTTCCAGTGTACTTAGTAGTCTATGAGCATAGCGCTCTTGAACAGTGCATCTGCCGGCCTTCCCTCTCCCCTTAGTAATTAAGAGTCAGATCATGTAACTACTATTGATCCAAATATAAGTAATTAAGTATATATCTTGATTTTCACACCTAGTTAATATCCTATCCTATCCTCGCAGATGATCCTTCGGATCAGGATGGTAGTACCCTGTACCCCGGGCTCTCATTTGATCACAGACTCGTAGTGAGATGGTAGTACCTCACATATCAGTCTGACGCTGCGTGGTTTACATAAGTGTGTGGAACAAGAGGGAGATTTCTCCCCCCTCACCTTCCCGATACACACGAGCAGCGTCCCCCTGGTGGATATCCGCTACAGGGGGTAGGGAGGCTTGCGATTACCCAACCGATAGTGCGGGGTAATAACAAGCCCGGTAACGATCTTCGAGTGTACTTACATTCCCGTTGACTAACCTCGAGTCTCGAATCTCACGTGGTTCTACTAACCTTCTTGGACCGGTTCAACGAATCTGCAGCGGGACATTCCACCGTCCGCGAATTTGTAGTGGGACGGAGAGACGCTTGTCTGTGTTAACCGGACTCGGACATACTAACGTCCACTTGTCTGGGTTAGATATTGATTATCAAACATACCTCTAGTAACAACAAAAGCTTTCAAGCTTATGCTAGTTTCCTCATAAATAAATAATAATTTGTAGAACTCGCGCTGCCTGCTTTTATATAAAATGTGGCCTTTACAGTGGCATGTTGCCCTGTTGTATGCTACACATAAGATACACCGAGATTCCCAGTTTCCCCTCTACCTGTGACAGCGATGAGCACAAAAAAGTCGCGTTGTAGCTATTTCGAATGTACAAAGCTACAATACCTTTACGCTTGTTTCTGTCCTGCCACAAAACTGAATACCCGTCAACTCGCGCACACGTCATTAACCTCATACCCGAAACGTGTCTCAGCCACGCCAAAGAGGTGGTAGGTAGGACGATCAGTTTTGAGATACTGCCTAATCATCCTTATGTGCTTGTATAGCAAGCTTGCATCCACGTAACCCGTCCTTAATGCCTCACTACCTGCCTCTCTTGTGTTCCCCCGACCTAGTCATTCCTGTCCGAATGTTTAGATTATCGGGTTGAATGAGTGAGACTAGTGAAGTTTGGTGGATATTTGTGTTTATTGTAGCACTGTATTGGCTGTGAGGCGTCCGTCTCCGGAAGTGGCTGATACTGTACTGTTTTGGGGGGTGGCGCATGGGCCCGTTCAGAGGGAGAGCGGAGAGGGCGGTAGCGAGAGCCATCTAGTGGGTGGCCCGAGAGGCTTCAGGACAGGGTTCGCATATTTGACTCCAACATCCCGCCCGCTCCGTTTCGTGAACGGAATAATTGACGCTCGCAGTGAGATTTATGTAGTGCCACCCGCCGTAGGGGCGATAAGGCGCCGCCCGCCGTGGCTTGAACAGACGTCAAGCCAGTCATTAACGAAGCTCTGTTTGATCCTGACAAAGAGATGATTGCTGCAAACACGATTCCCGCATTCGCCCAGGTAGGTCCGCCGGTCCAGGTAACACCGCCGGTCCGTCGGAAGGGACTTCTGTTGTGGAGTGAGCAATCGACGAACTCCGAAGGGCAACGACTGGGCTCCGGTTGGTCTTCGTTGAGCTTCATCTAGTCTAGATGGTGAGCTGGATTGGCTTCGTCGCGGGCCTGGTGCCGTCAGCTTAAGTGGAGATGTGGCCAGTCGCAGTGAAGAAACTGATCCGTGGATGTTATAGTCGCCGCCCGGAGGGGAGCTTGTGGGAGATCGTCGAAGGGGATGTTAGCCATCACATGCGGGCTTGCCATCGAGGTTGCGAGTAACGTCGCGCTGTTTGGCCTTGTGAAGATCGAGGATCTGCGAATAAAGATTGAGCTCGAAGACAGCTTCGGCAGTACCTTGTCTGATAGCGGAGTGAACATTGGCGTTTGTGTTAAACTTACGGAGCTGGTTGTGGCAGAAGAGATCTAAGGAGTAGGACGGGTAGAACACGTTTCTGTCGCTGTGGCTCTCCGTGCCCACCATGGCACTGCTGCTGCCGTGGGAGAGAGATTCCCGATGCGGATGTGTGCTGCCGGCAGGAGATGATGTCTGTAGCTCGGCCAAACCTATGGTGGATTCTGAGATGGCGTAGATGCTAGGGAACCCGTCGACTGAAGATGGTTCGAGGTTCGATGCTCATAGCGCGGAGACGCCTTCGACTCCACGTGTCCGATCCGTGATGTTGCTCGTGCTTGATTCAGCGAAACTCGTACTCGGGGCAGCTGTTATGGTGGGGCTGTAGATTACTCAAGAGCTTGCCTAGTTGCGTGGGCCTATTTCTTCTCTAGCCTGGAGCATCAGGTGTCGGTGTACGCCCTGGTTTGGTAAGCTTCTTGGCCAGGGCTCTCCGAGCGTTGAGCTGTGTAAAGCCTGCAGAAAGAGATGATTAGAATCCGTCGACGGGTCGCATGAGCGACGACCCGTCACCGAGTCTTGCGAAAAGCGCCAACTGGCTTTGCAACAGTTCAAACACCCTTGACTCCATGGCAGCAGGTGCTTCATGGGCAGCTGTCCGGGCTATTTGCAAAAGCGCCACTGGCTTTGCAATTGTCCGCAGCGCTCGACGCGCATGGCATGGAGACACTTTTCAGCGTAGGCTGCTCCTGCTTCAATGACAGCCGTCTGAGCTGTTGCTGAGGCGCCTTGTCGCTTTGCAACTTTATGAAGTGCTCGATACGTATGGCGTGAAGGCGCCCTCGGCTCCATAGTAGCAGGCCCAGTATGAAGTCGCTTCTGCGACATCGCTCCTGCGGCGTGGGCTGCCAGATCTCGAAGCAGTTTGACGTGGACCTGACGAAAGGAAGTCTGCCTGCTGCTGTCAGTCAGGCCTCTCATCCAGTCGGTCGGTGATAGGTGATGCCCAGTGTAGTCCCTTAGATGTTCTATGCGGAGTCTTCCCGTGGATGGCTCTCTGCTGTGGATATTTGGAGTCCTTCTGTGTGACAGTCAGTGGTGTGATGGAGATGCGGAGACGTAGCAGTCTGCGGTATGGTGGAGATGCACGGACGTGGCGTTCTGCGGTGTGATGGAGCTGCGGAGATGTGAAGGTCTGCGGCGTGATAGAGATGCGCAGAACTCTGCCCGCCTCGTTCCATGATCGAAACTATATCGTGTACCCAATTGAAAGTGTGGAAACCTGTAACGAAAAGTACCCGGAAGCAAATCACGGCAGACGCTTGCTCCCGAGAGAACGCATCAGAGTGAAAGGGTGCTCATATAGGGAAAGAATGAGATTTCTGGTAGTCGCTTGCATGGTTAATGGATGGCGAGATTAGTGACGATTCTATTCTGTAAGTATGGCGCGTCATGCGCGTTGACGCGTGTAAAGCGGCTTCATGCGCAAATGCATGCTTGAGGGACGGTAGTACGTCGAAAGTATGCATAAGGTTCCTCGATGCCGGAGCCAATCGGTGGTCGGCTCGTTACAGTAGACCCTGGTGAATAGTATGGCAAGCAAGACGGATCAACGCTCAAACTCTTAAAGCGTCGTGGCGAAAATAAGACTGCGTACGAGAGATGCTTAGTCAAAGTTTATGATGAAGTTATTATGACTTGTATTTCGGCCGTTGGAAGTGATAAGTTAGTCACTCTTGAAAGCGTTGTATATAGATGTCTGGTAGGGATAGTTCTGATTTTTCTAGTCACGGACTAGTGAGAATGACGGGAAATAAAGGTAAATGATCGAGCTGCAATTCTGCATGCCTGTAATTCTAAGATGTGGCGAGGATGATGTATGAATAAACGAAACTGTAATTCTGCACGCCGTAAGCAAAGTAGTATGTTTCCAGACTCAAGGCAGACTCGCGGAGTTCATCGGTTCCCGTCGTGATCCAGTGAGATTCGCGGGGACCGCGGTGATTGGCAGAGCGGAAAGGGCGTGCTGGGACGCTGGAATCGCTGCCCGTAGCACGACACCAAGCTCTGGGTTGTCGAGAAGATAGAGGAGACGTATTCGTGATCTTTTTTTGCCTTTCGTCTGCCTTCGTCGTCAATGACTACCGAGTTGCATCATGTATTGTCGTCGTGCCGAAGGGCTATCTCGCGACATCCCGGACGTAGTGGGATGGCAGGAATTGAGAGGGTCGTGCGTAAATTCCCAGCATAGTGGCTTGTGCGATAGACAGAGTGTATGTGTGAAGCTTGTACAGTGAGTGAGAGTCTGCCAAGCACCAGATCCCGATAGGAAGACGCGGGTGCATTCAGTTAGGACGCGAGAGATGGGGTCGGCGAGAAGACGAAGTGTGCGCCAGGAGTCGAGCTGTGATTGGCTTTAGGATTGTGCAGTGAGAGAGAGAGAGAGAGAGAGAGAGTAGTGGTAAACCGGTGTGTATTCACTCCAGTCGTCCACACACAACCCGACTCGAGGGGACTCAGCAGGAGGACTGCTTCCGAGATTCACGAGTAAGAATCGGAGCCGTTTGCGAATAATAGTATCGCCGATTCGGGGCCGACAATTAATTGAGATTCTTTCTTGCTTTTTTTTTGCGGCCGTATAAAGACGCGCCAGATATGACTAAAGGATCTATGCATTCGTAACTTGATTCTTACTCGCGAGTGTTGCAAGTTGTAATGAAGCAGGTTCTCTTTGTTTTTTGGGCTGGGCTTGTTGAGTGGAGTACAAGGCAAGGACGACCTGGGACAGCAAGTTTGCTGCAATTGGTGCGGACAAGCTCGGCTACGTGTGTGATGTGGAAACAATATGATATGAGTGTATTGGCCGTGAGGCGTCCGTCTTCAAAGGTGGCTGGTACTGTACTGTTTTGGGGGGTGGCGCATGGGCCCGTACAGAGGGAGAGCGGAGAGGTCGGCAGCGAGAGCCATCTAGTGGGTGGCCCGAGAGGCCTCAGGACAGGGCGCGCATATTTGAACTCCAACACCGAATGTAGTTGGCGTTTCACTTAACTTCGACTCTGACTGTTCCCTACTTTTAGCAGTATTTTTACTTGCTTCTGAGACAGTAGCATCACCATCGCTGTTGTTATTATTATTACTACATTTATTATTATAGTTATCATCATCAATTTAAGCGCTATACGATACAGCTATAGCGTGTAGGTCCGTAGCTGAGGTGAACTCATAAGTTTTACCACCGTCTCTCTTCTTGATAAGGGATCGTCCGCCCCTATGCCATATGTATTTCAAATCTAAGCGACGCGCAATACGCTTGAGATTATGGAAATGTGAAAAATTTTCTTTGGTTGAAAGTTCTTTGGTAAAAATTTTACTTGGTATTGAACAATTATGCGTTTCCTCATCCAAAAGATTTACGTTGATGTCTTTTGCGCTGAACGCAGCAAGTCTACCTTTTGCATGCATAATATTTCCTTCTGTGTTGCGGCGGTAGTAGACCGGGCGCTGGCCGTAGAAATAAGAGAACAATTTTTTACAGGCTGCCTTTGATACGGGTGATATCTATAGCCACAAGCTATAGATAAATGGACCTATTACGTTCCGCAATGTGTTACTTCATATATAAACAATAACTTCAATTCGCAAAAAATATAAGCTTCTTAAAACAACTTTTTACAGTCTGCCAATCGTTGCAGCATAAAGCAAGATTGCCAAATCCACGAAAAAGTTGAAGGCAGACGGTTTCCTCGAGTATAAGAGTAAAGCATACTAATGCTAGTTCTCAAAAAAATCGTGTAACTATAAACAATTTTGTACAGTCTGCCAAGCACAATTTAGACTAATGTGTGCATGCGATTAACGAATTTTCACAAGGCAGACAGTTTCCGGATGTATAAAAAATTATGCAAAAAAGTTAATTAACAAATTTTTTACAGTATCTCGAAACAATTTTTTTCAGGCTGCCTATTGAATAAATAACAACTTTTACAATAAATATTTCATATTAAATTATTGGCAGACTAATTCACGAAGTTTAAGGTGTAGGCAGACGCAGTTAAAATAGTAAAAAAAAACTAATATCGTTGAACAATTTTTTACAGTCTGCCATTGTATCTCAACAATATTTAGGTATTAAATAAACAAACTATTAAATGGCAGACGATTTGTAAAGGTACTAGTGTCAGTATTATAATAAATTAGTTTTTCTAACACATGGACGATTTTGGAAAATTAAAAAAATATTTATTTCATACAATTAACAATATAATAATAGTTGATTGCTCTCCTCTGACACTATTTTTTCATATTTAGTATCATTATAATGCTAATATCACTTTGACCATTAGAAAATAAAAAAATAATAATTTTATTTTTTTAACAACATAAAAATAATTAATCGCTTTGATCCTATTTCTTCATATTCATTATTAATATTAATGTCAATGCTGACATCACTTTGACTATCATCATTATCATCATCATCATCATCATCGAAAACCTCGTCGACCCCGTGAAGATTTTCGTTATCTTCTGTAGATTCTAAACAAAATAAGTTTTTTAATACAAAAATTCATTTAAAAATTACTAAGTTTTAATAATTCATTACCTTGCGGATTTTCGGATGGCATTATTATTTCTTTAACAGTCTCTGGAGTTTCAGGGCCTTCAAACCACTTAAAAGTGTACTCCCCATCATTGTTTAAACTCCAACCATAGTTCGTCGGATCTAATATAGATGGAATATTTTTATGGGCATTTATCCATATATTTGATACGTAAGCGGTTCTTAAAATTTGTTGCTCTAATTCCCTTAAACATGGTGGCAGATTAGATGCATCGAAATATACAACTTTCTTTTTAAATGCCTCCATGTCATCGATCATGCCATATAGACCTGGCGCTATACTATAACTTATAACTTAACTTTAAATTAAGTAAACCCTTTATTAAACAAAAAAAAATTTGCTTCATTATGATTAAATATAATTAACTTGGCTTTGTTTAAGTGATCTCAGTTCTTTTTTATCTGTAATTTCGTTGCGAAATATATCATACTCGTCTAATATTTTACTTTTTTAAAGATAATTTTTTTTAGAGATTTGAACCTTTCCGGAAGAGTTTGAAATTGGAAAAAAAAATTAACGGTCTTGAGTAAAAGCAGTATATTTGCCCCTGCTTCAAGCTTTAAGTATTTTTGAAATCACCAGAAATATACGACTGCATACAGCGATACATTAAGTTGCTTAAAGAAAAAAAGGTATTATATCAAACTTCATGCAAGGAGGTTTTAACGATTGAAATGTTTCTATTATTTTTATTCTATGATGATTTTAAAATTAGAAATGAAATGGGTTCTCACAGCAGAGAACAAAAATTTGGTGCGACATATGCATTATTACCATGCTTTTCACCAAATCTTCCTTTAATAATAAATAATATTTTTCTTAGTACAATTTGATATTCAGATGATGCAAAACTTTTTGGAGTTTGTACTCTCTCTTACATTATTGACGAAAAACTATTTTTTTGGAAGTGTATTGGTATTGGGAGATACATTTAGCAAAGTTTTTAGGTAAAAGAGCTACTCTAGGTGTAGCAAAGCAACGCCAGAGCAATGCCAAATAATGACAGTATAGAAGTGAAAGCGCAGGAGTGATGGGAGAATGTATTCTTAATAAAATGTTTTCCCAAAAACTATATGTTATAAAATGTATAAATTCAATTTCGCGGAAAATCAGATAGTCGATTTGTTTAAGTGTATAGCCAAGGACGTGATTAGCAAACTTTTAACAAGTGTAACGGTTTGACTTTCCCCGGGTGTTGAGTAGTCGGCCGGACGCCAGGATTTGGTCAGGGGAAAGGTTAATTGATGAGACTGTTTATATAAATTATTAACAAAATAGATATATTTAAGCAAATAAGATAACAAGTCGTTCGTTCAATTGTTAGTCTCCATCTGTAACAGAAATCAAGATCACGGTTTATTTAGAATATTTTGCCTTTACAATCGGTTTATACTAGTGCGGTTCACGGTACATCAATGCGACGTTGCCTGATTTACGCAGTTTCGGCGCATTCTTTGGTTTTACGGACTCGGTATCGGGGATTCGGTCGGTGGTGTGGTTTCGAGATACTGTCGGGTTTTTGGAGGTAGGGATTCCTTGAATCCATAGAGTCGTGAGCGCACGGTTCTACATATCGTGGTCGCTCGTCTTATTCTTCTCCTTGTCCTGTGTGCTCACAGTAACCAGGCGAATCTTGAGATGTTGGCGTGAGATCGGTTTCGAACGGGCAGGAATTAACATCTGGTTCACCCGGACGTGAGCGCATGACCTGGGGAGTCGTCGGCGGGGTTATTGTTATCTCCTAACCCCCATGTGCTCATGGTGGCGGAGAAAACCACAAGTCCCTTGGAACGGGGTTCAGGAGTAGGTGGCGACGTCAGGTAGCGGCTACGTGTGCTTACGTAGGCGAGACTCGGCGTTGTTCGTCTGTTCCTGGTTGTCTCGTGTGCTCACGACGGAACTCGGGGTTCCGGGTTTCGGTAACGCTAACGTTGTCATCACGTGTACTAACGAGGCGACTTCGTCGGCGTAGGTCTATCTCTTGCCGTTCCTTGCGGTAACGTGTGCTCACGATGCCGCCTGGAGTTAAGCTGGAGTAGAACTGCCCGCTGCACCGCGCAGCCCGCCTTATATAGGTGTGTTATATAGGTGTGCTCTTCCTTTTACCTTGTTTTTTCTTTATTTTTTTAGTAGTTGCTAGGTCTAAGCACTCTTTGATCTCATTTACGAGCACATCCGTCGCCAAGTTAGGATCCTCTACGGACAATATTTCACTCCAGTTTTTATTCCTCGCAATGTTTATTAATTTTTTATAATTAACATAAATTTCCGGTTGTTTTATTTTTTTTTCTTTACTTTGTTTAAAGAAATAAATATTGGGTAGTGATCTGTTATTGAAAGTTTTATTTTGTACGTAGTTGTTGTTAAATTATTTGTTTTGATAAAAATATTGTCGATACAGGAACCCTTTGCGACTCCGATTGGCGGCTTGGTGATACCAACAAACCCAGGGATGTACCCTTTCTCAAGGAAATTATATAGGTATTCCATGCTAAGGTTATCATATTCTAGTAAATCAATGTTGAAATCATCTATTACTAGGTGATTTTTAACATTTATTCGCCATTAAAAATGTATTTATCTCTAGAATAAATTTTGATTTCGGAATCCCATGTGACCTATAAAACGCTGACACCTCAAGATTACTTTTATCGCTTAGTTTAATACTCGTATTTACAAACTTAATCCTACCAGTTTCAATCACCTCAGTGTTTTGTTCTAGATATTTATATATTTACAAAGACAATTACACCATCATTTTTGTTTATCGTATCATGGTTATAGTAACACTTGTACCCATAGTCAGATCCTTTCAATTTCATATATTTTGTAGTTAATCAGTTGGAAAGTCTCAGTGCATATAACAATAGATGGCTTTGTAACCAAACTATCAATTAGTAATTTTACTTTATCAAAATTAGCATTCATACTGCGAATATTTGTATACATAATTGTATCATTTTTACAACTACTTATTTTGTTGAAACTATCAACACTACCACATGTTTTTTCATTTTGAAAATAATCTTTTTGGATCATATCTATGAAGTCAAATGTTGCCATTTTACCTATCTTTGTTTTTCTTTTCTTTGTTTGATGCCGGTGGAGTAGTGTACAGATCTAGTTGTTGCTTCTGCTTCTGGATCGCTGCTTAGTTTCTTGTAAGAGCACTCGGATTCTGAGCTTTGTCTGTTTTCTGTTGCTGTGGTGTACTTGGTTTCCCAGGTAGTTGCATCGAACCTGGTTCTACTGGGCCCTTGCTATCATCTGTCGGTACCTGCTGTCTAGTAGATTTTCTACTATTGTAGATTGTATCCTATGATGGTAAGGAAGGGCTCAGCGTATAGTCAGTTGAGTCTATAAACTTTGTAATTTTCTTCTTTAGAATAGAGCATAGGTTAGAGTCATATGCAGTGGGATTTATCTCTAGTTTTGTGAAATATTTTTTGTTACTAAATACACAGTTTATACACTTAATAGTTTCACTTGTACAGTCACTTGTTTTATGATTTTCAGCGCATTTCAAGCATACAGTTTCATTTGTGCATTTTTTTCACTATGTTCAATCCTGCCACACTTATTGCACTGGCTAATGTTTATTTAATCGTAGGCTCTACAGTTTTGATAACCTACGAAAACTCTATTTTTATTTTCTCGTATATATTTATATATTTCTGCAAGTACTTCCATAAACACTGTGCTTAGTTTGCTGAATTTACTGATGTACATGTGCAGCACTTTGCCTTTCATTGGAAAATCACTGAAGTTTCTAGCATTGATGTCAATTTCGACTTCTTCCATACTCATACTTGTATAATTGTCTATTTCGACACGTTTTATTTTTGGATTATTTAATTCATCTTTTTTCACAATGCAGAGTCCCTTTAGTTTTTCTTTGAGTACATTTTCTGTTAATTCTACACTATCTGCTCTTGTACAACTAATAATTACTGCGTCTTTTTTAGTTATATAAATATTTTTGGCTTGAATGGTTTTTGTGCAGTTAGGCAATTTAAAACTGTCTTTTTGATATCAACTTGGCTGTCTCCACTTTTTTGTACCTTGATCTTAGGTACCATTTTTGCAAAGGTTTTAGTTGATTAACAACATCTTTGTAGGAAAAGGTCTTAAACGTACCTTGATTTGAGTTTCTTTGCAGTTTTTCTTTGAGTAGATCGTTTTTCTCTGTTAGTTCATCTACCAGTCTTTTCAGTAGTCTAACCTCTGTTTTCAAAAATTCCATTACACTACTATTTACAGTCGATTCTTGGCATAGCAGTTCAGAAGTCTTATCCTTATTCTCAGTTAGTAGGTCTCCTCTTATTTCCTCCTCAGTCGTTTTCCAATTTGGGGGGGGGGGGGGGCTTAGTGAGTGTTGCTCAACTGCAGTTGATAAAAATACTGGTTTCGTGTCCATTACGGTTAAGAAGTTCAAACTATTCTGATCATGTTTCACCTTATATTTTCCTCGATCTCTCTTTTGAATACTATTTTTGATACCGACTCTATTTTCTCTAACTGTACCTGTAGCACATAACCCATATTTTCTCAAATGAATGAGTAATCTGGGCTCGTAAATAAATTATCAAAATAAATATGTAGTCGATCTCTGTTGCGAAGAGACACTGTACTGCAAACTACTTGCAGCGTATTGACAACCACACAACTACCTAAAGCACATTTTGATAATACCCCATCCGTATCAAAATTTTTCACACAGTAAATTTCAAAATCAAAAATGTAGCTGTTGGCACTGCAGAGAGCCCACAACTTGATTCCGAACCTCACGGACTTACCTTTTATGAACTGTTTTGAAACTGTTCGTCCATAAAACTTTAGCATCATTTCGTCTGTTGACAATGCCGTTGAAAAAATGCCATAACGCATCAAATTTTTTCTAAATATACCTGTCAATTTTCTGACGCGATAGATCCTATCAGTATTGTTTCTCTCTTCAGACTTATAAAATTTAATTTTTGACTTGATCTGTTCAAATCTTCTACGTGACATTGCAGATACTATCGGTCAGCTCTCAAATGTGGATCCATAGACCAATAATCTCTCTGAGATAGTCTTTTATTGTATGTAGTAAATACTGTATAATAATACCAATGAATACATCAAGTTCAGTCCTTGACACTTCACCGCCATTTATTTTTGTGCATTCGATGATGTAATCCTTCTTTTTTTTTTTGTTCGAGAGTAAAGAAGCATTCAAATAAATTTGTTGGAGTACTTTTCAATATGCTTTCTTTATCTGACTTTCTGAGAAATATCTCATTTGTGAAATTCCTATTGTGATTATGTTCTCCATCGGGCCATTTGTACTGGTGATCATTCTCTAATTTCTTTTGCGAACTGCTGTAACTCTTGTAAACATTATCGTAAGAATGGACAATAAACGTGGATGTAGAATCGTCAACTTACTCCGAGTCCGAATTGTCTTCTGAAGAATTTTCAGAATTTCCATTCATTGAAATATCTGAATCAGATTCACCAGAATCATCAGCATTTGGTATAATATTAACATTGATGAATTCTTCACATTCGTTATACTCAATGGCCCCTTGAGCAGATGGGTTCGACTGACTGGGTATTTCTGAATCTATAGAATTGCTATTCCCACGTCTACAATTTGATTTTCTTTTAGGCATTGTGCCTTATGTACAAATCTAGATGCAATGTTTTTAGGGAACCAAATTATGCGAATCCAAGCAGCTATTAAAACCAATGTAATCAAAAGCTATCTAAATGATTTCATGACCAAATATTTTTCTAAGATCGACTTTTACAAACGTAAAAAAGATTGCGGATCGGAAAAAAATTGTATCACGATTATGCTCTCTGGGTCTGTGGAACTCCTATTTTCCAGTGTAGGATAAGAATATTACCTTTCAAGGATTGTGCGATATATACAAACTTTTTACAAATCTAATAATGAATATAGATTGTAATGGGCGATCGGCTAGCCGTGTACGGCCGCGAAGATGCCGTACGTCATCACGATCGCGACTCTATAACGCGTGTGGCTGTTCCCTCGATGTGAGCCGGGCGATAGCGCGCGGACACTAGCCGCGGAGTGCAACGCTATCGCTCGTGCGTTGGCTCGCCAATTTCGTCACTACAAACTCGTGGTGCGCCCGGTGCACCATGTTTCCTCCGCGTATGACCGTGGGTCCTAACAGTGGACGAGGAGTTTGGGTTGCTCGAATGACAAAGTGTGTGGTTTAGATAATGAAAGAGTGATGTATATTGTCTTACTCCAAAGCGTTACAAATGATATTACAGAGATTGCGCGCGCGATAGCAAGAGGAACAAGCGTGGATATCTCAAACGAAACCGGGCCGAAGACTCGGTGGCAGCGAGCCTCGACCTTCGACAGCTTCGTGTGGGAATTCAGATAAATATCACAACTTACTCGCTCGCTGACCGAACGCGGATGCCTCGTGTCCACTACGGCGGTCCCCAGGAACAAGAGTAACGCTCTCTCTCGGAACTGAAGACGTCCCTCCAGTCGACGACGGTACGTCGTAGTCTCCTCGTGCGCCGGGTGCGGTACGTGGTCCACGGATCGTTGACGGATGCGCGTAGGTGTTGACACGGCCGAAGCGAATTCGAGTCTGACCCTCGTTTTCCCTCGCTCGCGAATCTAAACCGTCGGCGCTGATCGCCGATGTTGTCTGCTACAGTCTACGCCTCGCGACGAACGAGCGCGCGTAAATACGAATATCTCACCGCTCATTCATTATAATATTGAATAAAGAGGTTTTAAAACTATACAGTGGCTATAAAGCTGTGGAAATACGTTATTTTAGCTGACTCATCACAGCCGCCATCTTGAATATCAATTGTGTGAGCTAAACTCGCTAATATGCATCCAATCCGTTATCACAAAACTCAAAATAGTCATTTTGCCCGCTAAAACTTGGACTAGACTTCAAAAGTACATATTTCTGTGATTTTGCAAAAATTTCGGGCATTCGGGTGCCATTTTGGATTGGTTAACCATACAAATCAAAGTATCTCATAGGTTATTTTTGAAGTACAACTTTTGGGTCCCACATCCTGATGGGTTAGTGTTGGAATAGTGGATCGATAAATAAATTAGACTGAGGTTAATAATAATAAGTGTGGTTTTATTGGTAAGTGGTATCAGCCATAGTAGTCGGCAGTGCGTCCGCTCAGCATGGAGTCTTACAGGCAAGAGAGAGTGTGGAGCACAGTACAGTCTACAGCATAGTCTGACTCCACGAAGTATAGTATACAGTATAGTGTGCTCTTAGATTATATTTGCGGTCATTTATTGATTAATTTGACAATTCTATTCAAAAGGTTAGATTTTTCTACACAAGAATATGTATCCCAATAATTTTTCCTCACGGGTTATAATTGAAAGGCACGTGCTTGAAGTTGACGGGAAAATTCCGGCCATTTGAGCGTTCAAGGGTTAAGTAGATATTTAGGTCTAATAATAGGAGATATGATTCCGATGGATAATTAGTATTGGAAATTACACCGAATCCTACAGAAAATCATTGGAATCGTAACTGCACCCAGGTTTGTTGCGTTAAATATATTTAACTAAGAAAATTTAATAAAACACCATCATTCGCTGTATTTACTTCTATTTGGAAATCTTAGTCCAAAAGCGCATTTTATGACGCATATCCCTCGAATTATGCAACAAAATGGTCCTTTTATTCATTTTTGGGGAATGATGTATAAGCGTAAGCACAGCGAGCTGTTTCTTCTTCACCTTTATGAAGCATAGGAAATCGAGTCAAGGACAGACGACAAAGCTCTTTTCCCAATCACTACGGAGAAGCTGCTGACGGAATGCAAGAGGGTGAGAAACAACAAGGTTCCGGGCCCAGATGGCATACCCAATATTGCATTATAACATGCTATCTACACCCGCCCTCAAGTCTTGAGGAAACTGAATGTTTCGAAAAAGGGGCGTTCTACAGTGAGCTAAGATGCGAAAAAAGTTCCCAAAATTCGTGCTTTATGAGAAACTTTTTTCGTTGGTTCGCTAGCTGTTGTAGAAAAAAAGTGGCATGGACGGTGAAAAGGACCTATTTAAAAAATCCTACAGATTTTCACATTCTACTATTTATAGCTATGAGTGTTTCGATCTGTGGTCTTATGATCTTATGCAATATATGTACTCTAGGGTGGCACTTATTTCCCAAACTGCTTTAATCCGTGCTCTTAAGCCTGAAATAGATTTGTTAGCATTAAAAACTGGTAAATCAATCTTTATATGTTCTTAAAAAGTCATTAAAACCGGACCAGGTTGCAAAAAACATTATTTTTTTGCTTTAGCATTCAAGGACAGTCAATCGTTAATTTCCAACATGTAATAAATGTTTTCGATGTTTTTTTTTCACGTAGAATATGATGATGCTGTTGCTTTTATCGTATAACATAAGCTAAAAGCGCTAGGAGTCAAAAACGCGTTTTTTAGCGTTAATCAGTGATTTTTGGCACCTAGTACTTTAAGGTTATGTTTTATGATAAAAACAACAGCGCCATTGTATTCTACGTGAAAAAAATACATCAAAAACCTGTACCGTATATTTAAAAATAAAAATTTGTTGCCGTTAAAAATTGAATTGAATATATACAATGATGTTTGCAGAACTTTGCGCCAGTCGGCTCTCCAGCTAACATCACTTTCGATATATTTTATTTTATCTCGAATTCAAGGACAATGAAGGTTTATTTCCAAACATGCGCTACAGGTTATCAATGAATTTTTTAACGTAGAACACGATGGCGCTGTTGTTTTTAACATAAAACATAACCTTAAAGCACTAGTAGCACTAGACACACATCGTATTCTACGTCAAAAAATACATCGAAAACACGTATTACGTGTTTGAAATTAACGATTGGCTGTTCTTGAATGCTAAAGCAATAAATAAGTAGGAGCGAAGAGATAATGTTTTTTGCAAACTGGGCCGGTTTAAATGGCTTTTTAAGGACATATAAGAATTGATTTACCAGTTTTTAATGCTAACAAATCTATTTCAGGCTTGGGAGCACGGATTAAAGCAGTCTGAGAAGTAAGCGCCACGCTAATGTACTCATATTTACTTTATATATGTGTTACGTCTTAATTACATCATTTTTTAACTTAAATTTAAAAAAATCGACTATACTAAATTATTAATAACTGACCATTACCTAATATTTATTGCGCTTGATAAAATGAAAATTGATGATAACAAACCGACAGTATATTTAAATTATAGAAAACTAGCAAACATGATAGAACATACAAACTAGAACAAAATTATGTTGATGCAGGATCCCAATTTAGCCACAGATTACTTGATATCCGAAATTAAACATTGTATTGAGTTATCCAAAACAAAACCAAGAAATTGTAAACAAAGTGGCAGAAAAAGCTGGATCACAAATGCTGCTAAAGTCATGCGAAATAAAAGAATTTTTATATAAATTATGGCAAATGGATATTAATAACACAGGACCACAAAATGATAAACTCAAGTACCATAGACCACGTGGGTGGATTTATATGTTTTTTGGGTCGCTGAAGCCGAATCCGGGGTCCGTTTGTCTCCATCACGTCAGGGTTAAGGTCATTAGAAGGTCAAATTGATAAAAGACCGTAGAAAAATCTGAAAAAATTCTTGTATATGTTTTTTGGGTCGCTGAATCCCAATCCGGGGTCCGCTTGTCTTTACCACGTCAGGGTCAATGTCATTCAAAGGTCAAATTGATAAAAGTCCGTAGAAAAATCTGAAAAAATGCTTGTATTTGTTTTTTGGATCGCTGAATCCGAATCCGGGGTCCGTTTGTCTCTACCACGAGGTAAAGTCATTTAAGGTCAAATTTAAAATTCGTAAAAATATGAAAGTTGCATGTATATTTTTTGGGTCGTTGAAGGCCGATCGGTCCGTTTTTCTCTACCGTGTTCACGTACAGGGTCATAGGTTTCCTTTTGGAGGTAAGAGGTGATACAAAGTCCTGTAATAAATCGAAAAATATGCGGTATGATTTTTTGGCTCGCGTGAGGCGAGAATCCGGGTCCGTGTTGCCTACGCGTGGTTGACAGCAGGGTCAACGGTGATTGGAGGTCAAATTGATAAAAGTCCGTAAAAGATAATCGACAAATTGCTGTTACTATTGCTGTTTGGGTCGCATGATAGTCCGATTCGGGTTCGCGTATGTCT
>CM053170.1:54283019-54440643 GCA_012977825.3 Pteromalus puparum
CCAGGGGTAAAGGTCATTTAGAGGTCAAATTATAAAATTATCGGTTAAAAATATCTGAAAAGTTGCATGTATATTTTTTTGGGTCGTTGAGAAGCCGAACACGGGTTCGCTTTGTCTCTACCACTGTCAGGGTCAAGGCATTTGGAGTCAATTGATAAAAGTCCGTAAAAATAATCCGAAAATGATGTATATGTTTTTTGGATCGCTGAATCCGAATCCGGGGTCCGTTTGTCTCTACCACGTCAGGGTCAAGGCATTTTGGAGGTCAATATGATAAAAGTCCGTAAAAAATCCGAAAAAATGCATGTATATGTTTTTTGGTCGCTGAACGAATTCGGGGTCCGTTTGTCTCTACCACGTCAGGGTCAAGGTCATTTAGAGGTCAAATTTATAAAATTCGGTAAAAATATCTGAAAAGATGTATGTATATGTTTTTTGGGTCGCTGAAGCCGAATCCGGGGTCCATTTATTTGCATTACATCGTTTTAAAGATGATTTCAAGATCAAATTAAGAAAAGGCCAAGAATAGTGTAAGCCAAAGTGTGAAATGTTACGTCCGACGACGACGCACTTGTACTTTCCCTCCGTTTTGAGTCAGCTTCCGCTGAGCTCGGGATGGAGACGTTCCGAATTAATATATTTTTATAAAACGCGTTATCCTGAATATAGACTTCAAAACCAACCCACACTGAACGAACAAGCTTCATTGAACTGTAGGTCAAAGGCCTCCGACAGCGAAGTCCAGTCAACCCTCCAGTCAACTACGCAAAGTTCACCAAAAATAAACTTGAATATGAGCGGCCAGCGTTCGAAGCCGACTCATACACAGGTTCCACCCTTGAATTATAATATTTATTAAATAATGTGACACTTACTTCTCTTTTTTTTGAAGACGCAACTCTGAGTTAACTTGTCGTTAACTCCTTCCTTCGGAAAGATGTTGATCAAGTAAATAATAATTGAACTTATTCAAAATACAAAGAATAAATTTTTCCCGAACACAAAGAATTTTAAGCTAACAAAAAAAAATTTTATTAATTCCTCTTAACACAAATTGACATAACGAAAAGTACTCGAAGCTTATAACATAAAGCTTTTCACAAAAGTTTTGACAAAACGGAGCAGCCACCTCGACTGAACTCCTCTACGAAAACAAAGTAAACTTAGGAGCAACACCTCGGTTGAACTCGCTTCAAGACTCATTTCCGAATCGCAACTTTTCCGCACGGACGCTTTCGCAATTTCCCACTCTTTCGGTTCTTCCCATAGCTCCACCCTTTGGGCCCGCAACTGCGCCCTCTACATCCTGTCATTGACTATTGCTTGCTTCTTCCGCTTCGTCGCCGCCCTTCCGATCTTCTTAGTTTGCCGAATTTCCTAGATGGCTCTCCTGTACTGTTTTACATTTTCGCTCTACGTAATCTATATTTTATAATTAATTCATCTAACATATTATTTTTAATGAATTACTATGTCTAATATTAACTATTCTAACCAAAGTATTGTAAAATCTGTACGAGTATTTTTATTTATAATCTTCACGCCACGGATGCGAGTTCTAGTTTTATGTTATAAATAAAATATGCATCAGTTGGTAGCATGTTAGCTCACTACTGTCCATACTTTACGTGAAATTCTATTTTATACATAATAAATGCTGTCTACTATAATATTTCACTTTTCATATAGATTCCCTATACCTGCGTACAATCTCGCATCTGCGTCGCAGAACCCAAAAACTCGTGCCACCGTCATTATCTCCTGTCGCCGAGTTCAGACAAACAAGGTCGTTAAATTTTTTCATTTTCCGGAGAATTCTGTCGGGATTTTACGCCTACGCACAAATTTACGATAGGGCCGCTGCCCGTCGCCTAATGTGATCCTCGATCGCTCGATCCGCACGCTCTACGGACTATGCGTCCAGACTGCCTAATTACTCAGTCCAGACGCTCGCTCGCTCTAGCTTTATCCTAAGTCTTAACGCAAATATTTTTTTTTTTTTTTTTTTTTGGATCGCAGCTGCGTTTCTTTTATTCCTAATGACGTAACACCCCACCCTTAAACTATTACTAGGGGTATGAAGGACCATAGTATCAAATTACTCTCACTGAGTAATGATATAAAAATTTAGAAAATTATATCAAAAGACCTTACTATTTATTAAAATAATAATAGGAACATAAATTTTATTATTTCTATGCAACATATTACGCAGACTTTAACTCCGCAGTTCACCCATGAGTCTACTAACATTTGGAGAAAAATCCTTTTGGGTCGACGTTTTCTACTTCGTATTTTGCTGTGGTGTGGTGGATCTTCTTGTATGGTGTGCAATCTCTATATCCTGTTCTTCTTCCTTTTTGTTTTGGACTGTATTTATTTATTTAAATATAAATAATAGGTATGTTATGGATCCCCAAACTGCTCCTAACAAATGTATGGACCATCCTAAACTGCGTGTAATGTGTATCTTGTATTCCTATATCTATTAGTGTTTTATTAAATGGAATATTAATAGAATCCCAATTACTCCAGCACTCCACTGTTCAAATGTTAGAATTTAATCAAATTCTGTCCAAGTTGTCTTTATGATTTTCTAACTGCGTCTTCGTTTAATAGTTTAGTCGTCCTCCTCTTCTCATGTATGCCCATGCATTTCTTCGAGCTACATCGTTTAATAAGCGGCTTCTCTACTGGAAACATAATCCTTTCTTCTAAGTCGTTCAAGTCTTTTTCGGTGTAAATGCCTGATGTGCTAACGATTCTGGACTCTTATATTCCCAGTTGTCTTCGAATTTGGATGGATCGTAATTGGATCCTTTTGTGCTGTCGTTTGGTAATATCTTGCTACCAAAATCCTTCAATGAATAGTAAGCTGGTAGTAAATTATTGCAAGAATCTGAGTCCCACTAAATTTAAATATGTGTTCTTGGGGTGAGGTACATTGTCCTATTCCCTTGCGAAACTTCTAATGTCGAATAGCAGTTGTCACTGTGTTTTACTTTTAACTTCTACTGGTATGCATTGATCACATGTACTACTTCTCCTGCCACTAGCGCCATATATCCTGGTCCTTCATGAGATGATAGCCAAATCATACAGGTGCCTGCGTAAACTATTGCCAACGCATTCTTTAAAGTCTGTCGCTCTATGTTGCAGCGCTGTACAACGACGTCTCTATACAATTGTTTATCTGAATGGCCTAATGTGTTTTCTACAAATAAAATTTTGAATTTACGTATGCAAATATATCTAAGTTGGAAACAGAAATTTTACTTTTACTGGCGAAAGACAGCCCTCTGATTGTCTCGAATATTCGAGCTATAGGATGTTTCCGTTCTTATATTGTTATATCCGCACAAAATATTCTTTACTTTGCTAGTTAACCGAATGTAACGTCATTTGTTGCAAGTGAATAAATAGTTTGCTCCTTATTATAACTCTAAATCAATATCTTATTCGCAAAACCCTCATATAGTACTCCGTACTGATCAAATTTACAATTATCTTTGGTATGGCGTTCCAAAAAGTATGTCCGCCTCTAATTCGATGCCAACTTCTTCAGATAAGTCACATACTGTACCCCGATCTAAAAATATTTATGTATTGTTGTGATTATGTGTTTTAAGCTGATACTTTTTAAGCTGATTTGCATGCTGCCTTGGAAACGACACATTTTCCCAGTTTCCGTAAGGATCAGAATATGCACCTCGCGTTGCCATGATCCTTCACTATTCACAAGAACCTGCAAATTGCATACTATGAGTGACCGTTCTATTAACTTGTAACTCCGGTACTAGCATGAGCGCTTGCGAATAAAATGTACGCTGACCTGTGTAGTTCTGACAAGCTTTCTACTAACATCGTATAGATACTCGCTTTCTCCATTTATTACTATTGAAATGTGTGAATGCATCCCACAATAATATACAGTTCGCTTAATTTCTAATTTACATTGTATTAGGTATGCTTTCAGAATATTCAATTCACCTGCCAGCAACTGTACATACTCACGTGTTTACATTGATGGGAGTTTCTGGCGCTTTCGCACGGCCCTAATCTAATAAAGATAAAGTCGTTATATTAAAGCGGATCGAAGTCCCAATCGACCCTACTAACCTAAAGCTAGCTAGGCAGATTAAGAACCCCAAGATTATTGATGTGGTGGTCATTGTTGTACCTCTCGTAATCAAATAACAATATAATAGTTAATCGCTTTCTCGGTGTAGAGTTAATTTTGTTGGTGTTTTGCCTGAGATCGTGTGAGATTTTAGACCGCTTAATCCGGATTAAGCGTGAACGTAATTTTATCTCCTTTCTGCATGTTTGTTGCGATACTATTTTATTTAAAATGTCCTATGATTCTATATGGTCGCTGATATAGATGATTTTTAAATTCTTTTGTCTGTGCCCTGTTATTAGAAAGATACGAAGTCTCCTACGCATTAAAGTTTTTGGAACTATTTTATCTCCTTTCTCTGTTTTTATTCGAACATTATTTTTATTTAAAATTTCCATGATTCTATATGGTCCTGAATAATGATTTTTTAATTTCTTTGGCTTGTGCCCTGATTTTAAAAATACGAAGTCTCCTACGTTAAAGTTTTTCGGGTTAATATGTTTATCATAATATTTTTTGGATTTTATTTTAGAATCTACTAAATTATCGTGAACTAATTTTCTAATTTCATGTAACCTACTAACTAAATCTATGATATATCCTTTATATGTCGGGCACACATCACCTTCACGTAGCGGTTCGCTAGAAGGCATTCTTGCTAGTCGACCGAAAACTACTTCAAACGGTGTGTGTTTAGTCCCTTCGTGAATTCCGGTGTTATAGTTTAAGGTCGCTACATCAACCCATTCATCCCAGTCATCATCACTGTCAGCATATTGCTTTAAAAATTCGCTCAACGCATGATGTGAACGTTCTAATGATCCGTTCGACTGCGGATGAAAAGCTGTAGTTCTAACCTTTTTTATTTTAAAACGTTTTGCTACTCTCGTCATTAATTTACTTAAAAAATTACTTCCCTGATCTGTCAATACTACTCTTGGTGCTCCGAATGTGCATATAACCTTTTTTACAAATACGTCTGCAATAGTTGCTGCATACGTATCTTTTATAGGTATTGCTATACAAAATTTCGAAAGTTGATCTTGCAAAGTTAATATATACTCATTCCCGTTCTTTGTCTTTGGCAATGGCCCTACTATATCCATAGCTATCTTATCAAACGTTGTTCCTGGTGTATCTGTTATTACCATAGGTTGCTTTGTATTTAATCTAACTAATTTTTTTAATTGACAATCTAAACACATTTGAATTCTCTTTTGTACATCTTCCTTTAAATTCTCCCAATAATAATTTTCTTTAATTCTTTTATAAGTTTTTGTAACGCCTCTATGACCTCCTACTGCTGACACATGTAATTCTTTAAATATTAAATTCCTCTTTTCTATTGGTACATACGTTAAAGTTCCTTCACAAATAATAATTGTTATATTGGATTTTCCAAATACTTTCCAAATCAAATCTACGACTTCAATCCATTCTAGCTTTTCTATTTCTTTACTTTTTGCAAAACTACAATCCTTTTGATTTAAACTGTCTAATTTTTCCTTCAATTTAAATAATACGGTCTCTATATTTATTTTAATTTGAGATATTGATTCTGGGTTTTCACCTTTAATACACATAGGAATATAATATTTATTGCTTGATTTTTTATTGATTTTGATTTCATTTACATCTAACTTTTCATTTGGATCTATTTTCTTAAAATTAACTAATTCTTTTGCTCCAAAGTCACAAGGTTTTCCAACACTATCTATAAAATAAGCTACATTACTTTTCCTATACTGAATAAATTCTTTTACATAAACAACTTTTGATATATGAATTTTATCTTGTGTCTTTGCTTCAACTTCAATATCTGAGTCTCCGTCATTTGAAATATTTTCATCATTATTTAGGTTTTCATTATTAATTAAAATTTTATTACTATCATTATTATTATTATAAATTTCTTCATCTGAGGATGACGATAAACTATCTTCATCTCTATTGTTAATTGGTTTCAAAGGTTTTGATTTTACTTGATTTACTTTAGGCAATTTTTTTATTTCAGCCTCAATATCACCGTCACTTTCCTCGCTCTCTTCGTAATTTACAGCATTTTTATTTCTTTTTGGGTACCGATCTCTAAGTGGCCCTTGATCAACTTTTTTCGTTACTAACCGGTCTTTACTTTTCACTAATTTCTTAACTTTTTGTTTGTGTATATTAGTTACTTCGTTTTTATTTTGTCCATTTGATTCTTTATTATTTTTAGCTTTTGCTCTTGTTATAACGTCTACCTCGATAGGATTCCTAGACAAAGCATCTGCGTTACAGTTTTGCTTGCCCGGCTTATACTCGATCGAATAGTCGTATTCAGATAATTTAAAACGCCATTTTTGGACTCGCGTATTTAAATCAGCAGACTTGAACCATAGCAACGGTTTGTGATCTGTGATAATTGTAAAACGACGTCCGAAAACGTAAGGTCTAAACGTTTTAACACTATGTATCATGGCGAGTGCTTCTTTCTCGTATACATCATATTGCAATTCTGCTCCTCTTAAAACTCTCGAAGTATATGCTATTGGCCTATCTTTACCTATAGTTCCTTGAGACAATATACCTCCCAAAGCATATCCCGATGCATCAGTTGTTATTAAAAATGGTTTAGTAAAATCTGGATATTGCAACAATGGCGCATTGCACAGTATTTCTTTCAATTTTACAAACGATTCTTCACATTCTTCATTCCAGTTAAATTCAATTTCTTTTTCTAACAGTTTTGTCAAAGGTTTTGCTACTTTTGCAAAATCTTTAATAAATCTTCTATAATAACCTGCTAATCCTAAAAACTGTCTAATGCCCTTAACGTCCTTTGGCTGCGGAAATTTCGAAACCGCTTCTATTTTGCCTAAATCAGGTTGAATCCCTTCTTCACTTAACCTATGTCCTAAATACACGACTTCTCGCCTTAAAAACTCACACTTGTCCGGTTGAAGTTTTAAGTTAGCTTTTCTTAACCTATCCATTACTTCATCAACTAATCTATTATGCTCGTCTAAATTTTTCGCGTAAATTACAATATCATCTATGTAAACAAAAACCCCTTTACCTATTAAATCACCTAATACTAAATTCATTAAACGCTGATATTCCGCAGCAGCGTTCTTTAAACCAAATGGCATTCTAAGATATTCGAAGTGCCCTAAAGGTGTTGAAAAAGCTGTCTTATGTCTATCTTTCGGATCTAACATTATCTGATGAAAACCTGATACACAATCTAAAGTAGTAAAATATTTCGCACCCCCTACTTGATCAAAAATATCGGCTATGTTCGGAATCGGAAATTTATCTGGTACTGTCTTTTCGTTTAATTCTCTAAAATCTAATACTATCCTCCATCTTTTCTTTCCTGATGAATCTGGTTTCTTTGGAACTACCCAGATTGAACTATTAAACGCTGAATTTGAATGTTGAATTATTCTTTTCCTAAGTAATTCTTTAATTTGCACCTCTATCTCTTCTTTTAGTGAATGCGGTAACCTATATTGTCTAACATAAATCGGTATATCGTCGGTTGTATTTATCTTATGCGTTAAAACATTAGTTGCTTCTAAATCTTCTCCTGGTAATTGAATCCTATCTGCATGTTTTCTAATTAATGCGTCTATCTGCTCTACTTCCTCTTCTGTAAGTTCATCTAATCTAAGAATTCCCATCACTTCATCTGCTCTAGAATCTAAAATATTTGGATCTATACTTGGCTCTTCTACAGGCTCTACTCCATTCTGTTCTCTGAGCACATTAAAAATATGACACAATCTCTTTTCTAAAATTTCAGCTTCTTGTTTTATACCAAGTTCATTAAAAGTCTCTTCTTTTGAAACACAAAAACTATAAATTTGACCCATATTTGAAAACTCATTTGAATAATATTTATTTTTTTCGTCATGAACTGAATAATTATTGTACATTGAATCTACAACATTTTCTTCCTCTGATTCTGATTTTATATCTTCTTCCTCGCTAATTGGCATTTCATTATTCATTGTTAAATCTATAAATCTTCTATCTTTAAATGGTGAATATTTTTCTTTTACTCTTAAACACTTATTTTTAAAATTTAAAATTGTGTCATTCTGACTTAAATAATCTACTCCTATTACTCCTTCAGCTGGTATAGGAAAGTCATCAGGTACGACTTGTATCCTATGTTCTACGCCAAAAATATCTATTAAAGTCGATCCTTCAGTTTCTATAACTTCGCCATCTATACCCCTTAAAAACATTTTATTTCCCTTATCTATACTACAATATTCTGGTACTAATGATCTTTTTATTAAACTACACTCTGCACCTGTATCTAGTAAAAATTGAGTGACTGCTTGTGTAGGAGAATTTAAAACATCAATAAAAGGTAATTTAATATTTGCACTAGAAACTTCAAAATTTACAAATTTACTCTGAATATTTGCTTCATCATCCTGTTTAAATTTAATTAAATTTCCATTTACTTCTAAAGTTTTATTGCTAAAATTTATTTTACAAAAGTTCTTATTCAAAAATTCACATCCCAAAATTCCATTATAAGGTATTTGAAATCCATCCTCTACTACAAAAAACTTGGTTATGCTTCCTAAAGCTTTCATCTCAATTACCCCTAAACTCTCTACTGGCTTATCAGAAATCCCTTTTAAACTAAAAACTGTTGTTGTATCTATCTCTACTTGATCTGGTACTGAACTAATTTTAATAATGTTACTTTGTGCCCCTGTATCTATCATAAACTTTATATTAAATGATTTATTTTTATCTCCTAATTCTATATACGGTATTCCTACGCTTTTTTTATATTGGAACAAGCTCCGACAAACTGTTTGTCAGGTTTTCCATCTGACGCTGCTCTTGATTCTGGTTCTTCGAACTCGCGCCTCCGTTCTGAAGAACTTTGGAGTTTTCCGCCTCTAAAACCGGACACTCCCTAATGAAATGACCCCCTTGTTTACAATAAAAACATACCGACTGATTTCTATTGCTCTCACTATTGGTAATAGGTGCTATCGTTTTCGCGTAGCATCTCGCTGCTGTGTGACCATTACGGTTACACTTGTCACAATGTAATTTCGCTCTATTAATCATCTGTTCATGAGTAATATTATTCTGTCTATTCAGCTTATTGCATGTATTCGCCGTATGCCCGTACAAATCACATATTTGGCACGGTTCCCCATTTCCAATGCTTCTACAAGTTTTCGCGCCATGTCCTCTTTTTGAGCAAATCTGGCATACTACGTTTGATTTATTTCCGGTACACTGCTTTGCTTGGTGCCCGAACCCATCGCATAATTGACATATCTCATTGCTCTTATTTCCGTATCTACATTTAACTGTTGGATGTCCAACCTTTTTACAAATGTCGCATACTTCATTATTTTTTTTACTACAATCTTGAGTATTATGTTCATCAGTCTTACAAATTTTGCAGAAATAAACTCTCTTTTTATTAGTGCTTACACTTAAATCATTTTTATTTGCATTACGCAAAGCGTTTTGTGCATTTAAAAGTCTTTCCGCGGTTATTGCATTTTTCACGACATCTTTTACCGTATCAGCTACAACCATTTTCCTCTCTATCTCTGGTTTTAATCCATTCTTAAAACACTCGATAATATTGTCCAGTGTCGCCTTTTTAAAAGTTTCGCTTACCTCAGAATCAGTTGTAACTCTCTTTGCTTCTAAAATTCTTGTTCCTATATCCCTCATTCTATTTGCATAAGCTAAAACACTCTCATTATCCTTTTGGAATGAGCATCCTAACTCCCCCTGCAACTGATGTACTGTTTTTGCTGGTAAATACATGTCCCGAATATAATTTTTTAGTTCGTCTACTTTTTTAAACTTTTCTCCAATTATAGCCTTCCTAGCCTCGCCTATTAATTTACTTCTTAAAACTTTTGTCAGATTTTCCTCCGCAGTATCTGGAAGCATATCCTTTGCCTCTTGGCATCCCTCTAAAAAATTTGATAAATCAGCTAGATCTCCGCCAAACTCTGGCACTAATCTCAGCGCGTCTTTTAAACTTACATTAGTCGCCGTGGCCATGTTTGCTTCTAATTGATAATTTTCTAACGAATCTATGCTACTATCTATAGTGATCTGATCTAAGATTGTTTTATCCCCGCCTGTTGTATTTTCTGTCTCGTCTAAAATTTCCGAAGTTGCCGAAGTGTCTTGTGAAATTGCTGAATTAAAAGTTTCCGAAGTATCCGATTCTGACGACTCCGCTTCCCGATCTACTCTTTTAAACTGTTCGAATTTATCTATTTCTTTCTGCAAATCTGGGTCCTTTTTTGCCTGATTTCTAGTGACCCGTTTATCACTCATGAAAAATAATAATTTAAAACTCTTATATTTATTTTTTAAATAAAATCTAGCGTATATTTCTCTACAAAAATTCTTTAGATTACTGGCTTTTTCAAATTTAATTCGACTAAAATTCCTCGCGGTAAATTGTTCCTAATAGCAAAACAGTCCATGCATTTATCTTTACTATCTTTAATATTTACGCATTTCTTGCAATCACTCTCTTTCGGTCTTATGAACAAATTAGTTTGCACTCTATCACGCCTATGTATTGAAATTTTTCTATTCTTAATTTTTTTCTCCGGCGTTTTCAAAACGCCTAAACGTCGAACTATTGCTAATTTATTTTTTATTTCTCGCGTGAATTCAATATTCTTCACGATACCCTCTTCTACTAGTTTTTCTTTATTTTTAATCTGCCCTCTTTTCCTTTTTGAAGGCTTGGGTTTTTTTAAAATATTCGTTTGACTTGCCTGATCTTCATCAAATTTCTTTTTAACTAATCTTTTCCGTTGCTTCAATGATTTTTTATTCGCCATTCAAATTTTGATACGTAAATTCAATTAAACTCATTTTACTAACCGAAGATTTATTTTTATTTTTATTATACGGCTAAACCTTTCAATTTTCAATTTGCACAATTTATATTCATTTATTTATCTTTACAAATATTTAAATATTATTCCTCATTAACTTTCAAAATTTTATTCAACATTCAATTTATATAACTATTCTTTAGTCATCTCTTATATATTTCTTACTTTCAGTAAACACGATTATTAAATATTTTTATATATTCCAAATTATTATAAAAATTTTCAATCTAAATTTCGCGTCTTATTACTTTTCACTTTTTAACCTCAAAATTTTCTTATATTTTCAATATTCACTTTAATAATCAAGCACCTAGCTTTATATATTTCTCATTATTCTTAAATTTTATTATTATTATTATAGCTAAACTTTCTGCACTATAATTTTTTTTACTTTCAAATTAATTTGTTCAATTCTAACAAATTATATATTATTTTCTTTTATAAATTTCAAAACATACTTCTTCACATTTAAAATATCTTTTTATATTCCAATTTCCTTGATTTCAAATTTTAATTCTTCTTGTTTTCGTTTCAATTCAACATAATTCTCATTCTTACTTTACTTCTTAATATTCCTGTCACTTTAACTTTTCATTGCATTATAAAATTTTCACACTAAAAATTTTAAACTAAACTTCATATAATTTAATCTCAACTACTATTTTTTTTATAAAATGTACTCAAGACCATACAGAATTTCTCAATACTAATATCATTATACAAAACCGAACAAACCCAAATAAAACTTAAACAACTCTCGAACAAACCGAATAAAACTGAACGCGTTCTATAAAAACAAAATCTCGGAAACTAAGATCCCGGCTGAGCCCCCAATTTTTGTTACGTCCGAACGACGCACTTGTACTTTCCTCCGTTTTGAGTCAGCTTCCGCTGAGCTCGGGATGGAGACGTTCCGAATTTAATATTTTTATAAAAACGCGTTATCTGAATGATAGACTTAACAACGCAACCCACACTGAAACGGAACCAGCCTTCATTTGAACGTAGGTCAAGGCCTCGAACAAGCGAAGTCCAGTCAACCCTGCCAGTCAACGTACGCAAAGTTCACGCTACAAAAATAAACTGAATATGAGCGGCAGCGTCGAAACCGACTCATACACAGATTCTCGACCTCTTGAATTATAATATTATTTAATAATGTGAACACTTAATCTCTTTTTTTTTGAAGACGGCCACACTTCTGAAGTAAATTGTGGCGTTAACTCCCTTCCTTCGAAGATGTTGAATGCGAAGTAAATAATAATTGAACTTAGTCAAAACATACTAACAGAATAAATTTTTTCACCGAACACAAAGAATTTTAAGCTAACAAAAAAAACGTTTTAGTTAAGTCTCCTTCTTAACACAGATTGACATAACGAGAAAAGTACCGAAGCTTTATAACATAAAGCTTTTCACAAAGTATTTGATCAAAAACGGAGCAGCCCACCTCGGACTGAACTCCTCGTACGAAAAAGCAAAGAATAACTTAGGAAGCAAGCCACCCCTGCGGTTGAACTCCGGTTCAAGACTTCATTTCGAATCGCAACTTTTCCGCACTGAGAACGTCTTTCGCAATTTCCCACTCTTGTTACCGGTTCTCCTTCCCATAGGCTCCACCCTTCTGGGCCGCAACTGCCGCCCTCTAACAATCGGTCATTTGACCTATTGCGTGCATTGCTTCCGCTTCTGTCGACCGCCTTGCGCCGATCTTCTTTAGTCTTGCCGAAATTTCCTTAGATGGCTCTCCCTGTAGCTGTTTTTAACATTTTCGGGCCTTTTACGTATTCTATATTTTATAATTTAATGATCAAATCTACATTATTATTTTTAATGAATTACTATGCTTCTAATATTTAAGCTATTCTAACCAAAGTATTGTAAAAATACTGTACGAGTATTTTTATTTATTAATCTTCCTAACGCCACGGATGCGAGTTCTAGTTTTATTGTTATAAAATAATAATATGCAGCAGTTGTAGCCATCGTTAGTCACTACTGTCCATGACTTTAGCCGTGAAATTCATATGTTATACAAATAATAAACGCTTCTAACTATAATATTTCACTTTCATGAGTAGGATTTCCTATACCTGCGTACATCTCGCATTCTGCGTCGCAGAACCCAAATAAACTCCGTGCTCCACCTCATTATGCTCCTGTCGCCGAGTTCAACAAACAAGGATCGTTAAAGTTTTTTCTATTTTCCGGAGAATTGCTGTCGGGGATTTTACGCCTTACATGCTAACAAATTTAGCGATAAGGGTCCGTCTGCAGCGTCGCCCAATCGATCCTCGATCGCTCGACTCCGCGCACTTGTCTCTTTAATGACTATGGGCGTTCCCAGGCACTGCACTAATTACTCAGTCCAGACGACTCGCATCGGCTCTAAAAATGCTTATCGCTAATCTTAACGCGAAATGAGTTCTTTTTTTTTTTTTTTTTTTTTTGATCGCAGCTCGTTTTTCTGTTTATTCGCCTATGACGTATACAGAAATTGAGTGTGAATTCATATGTGAAGAATTAATGCTACTTACTCTGCTTTTAGAATAAATCTGAATTTCTGAATAAATACGGACAATGCATGACCTGATTTTTGAACACCTCTCGGCTCTTTTTGAAAACGCCGGGCCTTTGGAAGCGGCTAATGGCAGAGTTATGTTTCCTTGTTTTTTATTTTTTTTCTTTGATTTTTATTCGTGTTTATATATTCTTTTTCTTATCTCTAGTTGTTTTAATTTTTTTTTATTGTTATTTTATTTTTGTCTTTTATATGAAACTTTATATTTATATACAATTACAACTATCAGTTTAATTCAGTCCCTTTTTTGGAGTAAACCGCGTCTTTTTTTGATTCTAATGATCGCCGAATAGATTTTCTTTTATGTTTTTAAGTTGCAGTTATCTCGTTTTACATCCCAGCAGTGTCAGCTAAGCATAACTTATCTCTCCATACACCTTGATATTTTATTTCAAGCATCTTTTGAGTCGCTGGTAAACCTCTCCCGCCTGTTCCTCGGCTTTAAAAGCACCGGCCCAGATTATTTCAGGAAGAGTAGTCTAAATTTGAATCTAAGAAATGCAATTTCAAATTCGATTAGGACATATCCCCAGTTTTTCGTAAAGAAATTATAATTAATATACAGAACCTGCCAGAGTCGCTTGCTAAATTTACTAATTCGCGCCACACATTTTAAGTCTTTTTCCCGCTAAATTTACTTTTGCCCCACAAAATTAGTATTTGGAAAAAATATTTTACGTTCGCCCCGCTTTTCATGGGCAAAAAGTAGCTTTTTCGGTAGAGTGTGGAATAAATTGCCTTTTATCCACTTAATTCTTGAGTTTTTCGTCGATATTGGCTTATAAACTTTTGCCATTGCTGTATAGACAAAAACTGACAGCGCCATTCGATTCAGCGGCTTAAGATATACAAGAATGTATAGTTTTAAAAACGAAAATCCAGAATTTATACTAGTTTTTAGAAGCATAAACGTTTTAACCTGTTTTTCCCATACAAAATGGGAAAACTGAGATGATTTGACGCACATGTTAAATCGATCCTATGGTTCTCATTCTGTATGCGCAGGATTTTTGAGGTATCTATAAGAGAATTTTACCCATTCCCAAGCCACTCTAAAAAAAAAATTAACGACCACCTGAATGTACACTTCTGTCTCCAAAATCAAGATATGCACACACACACACACACACATATATATATACATATATATATATTTTTCATTTTTTTAATGAACTTTCTCGGTTTGTTTCGGAAATGACCTCAATATGACCTTGAAATAACTTTCAGGTGGATTTCTAAGATTAAACAAACCTTAACTTTGGAATCCGCAACCCCAAAAACATATATATGAATGTTTTTAGATTTTTCGACTGCCTTTTCTCAAAGAGACCTTTAATGATCTTGAAATAGCCCTAATATGACCTTGAAATGACCTCTGCATGACCTTGTAGGGTAAACTAACTGTGAATTCGAATTCAGCGACTCAAAAAACATATACATGCATTTTTTCGGATTTTTTTACGGACTTTTATCAATTTGACCTCCAAATGACCTTGACCCTGACGTGGTAGAGACAAACGGACCCCGGATTCGGATTCAGCGACCCAAAAAACATATAAATCCACCCACGTGGTCTATGGTACTTGAGTTTATCATTTTGTGGTCCTGTGTAATGAACAACTTAAGTATAAATATAAAACGTATACACAAACTTTAGACAAGGTTATTGAAGATGCCAAAATTAGATATTGTAATTGTAATTGTAATTTATTGCCAGACAAAATAGTACAAAAATTCTTAGTGGAAATACAATGCAGAGGTAAACGTAGTTACCTGAATGCAGCTGGAGTTACAAAAATAGAGTACATTATAGTAAAAAAAAAAAAATAAATAAATAAATGGGTGGCTTTTTCGAACTCGAAAGTTCATGGCCTCACAACGTATCGTGTTGTGTTTCTAGATGAATTTTAGCGTTTCCAGGGTAGGCTCATCACACCTACGCCTTTCTCTAACCCGGTGTCGTGAGTAAGATTTCCATCGGATCTGACAAAACTGATCGCGCTGATAGGGGCTCGAACCCACGACCCCTTGACCGGGAGGCAGGTGGTTTACCACGGAGCCATCGCCAGTCTCGAATACATTATGGTATAATACATAAAATATAAAAGAATAATAATATAGAAATATAAATATATAAAAAATTCTTACAAACTAAATAATTTAACTTCAATTACTATTAGTAAAAGAAGTTTTGTAGCAACAAGTTTTCAATTTACTATAAAAGTTATCACTGATAAAGATGCAGTAACAAGAATAATATACAAAGAACTTTTTTTCTGCTGACTAGCTAGTTTTCCTCAAAGTCAAAAACTTAAGCAGTTTAATTTTATCCAATTTTTAATTGAATTTAATTCAGGTTTTTTCTTATGTCTATTAAATTGTTTACATTACCTTTAAATTGTTTGGCAGCGCGTTATAAGTAAGGATAGCTCTGGTATAACTATTTTTATCACTGATCCTTTTTTTGTTCTTCGGTATGATTAAACTCTTATTTCTAGTAATACTCGTAGAGTCTAGAAATTGCGTTTTGAGATCGTCGTAGTGGTATTTTAGAGCTTCGAAGGTAAAGAGTTGCACTAGGTTAAAATGATTTTCTTTGACAATAAAACTATTCTTATTTATTAACGAAGACAATCCTCTAAATATTGAACAACTTTTTTGTTTTGAAGCATTGAGACTACACTATGATGATCTTAAAACGCAATTCCCTACGTCGGATAGTGTAACAAGAAACAAAAGTATTATGCGTGCGCGAAGCGCCGCGCAGCACGTTTGAATTTTGCAGACGAGCGTACTCAATTTTTGATTTCAAAGTATGTTTTTTGACTATTATATCAAGACTTCAATACTTAAAAAACTTGAAATTAATTAAAAATATATCATTCTATTTATTTTGACCACATGTAGTAGCTATGTATGTTTAGAAGTATTGAGAATAGTCAAAATACTGTCGGCCCGCATAAGAGCTAATGTAGTTTCCCGATAATCCTCCGCCATTTTTGTAGCTATATAGGTGGTGTCATATTACACAATAACGCCGAGACAGAGAGTATTACGATGTAGCCGGTATTTACAGATGCGGTTCGTGCAGTCTCGCAGATGCCTCGTGGCTCGACCGGAGTGGCGCAGAACGGGTGACTGGGGCCCCTCGCTAAACGGCAGGAAGGACGCCTCGTGGCCTCATGTGTGGCTGGGTGCAGCGGGAAGTCGAGCGGCAAGTAACTGCTCAGCTTGTGTCCGGCACGCTGTATCGAGTAGCGTGCAGGGTCCAATAGCACGATGCATACCCAGCGACACGATCCAACACGTCACGGATGCAGCAGCAATCCTCCGGGAGATATTTCGTCGCTGAAGCTAAGATTCGCGGAATCGTACGAAGTAGGCTAAGCAGAGCGAGAACAAAGCGAGCTCGACAGTGCGACTGTTCGGAACCGTGGTCTACTACCAAGTGTCGCGGCGCGGCGCGCGACCGCATGGTCAGCGCGAGCTTTCTCCCACTCTCTCTCACTCATCCTGTATATAGGTGCATGCACACACACGCGCGCGGCTCTCTCTCTCTGTGTACGTTCGACTGGCTCTGCTCTCTCACTTACCTGCTGCTGAAAGCAATGTCTTTACATAAATGTTAAATAAATGTTTATAATGTGAATGTAAATATAACAATGAAATGTAGGGGAGAGAGAGACAACGAGAGCACTAAAGGCGACTCGTTATAATATACATACAGCTAATATGTGGAAAGTGTACACATGTGTTGTATAAAATCTGAAGTTGGCGCAACAATAGCCATTATTAGCAGGAAATATGCATAATTCTTACTTTGATAGTTCCAAATCCGTAGGATTTTCAAAATAGGTCCTTCTCACCGTCTATGACCTTTTTTATGCAACAGATAGCAGATCAACGCAAAAAGTTTCAAAAACTACATTACATAACAAAGAAAATCACCAAAATAGTTTCTTTCTCCGCCAAAACTTGCGTGAAACGCAAATTTTGGGCACTTTTTTGCATCTTAGCCCACTGTCCGTTCCCTACAGACTGAAAAAAACAAAGCCTTGTGTTGCTACCGAAAGGAGATGAGTTACCTGGAAAAGCTACAATATACAGACCAGTATGCATGCTTGACACCCCGGGTAAGATTCTTGAACGTATAATCTGCGTATGGATAGACCAGGCCGTAGAAGGATCAGGTGAACTTACAGAACATCGATACGGCTTCAGGAAGAAGTGCTCTACCCTGGACGCCGTCAATTTATAGAATGAAATAAAGAATCCAAGAAGTACTGTGCTATCGTCACACTAGACGTCAGAAATGCGTTTAAGTCGGCTAACTGGAGTAAGATACACGAGCCACTGCAAAACCAGGAGGTTTCTGGGTACGTGAGAAGAAGGATAGCTGACTACCTCAAGGACAGAATTCTACTACACGATACAGAGAACAACACAGAAACCTATAAAGATACAGGAGGTGTCCCCCAAGGGTTAGTACTGGGCTTACCATTGTCGAACACTATGTACAATGGAGTTCTATGGTTAGAACTACCCGAAGGCGAAATTGTTGCAGGATTTGTGAATGACATTGCAGTGGTAGTAGTGGCAAAGGATAGAGACGAAGTGGCAGAAATCGCTAACGACGCTATTGGTATAATTCTCAAATTGCTAACGGCGACGGGCTTGGAATTAACCAGCCACAAAATGGAAGCTATTCTCATTTCTAGTAGAAAGAAGTTGAAAAAAAAGATACTGACAGTGGATGGGCATGGGATCGTTTTCTAACCAGCCATCAAGTATCTGGGTTTCACCATCGATGCAAGACTGAGTTTCAAACAACATCTGAAAATAGTCAGCGATGAAGCAGCAAAAGTTGGCGCTGTCTTATTGTGACTGATGCCAAATGTAGGTTACTCGCCTACTCTTAGCCAGTGTAACTACATCGATAATGCTGTATGTTATCCTAATATAGGCGAATGCTATGGTGGTAGAATCGTATGCACGAAAGTTGACTACCGTGTACAGGCAAAGTGTGCTAATAGTAGCGTTCGCTTAATGTGCGGTTTTGGACAATGCGGCGTGTATTATAGCAGGCAGACCGCCCATTGACCTATTATCAATGAAAAGGAAGTGCGTATTCGTAGCTAGGAGGAGGATAAACGACCACACGCAGAACGAAATCTGGGACAGCGCAAGGAAGCAGATAATGATTGAGTGGCAAAAAAGATGATATTCCAGTTATAAAGGGCGATCAACACATCGTCTGATACCAAGAATAGAGGACTGGATTTGAAGAGGACATGGGGAAGTCAATGACTACCTTAGACAGTTTCTGACAGGGCACGGATGCTTTCGGGCGCACCTGCACAGATTTAAAATAGAGTACTATCCAAACTTCCCAGCTTGCTTGGACACTAACGAAGACGCGGGGCATGACTTTTGTGACCGTTCGCGATACCAAATGGAGCGAGAAGAACTCGAATATTATCTCCAGACCAGCATGACATCTGAGTCAATAATGACAGGTATGTTGATGTAAGAGGATGGTTGGTACGCAGTAAACAACTACGTAAAGACCATCCTTAAGAAGGTTAGAAACGACGAAGAAAAAAGTAGGGAAAGTCAAGATGAAACAACCAAGTAAAATGTTGCTAGACAAAGGCCACTAAGCCGTGAATACGAAACGCTCCTCGGACTGATGTAGAGAAATGTTGGTCATAGAGTTAAGCTCTCACTCTCCTGCCTGATGCAGAGGAACAGAGGAGCTAGGGTTGAGTACCTCCAAATACCTCAGATCGATGCAGAGGAACGTAGATGTCGGCGTCAAGTCTTTCCAGAGGATGAGTGGGTGATGCTGCAAGAAGTATACGATCAGACGATGCTGCAAGAAGCAGACGGATGGAAGATGCAGAAATAAAAAGACGAGTTTGACCCCGATCCCCTAATCACTTCGGTGGATGGGGAATGTATGGAAACATCAAACCCTAAAGAAGAAGCCAGCTAGACTAATTATTGGGCTCCTCGGAAGTATTGTTTAACGATGCTGTCTGCGGGGATCTGATATCAGAGGGCCACTTGTGCACAGCTTGCGTTGCCTACGCCACATAAAAAAACCTACACACACACACACACACACACACACACACACACACACACACACACACACAGATATATATATATATACATGTATATATATTATTTGAAATGTTTGGGTGGGTCCCATTATGTAAAAAATAATAAATAATAAATTAAAGTTTTTGTATAATATCATCCTTCAGTATATTTCATGTTGGGATAGTTTAAAGTGTTTTAAATCATTAAATGATCACAGCGCAACTGTGGCATTCCCTTCAGGTATACTATTTCAAGATAGTTCTAAATTTTTTCACCAGACGGCGACATTATTATATAATTATATAGACACAGACATACTCACGCACACATATACTTGTATATCTTTATAATTTTAATGTTTGTGATTAAATATTATAAAGACTGTGTTTACACAATACAGTTCGTTTGTTTTAATTTGTGTTTATTTTGAGTGCAGGTTACAGCATTACACATCTAAGGAATGTAAATATTGTTGAAAAGTAAATTTAAGTATATCGATGTCATAATATTGTTTATAATTATGATGTTGTATTTAGTAAAAAATACAAAATAGTACATTACGGTACGTGTGACTTAAATGATTCTTCTTTACACGGCGCAGTTAGCACCCGAGAGTAGCGAGGGCGCCAAGCGCCGCGTAAGACTGAAACATGTAAGTCGCAAGTATTGTATAAAATTTTATAGCACAGACTGCTAAAATTCGCAAGTCGCGCTTATTTGTGACTAAAGTAGTCCTTATTTGCGCCGTGAGGTTAGCGCACGAGCTTAGCGAGTTTTTGCGATAAACACGGCGCAAAAAAGAGCCTCTTTAGCCACAGATAAGCGTGGCTTAACAGCAGATTTTAGCCACACTGTGCCATAAAAATTAATTATTTGTACTTTTTTTTAAGAATTTACTTTGTAAATTTTTTTTTTTCTTGCTGGTTTTGCAATCTTAATGGTGTCAACGTCAGGTGAACTTTTGTCGGCTTTTTTGGTAAGCCTTTCATGATAAATCATTTTAAAAAATTTTTCTATCGTGCATATTGTCATCTAAATTTTATTATATCTGACTTAATTTTTTTAGAATGATTATTAATTTTGTCAATGCAATAGTCGATATGCAGTAAATATAAATAATAGATGATATATAAATTTAATGTACTTGAAATCTGTAATGCGCATTTTTTTAAATTCTTGACGTGATTAAAATTTAATTAATGCATAAAATGCATTAAATTTAATTTCATATATTCTTTAAAGTATATTATTAACTTTTATTTTTAATGTATGCTTAAGGGGTTGTCGTCGCTGAATTTTCGCTAATCCGCCACGGAGTATTTTGTATTTCCAAACTTTTAGAAAAACAAAAAGTCTGATCGAAATTCCCCTTGGTAGATTGATTAATTGAACCTAACATTACAGCGCTACAAGCTTGGTTTTTCATTACAAGCTTTATTTAAAAATTTATATGTAATAGAAAAACAGTGTTTTTAGCGACTACAACCCCTTAAAATAGTTCTTATTATTCTATCAAATTAGATGAGTACAAGTTCAAATTGTCGTCATTTTATTATTTAGCAATAGCATAAATGTAAGATAATGATCGTTAAACTAATAAGTTGATTCATTGATATAATAACTGCGTACATTGTTGATTTATTGATATAATTTACCTTTTTCTTATGTTATAGTATAGTATTCAATGTTAGTACTAAGAAAAAACCGCTGCCAAGTCATTGGCACTTAGCTTCCTCCTATTCTGCTAGTGGAAGATAATTACATGGGACAATCAACTCATTCTTTGATTTAAATATTCGCTACTATTCGATACTAAAAGGATAGGTTAGGAAGACACTTGTATATATATATATATATATAGGGAGGTGAGTGATATAGTGTATCGAGTGGTGGTCAGTTGATCTTATGTTGACGAGATGAAAATTAAAGAGCCATAGGTTGACGTGGTAATGACACAACGGACCCGAATTCGGATTCAGGTCGACCAAAAAACATGATAACATTTTCGGATTTTTTACGGACTTTATCGAATTGACCCTCCCAAATGGACCTTGGACCTGAATGTGGATACAAAACGGACCCCGATTCGGGTTCAAACGACCAAAAGAACATATACAGCAACTTTTCAGAATTTTTACGACGAGAATTTTATAAATTTGACCTTCAGATGACCTTAACCTGCGTGGTAGGACAAACGGGACCCGCGGATTCGGATTCAGCGACCCAAAACATATAAATCCACCACGTGTCTATGGTACTTGAGTTTATCATTTGTGTCTGTGTAATGAACAACTTTAAGTATATAATATAAAACGTATACACAAACTTTAGACAGGTTATTTGAAGATCGCAAAATTAGCTATGTAATTGTACTTGTAATTGTATTGCCAGACAAAATAGTACACAAAAATTCTTAGTGGAAATCAGATGCAGAGGTAAACGTGTTACTGAATGCAAGCTGGAGTTACAAAATAGATGTACATTATAGTAAAAAAAAAATAATTAAATTAAAATAAATGGGTGGCTTTTTCGAACCTCGAAAGTTCATGGCCTCACAACTGATCGTGTTGTGATTTCTTAGATGAATTTTAGCGTTTCGACAGGTAGGCTCATCACACCCTCACGCCTGTTTTCTAACCGGGGGACCACACCCGCTGTCGTGAGTAAGATTTTCATCGGATCTGACAAAACTGATCGCTGCTGATAGGGGCTCGAGCCGCCACTTGACCGGCGAGGCGGTGGTTCTAACCATGGGCGCGAGCCATCGCCAGTCTCGGAATACATTATGGTATAATGACATAAAATATAAAAGAATAATAATATAGAAATATAAATATAATAAAATTCCTTACAACTAAATAATTTAACTTAATTACTCATTAGTAAAGAGTTTTGTACAAACAAGTTTTCAATTTCTATAAAAGTTACACTGATAAGATGCAGTAAAAGACTAATATACAAAGAACTTTTTTTCTGTCTGACTACTAGTTTTCCTCAAAGTGCAAAACTTAAGGCAGTTTAATTTATCAATTTTTATTGAATTTAATTCAGGTTTTTCTATATGTTAATTAAATAGTTTACATCCTTTAATTGTTTGGCAGCGGTTATAAGTAGATAGCTCTGGTATATCTATTTTATACTGATCCTTTTTTTGTTCTTCGGTAAATGATTAACTCTTATTTCTAGTAATACTCGTAGAGTCTAGAAATTGCGTTTTGAGATGTCGTAGTGGTATTTTAGGAGCTTGAGGTAAAGAGTTGCACCTAGGTGTTAAAATATTTTCTTTGACAATAACTATTCTTATTTATAACGAAGACATGCCTCTAACTATGAAACTTTTTTGTTTTGAAGCATTGAGACTACACTAGATGAATCTTAAACGCAATTCGCTACGTCGGATATGTAACAAGAAACAAAAGTTTATGCGTGCGCGAGCGCCGCGCAGGACACGTTTGAATTCTTGCAGACAGAGCGTACTCATTTTTGATTTCGAAAGTATGTTTTTTTGACTATTATATCAAGACTTCAATACTAAAAATTAGAATTAATTAAAATATATCATTCTATTTTATTTTGACCACATTAAGTAGCATGTATGTTTAGAAGTATTGAGAATAGTCAATCTGTCGCCCGCATAATGAGCTATGTAAGTTTCCCGATAATACTCCGCCATTTTTGTAGCGATATAGGTGTGTCATATTACACAATAAGCCGAGACAGAGAGTATTAGCGATGTACGCCGGGTATATCTACAGATGCGGTTCGTGCAGGTCTTCGCAATGCCCGTGGCTGCGACCGTGAGTGGCGCCGAACGGGTGACTGGGGCCCTCGCTAAACGAAGGAAGGACCGTCGTGCTCATGTGTGGCTGGGTGGGAGCGGGAAGTCGAGCGGCACGTAACTGCTCAGGCTTGTGTCCGGCACGCGTGGTATCGAGGGTACGTGGCAGGGTCAAGCATGATGCATACCCAGGTGGGACGCACGATCGGGAACTCACGGATCGCAGCCAGGCAATCCCTCCGGGAATTTTTCGTCGCTGAAGGCTAAGATTCGCAGGAATGCGTTAGCGACGTAGGCTAAGCAGAGGCGGAGAACAAAGCGAGCTCGAAGTGCGATGTTCGCACGTGGTCTACTACCAAGTGTCGCGGCGCGCGACGCGAACGCATGGTCGCCGCGAGCTTTCTCCCACATCTCATACTCACTGTCATCTGTATATCAGGTGCATGCAACACCACGCGCGCTCTCTTTCATCTACTTGTACGTCGACTGGCTCTGCATCCTCTCACTTACCTGCGCTGAAAGCCATGTCTTTACATAAATGTTAGTAATTAATGTTTAATAAATTGATGTAAATATAACAATGAAATGTAGGGGGAGAGAGACAACGAGAGCATATAAGGCGTCGGTATATAATATACATACTCAGCTAATATGTGGAAAGTCAGTACACATGTGTTGTATAAAATCTGCAAGTTGGCGCAACAATTAGCCATTATTAGCAGAAATATGCATAATTCTCACTTTGATGTTCGCAACGAAGGATTTCAAATAGGTCCTTCTCAACCGTCTAATGACGCTTTTTATGGGCAACAGATAGCAGATCAATCGCAAAAAGTTTCAAAAACTACATTTAGCATAACAAAGAAAATCACCAACAATAGTTTCTTTCTCCGCCAAAACTTGCGTGCAAACGCAAATTTTGGCACTTTTGGCATCTTAGCCGCACTGTCCGTGTCCCTACAGAGCTGAAAAAAACAACTTGTGATTGCTAACCGAAAGGAGAATGAGAGTTACCTGGAAAAGCTACAATATACAGACAGTATGACATCTTGACACCCCGGTAAGATTCTGAACGTATAACCTCTGGCGTATGGATAGCAGGGCCGTAGAAAGGATTCAGGTGAACTTACAGAACATGATCGTGCTTCAGGAAGAAGTGCTCTAGCCTGGACGCCGTCAATTTTATAGAATGAATAAGAGCAATCCAAGAAGTCTGTGGCTATCGTCACAACTAGACGTCAGAAATGCGTTTAGTCGGCTAACTGGAGTAAGAATACAAGACCCGTGCAAAACGAGGAAGGTTTCTTGGGTACGTGGAAGAAGGAATAAGATAGACATACATAGAAGAATCTAGACTACACGTACGAGAACAACACAGAAACTATAAAGATACAGAGTGTCCACCCAAGGGTTAGTACTGGGTTGACGGCATTGGTCGACACTGATGTGACAATGGAGTTCTATGGATCTAGAACTCCCGAAGGCCGAATTGTTGAAGGATTTGTGAATGACATTGCAGTGGTCAGAGTGCAGAAGGATAGAGACGAAGTAGCAGAAATCGCTGGAACGGACCCTTTGTATACATTATCAAATTGGCTAGGCGACGGGCTTGGAATTAACCGCACAAAAATGGGAACTATTCGGGGAGTGGCTAGTAGAGAAGCAAGTTGAAAAAAAAGATACTGACAGTGGATGGGCATGGGATCGTTTTTCTAACCAGCCATCAAGTATCTGGGTTTCACCATCGATGCAAGACGTGAGTTTCAAACAACATCTGAAAATGTCAGCGATGAAGCGCAAAAGTTGGCGCTGTCTTATGTGACTGAATGCAAATGTAGGTTACTCGCTACTTACATCTTAGCTCATGAACTACATCGATAATGGCTCGTATTGTTATCACTAATATACCGGCGAACTGCTATGAGTGGTAGAATGCGTATGCACGAAAGTTGACTACGCGTGTACAGGCAAAGTGTGCTAATAGTAGCGTTCGCTTAATGTGCGGTTTTGGCACAATGCGGCGTGAAAAAAGAAAAAAAAAAAGAAAAACAAAAAAAAAAAATATATAAGCAGACGCGCCTCATTGAGCCTATTATCAATGAAGGAAGTGGCGTATTCGTACTAGGAGGAGGATAAACGACCACACGCAGAACGAAATCTGGGCAAGCGCAAGGAAGCAGATAATGATTGGCTGGCAAAAAGATGATATTCCAGTTATAAAGGGCGAATCAACAGCATTCGTCTGATACTGCGAAAGAATAGAGGACTGGATTCTGAAGAGGACATGGGAAGTCAATGACTACCTTAGACGCTTTCTGACAAGGACGGTGCTTTCGGGCGCACCTGGCACAGATTTAAAATAGAGTACTATCAAACTCCCAGCTTGCTATGGACCTAACGAAAGACGCGGGGCATGACTTTTGTGACGGTTCGCGATACCAATGGGCCGAGAAGAACTCGAATATTATTCCAGACCAGCTGACATCTGAGTAATAATGACAGTAATGTTGATTCGTAAAGAGGATGGTTGGTACGGCAGTAAACACATACGTAGACCATCCTTAAGAAGGTTACGATAACGACGAAGAAAAAGTATGGAAAGTCAACGATGAAACACCAAGTAAAATGTTCGCTAGACAAAGGCCACTAAGCCGTGAATACGAAACGCTCCTCGGACTGATGTAGAGAAATGTTGGTCATAGAGTTAAGTCTCACTCTCCTGCCTGATGCAGAGGAACAGAGGAGCTAGGGTTGAGTACTCCAAATACCTCAGATCGATGGCAGAGGAACGTAGATGTCGGCGTCAAGTCTTTCCAGAGGATGAGTGGGTGATGCTGCAAGAAGTATACGATCAGACGATGCTGCAAGAAGCAGACGGATGGAAGATGCAGAAATAAAAAGACGAGTTTGAACGCCGATCCCTAATCACTTCGGTGGATGGGAATGTATGGAAACATCAAACCTAAAGAAGAAGCCAGCTAGACTAATTATTGGGCTCCTCGAAGTATTGTTTAACGATGCTGTCTGCGGGACTGATATCAGAGGGCCACTTGTGCACAGCTTGCGTTGCCTACGCCACATAAAAAAACCTACACACACACACCACACACACACAACACACACACACACACACACACACACAGATATATATATATATACATGTATATATATTATTTGAAATGTTTGGGTGGGTCCCATTATGTAAAAATAATAAATAATAAATTAAAGTTTTTGTATAATATCATCCTTCAGTATATTTCATGTTGGGATAGTTTAAAGTGTTTTAAATCATTAAATGATCACAGCGCAACTGTGGCACTCTTCAGGTATACTATTTCAAGATAGTTCTAAATTTTTTCACACAGACGGCGACATTATTATATAATATATAGACACAGACATACTCACGCACACATATACTTGTATATCTTTATATTTTAATGTTTGTGATTAAATATTATAAAGACTGTGTTTACACAATACAGTTCGTTTTGTTTTAATTTGTGTTTTTTATTGAGTGCAGGTTACAGCATACACATCTAAGGAATGTAAAATTGTTGAAAAGTAAATTTAAGTATATCGATGTCATAATATTGTTTTATAATTATGATGTTGTATTTAGTAAAAATACAAAATAGTACATTACGGTACGTGTGACTTAAATGATTCTCCTTTACACGGCGCAGTTAGCACCCGAGAGTAGCGAGGGCGCCAAGCGCCGCGTAAGACTGAAACATGTAAGTCGCAAGTATTGTATAAAATTTTATAGCACAGACTGCTAAAATTCGCAAGTGCGCTTATTTGTGACTAAAGTAGTCCTTATTTGCGCCGTGAGGTTAGCGCACGAGCTTAGCGAGTTTTTGCGATAAACACGGCGCAAAAAAGAGCCTCTTTAGCCAGATAAGCGTGGCTTAACAGCAGATTTTAGCCACACTGTGCCATAAAAATTAATTATTTGTACTTTTTTTTAAGAATTTACTTTGTATTTTTTTTTTCTTGCTGGTGTTTGCAATCTTAAGTGTGTCAACGTCAGGTGAACTTTTGTCGGCTTTTTTGGTAAGCCTTTCATGATAAATCATTTTAAAAAATTTTCTACGTGTGCATATTGTCATCTAAATTTTATTATATCTGACTTAATTTTTTTAGAATGATTATTATTTTGTCAATGCAATAGTCGATATGCAGTAAATATAAATAAATAGATGATATATAAATTTAATGTACTTGAAATCTGTAAATGCGCATTTTTTTAAATTCTTGACGTGATTAAAATTTAATTAATGCATAAAATGCATTAAATTTAATTTCATATATTCTTTAAAGTATATTATTAACTTTTATTTTTAATGTATGCTTAAGGGGTTGTCGTCGCTGAATTTTCGCTAATCCGCCACGGAGTATTTTGTATTTCCAAACTTTTAGAAAAACAAAAAGTCTGATCGAAATTCCCTTGGTAGATTGATTAATTGAACCTAACATTTACAGCGCTACAAGGCTTGGTTTTCATTACAAGCTTTATTTAAAAATTTATATGTAATAGAAAACAGTGTTTTTAGCGACTCACACCCCTTAAAATAGTTCTATTATTCTATCAAATTAGATGAGTACAAGTTCAAATTGTCGTCATTTTATTATTTAGCAATAGCATAAATGTAAGATAATGATCGTTTACTAATAAGTTGATTCATTGGATATAATAACTGCGTACATTGTTGATTTATTGATATAATTTACCTTTTCTTATGTTATAGTATAGTATTCAATGTTAGTTAGAAAAAAACCGCTGCCAAGTCATTGGCACTTAGCTTCCTCTATTCTGCTAGTGGAAGATAATTACATGGGACAACAACTCATTCTTTGATTTAAATATTCGCTACTATTCGATACTAACGGATAGTTAGGAAGACACTTCTAGGGGAGGGGTATCAGGGGAGTGGGGGTTAAGGTGGATATCAAAGGATAGAGCTCCGTGAACTCCTAAAATAACTTACATTATCGTAATAAAAAAATATCAGTAATTGCGGAATCTTTAATAACGTTAACAACTGCAAGTTACAAAATTGCGGGTGCTTCATTTTTTGTGAAAATAACTTTTTCAGCAAAAAAAATTATTTTTTTCACGATTTTCACATACCCACAGCCGCCTTTCATACCCTTGGCGTTGTTTCTATACTCCCATAATCGTCTTTTAAATTTTAAAGCTCATTTCAGCACTCCAGAGTCGCATTTTAGACCATCGTAATCGTTTTCTTATTCCACAGTCCCTTTTTGAAACATTTGCAGTAATTTCTACAATCCCACAGCCGCCATTCAGACCCTTGAAGTTGTTTTCTATATTCCATAATGCCTATTAAAAATTTAAAAGCTCATTTCAGTACTCCCACAGTCGCCTTTTAGACCCTGCTAATAGTTTTCTATATTCATAGCTCCTGGGAGGTGGCTCACCGGAGATCCGCTCGGACTGAAGCCCCGAGCTCTCTTAAGACGACAGAGCGCGGCCGTCGGAGAAGCGGAAAATATGTCACCTTGTGGGTAGCAGTCTTTTAGGTACACTATTGTATAAATGTATTGTATAAATCATATCATAATAAAAGGCAAAAATATTTTTCAAAATCGAAAAATGGCCATGAATGGTCATAAAACGTCTAAATCTTAAAGAAAATTTCTCGAATTCAGAATCAGAAAACATATATGCACGTCCAATCTTATTACGATCGATCACGTAGTTCCAGAATTATACAGTATACGTACGCCCACACACACAAACAGATAAAACCATCTGCACGGACATTTTATAAAATCACGGAAACTCTCAAATATACTAAGCTTTAATTATCAAAATATATGGTTTAACAAAATAATAATGTTCAGTCACACAGAGTATACAGGGTGAGAGTTGAAGAATTTGAATCTTAATATCTTTAAACTAAAAGGTTTCATAAGCTACAAAAGAACCTAGGCCGTAGTGATCAAAAGATCAATCTTTTCCTAAAATTTCAACTCAATTTAAACCTTTTACTCCCGTAATCGTACGACATAAAAAACCTTTTTTTTAGTTTTTATTTGATCCCAAAAACTAGTCGCAAAATTGCTTAAAATATTACAACTAGTAGATATCGTTGTTTTTTATTGTCATGAATTTTTTCAAAACATTTAACTATTTATTTTTTTGAGTTATATATGTTTTATCGAAAAATTACCTTTTATATCATAAAAAATGAACAGATCAGTCAATCTAGAAAATCTTGCGGGAAAAAGTAGACAAATTTATGTTCTTTTAGATACACTATTGTTGAATATATTGTATAAATCATATCATTATAAAAAAGCAAAAATATTTTTTCAAAAATAGAAAAATGGCTATAATATGGCCATAAAATGGTCAGAATCATAAAACAAAAAATGACCTAAATTCAGAATCAGAAAAAATATATGCATGTCAAATTTTATTACGATCCGTCGCATGGTTCCAAAATTATGGCGGTATACGTACATACATACACACACACACACACACACACACACTCTCCGTATACTGTTTTGAGAATTTTGGCACTGTCCGTAGGATTCCATGTGACCACATGGTTTGATTGGGCTAAAATTTTAGGAGCATGCTTTGAACACTTATACTTTTGGTATGAATGCTTAGAAAATTTTTAACAATGAAAATACTTAATTTTTGGCCTTTTTTAACCTTTTTATGCCACTTTTTTTTCATAAAAAATTTTCTAAGCATTCAAATCAAAATCCCTTTATTCATACCAAAAGTATAAGTGTACAAAGCATGCTCCTAAAATTTTAGTCCAATCAAACCATGTGGTTACATGGAATCCTACGGAGAGTGCCAAAATGCTCAAAACAGTATGCGGAGAGTCACGGGTAAGTAGGTGCTAATATGGATTTACCATGGTAAAGATACAGGTAATATAACCTAATATTAGTATACAAATTATATAACAATTATAATTTATTTTTGTAATTATTTATAAGAATTTTATTTTTCAGTATTTAAAAGTGGCATGTCCCCTTAAAGTGGAAAAAGAGATGAATTGTGCAGAATTATTGTCAAGAACAGTGGTACTAGAATAGTGGAACATATAATTTAAGGGGGACCTTAGGAGATTTTTTACCCAAAAATCGAAAAAATGTTATTGCGTAAAAGTTAGTATAAGTGTTGTTTAATAATATACCTATGCGATTTGTACGTTAAAAAATGTTCTTTAAGAGTTACACTTAATTTCGTTTATATATTTTGTATTCTTAATTTTCATTTTTTCGTGATTTTTGAAGTTTCTCTCAACATCAAATATTTATAGCTCAAAAATGTTCGTGGTGCATACCTATTCTATGAATCTTTCTCAAATTTTTTCTAAATATTGTTATAACTGTACTAAAACTAGCGCGCCACAACGCACCCTACGGCCGCTATGTGGCTTGCCGTCTTGCATCGCTTCACAATGCAAGGCACGCAAAACGCTCGCGCTTCGCGCTTCGCGTTTTGCTCATAAGGCACGACCGCCGACGCTCGCGCTTCGCGCTCGCTGTCTAACCTTAACTTACTACTTATGTTACGTCCGAATGAGCGCAACCCACCAATATACTTACTCTATACAAGTTCCTATCTTAATTAGTATTATTTTATTTGGATTGGAAATTAAGGAAATCCCTTTTGGCTACCGCAGACGCGGTCACTGCCTTCCGGGAAAAGGGAGCCGGATAACGAAATCACTTATTCACATGGGGTTAGAATTTCTACAACACTTCTATATTTATGGAATTGAAATAAAGAAAGGTACCTTATTATGGTGTAAATGTATGAGTGTGTGTGTGTGTGTGTGTCGGAAGATGCGCGCCAGCAGGAGGTTGCAGCTGTGGATCCTTGGCGCCTGGTCCTTGCGTCGGTGGTTCAATACGCTCAGGCTGTTGATGGGCCGTCGGCTCTCAGCTTCTCTCCTCAATGGCAAGCAGGTGTGGACAGATGGGTGCCTCGGTGCGTCTGCTTTCTTCTTAGAGACAAGAGGATGATGCGTCTTGACGAACGCGAACAAGTGAATTTAATGTTCACTATGGACTGTCGACTTGGGCTAAGTCCCTCAATATTCTTACGAGTGTGTGAACTTTAACTTGTGCACTGCTAACTAACACTTGTAACTTGCTGTTGGTCTGGCGACTGGCAGCGATTCGGTATTGATTGACGTTCGGATACAGACTGGCTCTCCTCACCCTTTTCTCCAGGGCTTTATATGCTGGCTTCTAGTATTTTTCCTCATTCCCTTTTTTGGAGAGGCTGATGTGAAATTTTTTCGCGACTCTTGCTCTAATGGAAATATGACAGGTCAATTCATAAAAACTGAGTCTTATTGCTTCTAGTTTGGGGAATTGAGCTCATAGCTTAGCTCTTCCGCTGCTTTCCGTCGCCTGCGCTCTTTTTGAAGAGCGTGCATGTGAGATTTTCCAGATTTTTATGTATTGGCACAGTCGTAGATCGGTGCTTCTTTCTTGTCGCTGTTTGCCTTTGCTTAGCCGTGAATCTAAAATCGTCCGCCTATATTCTTTTATTTTCGGCGTATTTTACTTTCACGTATGACAACGTTGCAGGGTTCCGTGATATTTATGAGGTTTGTTCTTTGGCTTGTTTGTTCCNAGTCGGCTTAGATGTGTACTGGCTGCTTCTTTTTGGTCTATTTTGGTTGGGTGCGACCTCCTTTCTCAGCGGGTGGTTGCTCCGATGGCGGCGTGTCATAAGTATAGATGTGTATTTTTGTGTGTGCGCGTGTAATTACTTGGTTTTTTTATTCTATAATTTATGTGTGCGTAATGGAATTGAGGATTCCATTACACTTAATCTAACTATTAGAAAAAACCGCTGCCAAGTCATTGGCACTTAGCTTCCTCCTATTCTGCTAGTAGAAGATAATTACATGGGACAATCAACTCATTCTTTGATTTAAATATTCGCTACTATTCGATACTAAAAGGATAGGTTAGGAAGACACTTGTAGGGAAGTATCAGGGGCTGGGGGTTAAAGCGGATATCAAAAGGATAGAGCTCCGTGAACTCCTTGAAAACATGAAAACTCTCAAATATACTAAGCTTTAATTATCAAATTATATGGTTTAACAAAAATAATATGTTCAGTCACACGAAGTATACAGGGTGAGAGTTGAAGATAATCTTAATCTTAATATCTTTTAAACTAAAAGGTTCGTAAGCTACAAATAACTACAGTGATCAAAAGATCAATCTTTTCTAATAAAATTTCAACTCAATTTAAACCTTTTTACTCCGTAATCGTACGACATAAAAAAACATTTTTTTTGGTTTTTATTTTATCTCAAAAACTAGTCGCCAAATTGCTTAAAATTTTACAACTAGTAGATATCTTGTTTATATTGTCATTATTTTTTCAAAACATTTAACTATTTATTTTTTGAGTTATATATGTTATATCGAAAATTACCTTTTATATCATAAAAATGAACAGATCAGTCAATCTAGAAATCTTGCGGGAAAAGTAGACAAATTTATGTTCTTTGATACAATATTGTTGAATATATGTATAATCATATCATTATAAAAAAGCAAAAATATTTTTTCAAAATAAGAAAAATGGCTATAATATGGCCATAAATGGTCAGAATCATAAACAAAAAATGACCTAAATTCAGAATCAGAAAAAATATATGCATGTCAAATTTTATTACGATCCGTCGCATGGTTCCAAAATTATGGCGGTATATCGCTACAACACATCACACACACACACACCACACACACCACACACACAGCCTCGCGCCGGACATTTTCTAAAAAGCGTATGCTATTCGTACTTCCAACACCTCCAAATTTTAGTTTCCACAAGTGATTAGCCAAAACTGGAATGTTTACGTTTACGAAAGCTTTCCTCTTGTAGGAGGAAGCCCTAAAAATATATCAATGAAAAAATGATTATTCATCTTTCTTTCTAACAATTTAAATATGTGTTGGCCATACATAGCTTCAAAGTTTTTACAAATATTTTAGTTTTTGACTTATGATTTTCAATATTGTTGATTTTCGAATAGACATTCATATACATTTTAACATGTATTCTCTTATTGTAACGAAATAATTAAAAACCCTTTTTTATTCCGTAAGATTAGAAAAAATTATCTTTTTATAGTACTTGAATTCAAATTATACGCGCGGAATTTCATAACGTGGCCAAATTCGGAACTATCCTATTGGTGGAAAATACATTGATTTATATGTAAGCTGTGACTGTGACGTCACGCTTAACTAACCGAATTCCATCCCGTTCCTAAAGTCGTGAAATTTGTGCAAAGATAGTTTATTACATAATTTGAACAGAAAAAGTATTAGTTTTATTATCAGCTAAGCAAAGCCGAACAGCTGTTCGTTGGCTCTGTCGAAGCGAATCAGCGAGCTCGACCACTGCGCATACATTGTGCGCATCGATCTGGCGACCGGTTGGCGACATGCTCATGCAGCCGTCTGTCGTGTGTGTTTTGACGTTTTGAAGCTGCCTCCCGGCCTTCGCTAACCGCAATGTTTTGCTCTCTTTTACTTTTCGGCGATATAAGTTAGTGCGTAGTGAAAAAACGGAAACAACGACGCGATGCAGCAATGTTATATGTAGTTTTAAAATCAGAGCAGAAGTGCTGCTATGGTGCCTATACGTGTTTACAAGCAACATCTGCTCACCGCGATCCCGCTCGCGGATCAGCTGCTCGCGGTTGTTGCTTTGTAAGACAGTGCAAAAGGTATTCAAAAGTGATGCACCCGGAATGGCACCGACGATGCGATGTGTGAGCAGTGTGAGTGTCAGTTCATGAAGGAGTGCTGCAGTATAGGAAGACATGTAGCTCCAACAAGAAACTTGAGTTTTTGCTTGGAGGTTATCCTTTGATTTATGAATTTGAGTACTCCTGCGAATGCTGCTCATGCTCATTCTATTGATGTGCTGATACATTCTTCTTGCAAGATGCTGCTTGGGATGAAGATTCACTTCGCATAAGATCTACGACTGTTTTCCTTTGTTCTATTTCCTGTATTCATTATGTTATAAACAGATATCTATTGTGTTATGTGGCAGTATAATCAGTGTTATTTCTGATCTGTTTTTTAGAGTTCTACTCTCTCTCTCTCTCTCTCTCTCTCTCTCTCTCTCTCTCTCTCTCTCTCTTCTCTCTCTCTCTCTCTCTCTCTCTCTCTCTCTCTCTCTCTCTCTCTCTCTCTGTGTGGTGCTGTTTGGCGTTTCTAGGGCTACTTCAAACAGCCTCATACGGACTCTGGAGCTGGATTTATGTGTACTGATCGTGTTGCTTGGGCATCTCTGGCATTGTATTGTCATCACCAGGAGACAACCTTTAGAATTACATTTGAACTTTCTGCAAGTGCTGCGTTGCGTTTCTAGTGGCTCAACCACCTGCGAATATCCCTGGAGCTCTATTTCTACTACCCGGGCAGTCCTGTTTGAACATTGCAGTTGATGGGATCACCTGAGACGATCTTGCAACTGAATTTGATTGCTGTCTTGGAGTATTGGGTTGGCGGTTCTGGATATTCAACTATTTTAATACGATGCTTGGATATGGATTTATACTATCTGGAAGGTTATTTTGGAAATATTAGAACTAACTTGAATGTTATGTTGAATTTATATTGTATCTTCAATAAGTTTTAACTTGAACGCTTTGTCCCCTATGATAGTTCACGTAACAGATGTTCTAATGGCTCGCGGATACCTTTTCAGTGTTCAGATTGATAATCTTCTGTTATGCAAATGTGAATTATGTGACTGAGACATGGTGACGGTATTCATACTTAAGTGCTTGTTTCAAATTTTTATGCAGAAGATCAGTGGTCTAATCTCTCAATAATTATTTGAGTTTGATTTGTAATATTTTTCTGTTTGCTAGGTGTATAAAACTTCTGTATTGTTGATTATTGTCTACGGTTACCGGGTCAACCTAAGGATATGATGGTGTGTGGAAGGCTGAGTATCAAAATCTTGAGTCTGGACGTAAACTTCATCAGACTATGGCCACTACTATACTTTCTACTATACGTATTCTATAATCATTTTAGAGGGCTGGTTTTCTGCGCTACAGACTAATTTTTGTAACAATTGGGATGATTAAAAAAACGTAAAACAGTTTTCTCAAAAACAAAAAATGGCATAAAAAGATAGTTGATTCTGTGCTTTCACCTTTGGATTTATTCGTAAGAACGCATAGTCCGAGCCTGCCATCACCTTTATTTACGGTTCTTGTCTGGCTCATGCACCCTTGGCTGCTCGGGACTCAACCACCAATATTTGAAGCGAGAAGCATGGCATCGCTTAAGTATTCTGTTTACTAAGAGCAGCATTTTCTTCTTTCTCACCTGTTTAACCTCTTCTTCCAATTGTCCTCCCTCCCTTTATTGCTTCTCCTCTCAGAGGAGGCTTTGTTATCGTAAAATTTTCAGGTTTGCGTAATACTTTCGTGGAGCGCATTTGGAGGTGTTTGGAGTACTATCAGGACTTTAACAGTTAATTAAATTATACAGTCATTGTTTTCTAGTTTATTTCAGGTAATAGCATGGTAGGAACAGGAATCGCACCTACTATAATGTCACCAGTGACTCCATTACCAGCAAGTAATATTGCTATGAACGGTAGCATTATACACACTTCAGTATCCACGAGTATACCTCTGAGCACAACTGTCAGACCTCTTAGCACAGATAGAGTGGGGTCTGCAGACTCTCAGTATAGTCAGGATTCCATCAGCTCACCGCAGACCGTGGAATAGTCCGTACCATATCAATCAAAATTGAAATATACTTAACTTTTTAATACGTGAGATAGAGAATTCAGCATATTTTAGAGGGATGTAGTAAGCTGCTTAGAGCTTTTCTTCAATCTAAGTAAATTTTCTTATTATTGAGTTGAGGTTTTTCTAGTTCAGTAATAATACACTCAAATTTTGGAAGTGAATTGTACTGATTGAACTTAAATGACATAATTTGCATAGTATGCATAGTTTGCATAGTCTGTACTTCTTTGAATTTTCACTAAATAAGTGGTTTCATCTTGTAAATATGTACGAGATAAAGACCAAAAAGTAATTTTCAGCTTTTAATAATATAGGAAAATTGCTGAAAATATTTGGGTTGGATGGGGCATATTGCACTCAAGTTATTATTGTATCTATGTATCTAAAAATCGCTTTTAGGGTGTTTGTATGTCAAAAAAGGTATTAAAAAAATGTTTGCCACGGTAAAAAGTTATATTTTTAAAATTTTTACAACTTTTACATTTAATATTTTCGTGTAAAACGTATATCCGAAAAGTTTTATGGCAAATATCTGGTTTTTTAGCTGTAAAAAATCGATTTTTGGCTGTTAACTCGAGTTCTAAGCATTTTCATGATTTTTTGTAAATGGAAAAAAGTTGTATTTTTGAAAGATCTACAACTTTTCTATTTAACTTTTTTTGTAGAATGCTTAGAATTCGGTTTACAGCCAAAAAACCGTTTTTAGCGATTTTTGGAGGTGGTCGCATTCTGTGTATATGTGCGGGATTAAGCTGAAAATAGAACCACAAGGTTCTGGCGGTGAGGGGAGTTTGCACACATAGTCTTAGCCTGATCGACTAAAGTCTCTTAGAGATAATCGTGTAACACCAAAATTTTTATATAAAAATACGCGTAAAAATCGAACAAATTGTGCTCGCATTTCAAAATTACGTAGAGGATCAGGATAAAAAAAATCGTTTTTTAGTTTTTGCGAGAGGAGACTCCTCCTAAAATTTCAGCCCGATCGGTCGAAAACTGCGTGAGATATTGCATCTCACACATTTTTCGCACACGAAACTATAAGGCACTTCCGTGTCGCGGTCGTGCCTAAAAAGCCATCGTCGAAAGGTGCTAAAGATGCTTATATTTTATTTTTATGACAAATATGAAATTAGTCAGAAAAATTTACTAAAAAGGACTGAAATCTCTTAAAAAAATTAACTTTTAAAAAAGTAAAGAGTTAGGCGAGTTTGATATATTCCGCAATGAAATTACAAATAAAAAATAACTGAGATCAATCAAACCAAGTCAAGTTTATTATATTTAATCATAATGAAGAAACAAATTTTCTTTTGTTCATTGAAGGGCATACTTAACTCAAAGTTAAGTTATATTATGATCAATATTAGGAACAACTCTCAAGATACTTACTACATAACTTGCCATGCCCGTTTCATTATGTATATATACTTATGGTGTTTGTATGACGTTCGAATACATAAAAAGAAAATTCTAGTTGTTCACCAAAAAACAAAATTTCATTGTATATTTATATTGTATGACGTTCCAATACATAAAAAAGAAAATTCTAGTTGTTCACCAATAAACAAAATGAAACGGGCATGGCAAGTTACGTAGTAAGTATCTTGTGAGTTGTTCCTAATATTGATCATAATATAACTTAACTTTGAGTTAAGTATGCCCTTCAATGAACAAAAGAAAATTTGTTTCTTCATTATGATTGAATATAATAAACTTGACTTTGTTTGATTGATCTCAGTTCTTTTTTATTTATAATTTCGTTGCGGAATATATCAAACTCGCCTAACTCTTTACTTTTTAAAAATGTTAATATAAAAATAAAAGCCGATTTTTCATTTTTTGACAATTTAAACTGGTTAGGTCCCCTTAAATATATTATGAATTCAATATTTTTGAGGAGTATTTTTACTGCGTTGAAGCAAACCATCTGCGCAAAGATCGGAACTATATCGGAACTATACCGATATATATATATATATATATATATATATATATATGTTAGTGTGTGTGTGTGTCAGTATAACATAAATTCATCGAGAAGGACTTTTAAGACGTGCAACGACACCTCTATAAGAGAAAGCCAAATTTTTGAGAAAAATCGGCTTTTAATAAAAAATCACCTTTTTCATTTTATCCGCGAGCAGAGAGGTCGAACCCGACGACCAAACGGGAAAACGTAGGAAATTTCATTATCATTAGAATGCGCTACAGCTAAACTTTTTGTAACAATGGGATGATTAAAAAAAACGTAAAACAGTTTTTCTCAAAAAACAAAAAATGGCCATAAAAAAATAGTTGATTCTGCTGCTTCACCTTCTGGATTTTAGCGTAAGAACGGCATAGTCCGAGCTGCATCACCTTTATCTTACGGTTACTTGTCTGGCTCTGCACCTCTGCTGCCCTCGGACTCAAACCCCATATTTGAAGGAGAAGCATGGACATCGCTAAGTATCTCGTTTTACTAAAGAGCAGCATTTTCTTCTTTCTCCACCTGTACCTCTTCTTCCAATTGTCCTCCTCCTCCTTTATTGCTTCCTCCTCTAGAGGAGGCTTTGTTAATAGTAAAATTTTCAGTTTTGGTAATATTTCGTGGAGACGCATTTGGAGGTGTTTGGAGTACGAATCATACGTTTTTAGAAAATGGCCGTGCGGATGGCTGTGTGTGTGTGTGTGTGTGTGTATGTACGTATACCGCCATAATTTTGGAACCATGCGACGGATCGTAATGAAATTTGACATGAATATATTTTTTCTAATTCTGAATTTAGGTCATTTTTTGTTTTATGATTCTGACCATTTTATGGCCATATTATAGCCATTTTTCTATTTTTGAAAAAATATTTTTGCTTTTTTATAATGATATGATTTATACAATATATTCAACAATAGTGTATCTAAAAGAACATAAATTTGTCTACTTTTCCCGCAAGATTTTCTAGATCGACCGATCTGTTCATTTTTTATGATATAAAAGGTAGTTTTTCGAAAAACATATATAACTAAAAAATTCTTCAACTCTCACCCTGTATACCTTGTGTGACTGAACATTATTATGTTTGTTAAACCATATAATTAGATAATTAAAGCTTGGTATATTTTGAGAGCTTTCATGGTTTTATAAAATGTCCGTGCAGATGGTTGTGTGTGTGTGTGTGTGTGTGTGTGTGTGTGTGTGTTGTGTGTGTTGTGTGTGTGTGTTCGTCGCGTGCGTGCGTACGTACACCGTTATAATTCTGGAACCACGTGATCGATCGTAATAAGATTGGACATGCATATATGTTTTCTGATTCTGAATTTGAGTACATTTTCTTTTAAGATTTTGACTATTTTATGACCATTTCATGGCCATTTTTCGATTTTTGAAAAAATATTTTTACTTTTTATAATGATTTGATAAGCGGATCTCCGGTGAGACCTCTCTCCCAGGAGCTATTCTAACGTCTGGTTGGACTCTCCCCGGACTGACCCTCCGGTCGAGGGAAATCTCTCAGGAGAATCCCTACCCGCTTGGTCGAGCAACTCCCAGGCTTCACCTCCGGTGATCTCATGTGAGATTTTGCAGTAGGGAGGTATATAAGATAAAATATGGGTGGGGTGTCAAAGTAAGTGATGGAAAGTTTACTAATGCATTAAATAGGCAGAGTGAGAGGTTTAGAAGGAGAAGGCGACTGTGGGAGTACTGAAATGAGCTTCAAAATGTTAAAAGGTGATTATGGGAGTATAGAAAAAAACGTCAAGGGTCTAAAAGGCGGCTGTGGGTATGTAGAAAACGATTGCAAAGGTCAAAAAGGCTACTGTGGGAGTATAGAAAATATTCACAAATATCAGTAAATATAAAAACACTTCTAGAGTCCCAAAGGCGACTGTGGGAATACAGAAAACGATTACGAGGTACTAAAAGGCAACTGTGAGTATGTACAGAATGATTACGAGGGTCAAAAAGGCGACTGTGGAAACACAGAAAACGATTATGAGGGTTTAAAAGGCGACTGTGGGAGTACTGAAATGAGCTTCAAAACGTCAGCTGATTATCAGGTGATTTCAGCTTAATATTTTTATTAAAGCTGATAGTTATAAATATGCGTTTATAAGAAATAAAATGTTAATGATATTAAGCTCATAACCAGCTGACAATCAGCTGATAATCATCCAAAATTTGTAACCTTTATTATATTTATTATAAGTTGTTTAAAATAAGTAAAATTTATAAATTTCATATAATGAGGACCAGTACTGGTGTTACCATCACGATGATAACACGGCTGTGAGCACCAACATTTTTGTTTTTCATTAATTTAATTTAAATACAAAATTTTTTAAATGTTAAAAAATAAAAATGTTGGTACTTCCAGCTAGAGTTTTCGTGTTATCATCCTGATAGTAACACCAGTACTGGCCCTCATTATGTGAAATTTATAAATTTTACTTATTTTAAACAACTTATAATAAATATAATAAAGATTACAAATTTTGGATAATGCGCGCAAAAAATTTTCCAGTGCACTAATCCTTGGAACATCAAACCGCTGCTCTCAGCAGCTTGCACAACATAGATTATCCTTACTTTTTCTTTAGTACATTTGTGATGCTAATATAATTAATAATGACTATACATTGTCATTGACGTGCGTTAAATAACGAATAATCCACGGCTACTTGATGCACAAAAATGCATGCACCTAAATGCATTATACCCCCCACTCATAGAAAAGTAGTAAGTGCAACGTGTGGCGTTAGCCACACAATCTACTATTACATTTAAAACAATAACAAAAAACGGAATAGGAGGAAGCTAAGTGCCAAGGACTTGGCAGCGGTTTTTTAACTGATGCAAAATGTGAGCGTTCTTTATTCTTATACATACAAGTAAGAAAATAACAACTTTTCTCTGAAAAATCTATTACTATTGCAAGCTATTTACTGATACTCAACAATTATACACAGTTGGTTATAGAAGTATATATTTGAAATGATATCGCATAATTTACAAACTCTTTAATGTATTTTCGCTGATTGTCAAAGCGAAATTTATTATAATTAACTAGATCATTGCAAATAATAATAATAATGCAAAAGTAGGTTAAAGATATAAACATACAATAAATTACTATCTAGTAAAAAAACTATAATACTGCTACATATAATAATAAGCTTGCCGTGCTGTACGTATAACAACAGAATACCGAGTAGTATTGTAGGGCTGCCCACTAGGAAGAAGTGTAGAACTAGTGGCTGGAAACGGAGAGTGCGGATGACCAGCTGATTGTCTTCCAGATAGTTTAACACCGTAAAGACTGTACGACTCTTCCAATAGATCCATATCACTGCTTTATCATGTAATACATACAGGTCCCTTTTAATTGACGAACTTCTTTTAAATCATTTTTATTTTTTTATAAAATATTACATAATGTTAAATAAATAAATTATAAATGATTAGGTTTAGAATTTTTTTAATAGATAAAAACCTTCCTCAGCCTTGTGGTTTTTAAGTAATATTATAGAAGCCAATTTTAGAGCGATAATGGATGATTAAAATGATGTTTTTTGTATACCCTGTCAAAAATATTTACATCAAATTAAACATCAAATTTTATGTGAATATTTTGAAGTGTTACATGTAAAATTTCACATGCACGAATAAAGTTGTAAAACATTACGTAAAATTTCACGTGAAATTTTACATATTTCTCTTGATGTATAATTTGATGTGAAATTTTACATGAAGTTTTACCATTTTTATGATACCAGTGAAACTTTACATATAAAAGTTCAAAATCTCTACATAAAAATCGATATAAAATTTCATGTGAATATTTTTTTCAATACCCTGGTAGAAAATAACCCAACCAAAATGGCTTGTCAACTAATTGTTCGGCAATTTTTTTTGCCAACGGTTACGAAAAGTATTAACCAACGGTTACCCAACGGTTGGGAAAACATTCTAAATAAAAAGTTAGCCAACGGTTTACCAACGGTTGGAAAAAATACACTGCAATAGATATTTTAAATATGAAAAATGTTAATTGCTTTTAGATTTTTAATTTACGTATACACGTAATCATGGATAATAAAAAAGTATATTATATATTCGACTTCCAAAAATATCTGATTCGCAAGGTTTCAGAAATATGTTATTTGAAATGAGAGGTTATGTCAACATGTACGCGTGGTCTGAGTATTATACACACATGTGTGTGTGTGTGTGTGTGTGTGTAGAGTTCCCGGATTCAGAAACCAAAAAATATAAACATACTAAATTTTTAACACTTCGTGCGTGACGCACAAAGTGTTAAAAATTTAGTATGTTGGAGCGGACAGTGCAGTGCTATACATGTGCGTGGTCAGCCTCTGGAGCATGCGGATGAAATCAGTGCTTTTGCTTTTGAATCGTAGCTTGGAAAAATGACTAGTCTTTTGAGATTTCTAAAGCACTTAATTTCTCAATACGCAAAGAGATTGAACAAGAGCAGTATTCAGTAAAAGATATCAAGATTCCGGAAAAAATAGAAATTTTGATTGAAAGAATGAAGAAAATTGTTAAAATCAATTACAAAGGAACGATTCTTTTGAATCACCTTATCCTCTTTTGAATTGATTTTATAATCATCATCTTTAATTAACCTCAAAATTAATTTTCCAAAAAATAATTTTCTAACACTAATTTAATAACAATTTAGTTTTTTTACAAATTTGAATATATGACTTTAATGTGTAACTTAATTTACTTTTGTGATTTCAAGGTTCAGGATCCGTTGGCTAACAGATCGCTAGTGTAGTACGTGAATTTGCAGTATGTTAAACCAACGGTTGGACGAACAGTTGGCTAAGGGATTTCTTATTTCGTGACGAAATTAACAGTATTTTAAACCAACGGTTGGTTGAACCGTTGGCAAACTCGTTGCGATTTGCTGAACGGATGCTAAACCGTTGGTTAACATTTCTAGTAGGGTAGGGTGACAATTTATAATGTAATTACTTTTGTAAAAAAAAATAGTTTGTTATGGTTGGCTAAAACACCAGCTAAAACCATCACGTTAGCCAATATTTGTTTAACCGTTGGTAAGCTTTTCTACCAAGGTATACGGTATTTGTTATAGCTTTTTAATTAAGTTACAGACTTTTTACAGACAGCTATTTCATCGACGGACATTTCATCGGCACGACATTTCATCGACTGAACATTTCTAGACAGGACATTCCATCGACAGATTTAAAAATGTTTATATTTTATTTTTAAGGTATCAGGTTGCATTTGCTAATGTGAAAAACATTTATTACTGATGAAATAACCTTCTACTGTCCTAAATTTGTGTTGCAATTGGTTTTAGTACCGAGTTGCCTGTGTAAAGGTGTGCCTAGCACACCTTACAAAAATAACCATACCAACCCTATTACTGTCCTTGGTTTGTATTGCATTTGGTTCTATTATGGGGTTCAGTTGTTAGGAAAAGTGATTTTGTTGAAGTTTTGTTCTAGTACCAACTTAGGGTATATCATGATAATCTGGTTGATCGTAATATTATTTGTTGTGTAGTAATGGTCAAGCATGAATGGTTTAAGCAATAAAAAAACCGCTGCCAATTCATTGGCACGTACCTTGCTCCAACAAAATTTATTGTTCCAATAAATAAAATATTGTTTTAAAATACAGTATGGGAATGCTATTTTAATTATTTCTAAGTTTAATTATTTTGCTGTAGCCAAATTTTTTAGAAAAATCGGTTTTTACATTTCAGCTCTTTACTTAAGAACCGCTCAACGAAATCGTTTGAAATTTTAAGAGCAAATATTTTCGTTTATGGTGAATCACCAGTAAAAATTTTAAATTTAATTTTAAAATTTTAATTTTAAATTTTAAATTTTAATTTTAATTTTTGACTATATTGTTTTAGAGATATAAGGAATCAAAAGATTTAAAAAAAAAAAAAATTCAAACCTTGATATCTTAAGAACCATAGGGGTTTTAAAGCTGCGCAATTAACTTAGCCAAAACATATAAAATATCTACCTTTTCCCAAAATCTCAAGTGCGATAAGGCCTTTTTACGCCCGTAATCAAGACTCAAAGAAAACTCATTTTTTTTAGTTTTCGATTAATTACTGAAAAGATAAGTAGTCAAATCACTTGAAATTTTAATGGAACTAGCAAGATCAATGCGCGCTCCGTGCGCTCTGCTTTAACATTTTTATAGGTTAGAAACAAACTATCACGCACGTCCCGCCATCTATCTCGTAATCATATTGGCCAATCGAAGACCAATCAGAGACCGAATATGATGATGATTCCTCTCTTTTTTAGAGTAGGATATAGTTTGACATGAATATAGTTTCAGAGATATGAATTTTTTTTAAATTACCTTCTTTATTTTATCTGTCGAACGGAGCGGTCAATCCCGAGGATAACCCGAGGGAAAAGTAGGAATTTTATTATCATTCAATTGCATTTCAGCTAAATTGTTTGTAACAATGGAATGATTAAAAAAAACGAAAATAATGTTTTTCGAAAATCAAAAAATGGCCATAAAAAAGTAATTAAAAAAATTAAAAAATAACTGTTTTTCCCGAATTCATGATCCAAAACTAGATATGCATGTTAAATTTAATTGATATTGACGGAGTAGTTTCAGAAATATCACGGTATACACACACACACACACACACACACACACACACACACACACACACACACACACACACATCCATACGGACATTTCCTAAAAACACGTAATTCGAACTTCTAACTCCTAAAAACATGTTTCTATGAAGTTTTAGCGAAACTGAAAATTTTACTATTACAAAGCTTCCTCTAGGAGGAAGGAATATAAAAAACGAACAATAATATAATTATACACTTGTTGATGTAATGAAATGTTAATGGTCGATGAAATGTCTTGCCGCTGAAATGTGCTGTCGATGAAAAGTCCCGTCGAATGAAATATGCTATCAATGAAATGTCCTGTCTATAAAAAGTGCTGTCGATGTATTGTGCTGTCGATGAAATGTCCTGCCGATAAAATGTCCGTCAATGAAAAGTCCGGATACGTTTTAATTAACTCTTACAACTATTAAATATATCATATCACACAAACTGAATGCAAGACGTATAACCATAGAAACAGTAAAAAACCTTGTTGTTTGTTACTAAAATTTCAATTTCTCAATACAAACACAAACTAGTGCTAAGAACAAAGATGTTACTTTAAAATAACGTATGCGTAAAGTTATAAATGAAGAATAACATTTTAATCATCCACAGCTTAATCGGTTTATTCATCTAAAACAACAATTAAAATTAAGATAAAACAGACATTTTTAACTCACCTAGCTTCTTCATCGATGACTGGAGTTACGGTACCAGAATACTGCGAATAGTAAGGATCTTCATAGCTACTACTTGCGCTAAAACTTCCTGGAGGATACCTGCTTGAAGTGGTTGAGCCTGGACCAGTACTGCTACATGTACTACCAACAGATGCCGTGCTTATGCCTCCTCGCTCAGGACTGCTCGTATAACCACTTTCTCCATGTGATCTATCTATAAGTGGAAACAAATTTGCTTATGTATATGTGTACTTACTTACTTTTTACATTTTTGTTGTAATATATAAGGCAGATTTCTACTCTGACTTTAACTTCAAGGAAAGCTTACGTTAGTCAAAATTCATACTTGAAAAAAAATGATCGATGAAAAAATGATCGATAATTCTCAGATGTTTGAAAGCAAACATTATTAGTTTTGCTCAAAAAGGCAACTTCATAATATTCGAATTTTGCAATTTTTCAGAAATACATTAGAAATATTTTTTTGTAACGCAAGCACGATTTTCGCGTTTTTCTGACTTATTAAGCGGGACTAAAGTAATTTTGTTCAGACCGGCGGGCAAATAAAATTGAAAAACGCCCGCTTCTCGAAGCAGCGGGCGTTAACATTTTTCGGGAAATTTTCTATATGTATACATATATATACATAAATGTACTCTATATTTCTATATGTATATATATATATATACTAATTTTTAAATTTATATCTATAAATAAATGTATATTATAAATTTAAAAATTAGTCTACTAAGAGTGTGGTCACCGATTCTGAAAAAAGTTGCATCAGTCGCACTCAATATCTAAAAAAAAAAACGCAAAAATCTGTACTTGGGGCTTTTTGGCCTCCACACGAGGCAGTACTCGTCTGCGGCTCGTAAACGCCCTCGCCTTCGGCTCGGGCTAACTCGCCTTGACTCGTATTGCAAACTCCACACTCAGCCTAAAAAAGCCCACTTTACGCCCTTGGCACACAATATACTTTTTTTTGCCGGCTGTTAAACTTTTTTGCCCGCTCCTGACTTTTTTGCCCGCTGAGAAAAATTTGTTTGAAAATGCAAATTTTGAGTTTCTGAGTCGTATTTTCTAAATATTTATAGGTGTGTAGTGGCCGTGTAAAAAAGGCTTATTTACTCCCGCTTTATAGCCATGAAAAACGCGAAAATCAATACATGCGTCACAAAAAATATGGTGTGCACCAAGGGTTAAGTGGGCTTTTTGACCTTGTGTGATTGCAGTACTCGCCTTCGACTTGTACTGCAAACTCCACACTCGGTCTAAAAAAGCCCACTTTACGTCCTTGGTACACAATATACTATTTAAGATATTAGGAGTTCAAGACTAGAATATTAGTGAGCGTAAATCTCCCATTTATAAGACCATGCTGCTTATCTTCAAGCCGAAGAGTGAGGGCACCAGCAAGCTCGTCCATAACTAAGGCATCTAGAACTTTAGGCAGACAACTGATAATGGAGATAGGCCTATAATTAGCATCATCGTGTCTACCACCCGATTTGTGGACAGACAGAATGCACGAGAGCTTTAATTTATTAGGAAAAACATCGGTAGAGAGAATTCTATTAAACAGTTTAACAGTCGGCTTTTCGAGGGCAGATCAGCAACACCTAACAAAGTATGCCGAGACGCCATCGGGACCAGGATTGGCACTGTTGTTTAGCTTGTTTCTAATCGCGCAAACATTGTGAGGGGTGGCTAGAAAGCTTGAAACAGGCTCTAAGTCATCGCAACGGCCAATGACAGCAACCGAGTCCCTACTGTAAACCACAGCGAAATAAGAAGAGATTGCATTAGAGATGGACAAATCATCGTAGGCTTAGCTGCTGCCGGATAACATATACGAGGACAGGCTGGGCTCACTACGAAGGCCCTTAACAAATGACCAGAAGGCCTCTAAATTATAAACAATTTTAGCCTCAGTGGCCTCTATGTACGCACGGTACTTAGCCCTGGCAAAGGAATGCATATGACTCTCAAGCGCTTGCATTCAATTTAAGTTTGAAGTCACGTGACTCCTTCTAGAGGGAGTGAATCCTCTTTTTATTGTAGATGGCTGAGATAGGCTCCGCGTCGTACCAGCTGGCATAACTATCAGAGCGCCTTCCAGTAAAGGGTACCTGACTCTCTATAATACTGTTTACACTGTTATTAAAACTATCAACAATAAATTCAATATTGTCCTCATCCAAGACAGCACTCTAATTTACAAGTTCGAGAGAACGGTTGATTGCGCCGTAGTCAGCCAAATAAAAGTGACGTTTACGGTCGTTACAAACATTAGGATTCGCAGAGGGCGAGGCGATTTGCAGAAGATGGCTACATGATGGAAGTCTGGAGAAAGAACGGTGCCCTGGAGATCTAAGGAAGAAACCAAGCCTTCAGGAGCGAACAGCAGTAGTAGCCCTTACTCGTCAGCGGGGGCAGGCACTCGGTGAGGTTGGGAGACGAGTAGTTGGAGCAGATGTGCCCAGCAGAAAGTCTCAAGTTGGGCTCCAGATAGGCTGCAGTTGAGAAGGTCAGCGGGTCAGCACTTCATGCCAGATGTGGAAGATTGTAGTCTCCTACAATAATAAATCGATGGTCTTTAAATTTTATAGCCAGATTATCACAGGCTGCATGCTCCCTGGGTAGGGAGCGATCTGGCCTGGGCTGAAAATAGCTGACAAAAAGAATGATCCTTCTTGTAGGTAGCCTGATGAAGAGGTGCTCTGTAGATGACACCACGTCCATCCTCTAAGCAATGATGGAGTTCCTGACAGCGATGATCACACCACCTCTTTGAGAAACACCAGCTGTAGACAGATTCCGATCATGTCTGAAGATGTTGTAGTTCCTCAATCTCAGTTCACTGAAACAGAAGTCGGGCTGAAGCTAGATTTCAGTTAAATCGATAACATTAGCGGTATAAGAAAGCTGATAAGAATTTGATCTAAAGAGATATAGCTTGATGTGGCTACTAACCAAGTGAACATTCTGGTAATACAAGAGGATCTTCTTTCCATCGACAGGCTCCCGACTAGTTAGTATTTTGAGTTTTGGGTACTCGAGCTTTTTTGACGTCCACCAGGTTTGGAGTGCCATGAATGTAAAGGACGGTCTTTAGAGAGTCTGGATCAGCTCTGGCTGCGAGTGCGATCAGTAGCCACCATAATGCCACCTGTAACCAGTTTACGGTTGTTCACAACCCTCCGTGCATCAAACCAAGATCTAAATTTGGCCAGGATGGGCAAAACAGAGCTACGTGTGGATAGCTTGGTAAATCTCCTAACCGAAAAAATGTTCAGGCTGATGTTGGAAATCCCGGCCAAGCACTGACAGACCTCATCTACGTCCGAAGAGGAATCTACAGGCACGTTGTAGATCATAGCATTACAGGAGCGACGCATCCTCTTCTGGAGCTCGCAAGCAAGGTCATCAGTGTTCTGAAGAGTCAAGGCTAGAGCCGACCCACGGTTATTTAGTACAGAGTTAGAAGGCCACGCTGGATCAACAAGGCTACCAGGGCTACAATGAACCAAATTCTCGGCAGCCTGCATCCTGGATTTAAGGCAGGTGATCTTCCAGTGAAACTCAGAGATACTGGCGTCGTTTTGACTTATCCTGGCGCTAAAGTTGGTGAGCCGGAAGTCGATCACCGTCAAAGAGGTTTATATATCTGCACCGTTCAATTCAAGGGCCTTCTTGAACTCGTACAAGAGGTCGCCAGACTGGGCAGCCCCAGCAGTAATAGCAGTAAAAACACTGGCAATCTGAGTGGTCATACGCACAGTAGTGACTCTTGGCATCTCTGCGCTTCAAGACGTTGGAGTCGTCCAACAAAGTGGTCATAGCGGACTCCAGTGGAAAAAGGCAGATCACACAGGCAAGAGAGACACAACCGCACAACAATACAGCAGACACACAGCGTGAACGTCAGCGAGCAAGAAGTATTTGAGCAATACCAGAGGGCAGCACGCAACCGACACACACTAAAAGCGCAGAAAAGAAATGGCAAGATGGAGGTGCCTGCAGACTGTAGACTCTACAGGTTATGTAGCGTGGCAGGCGTGTCTCCTTGGCCTTATACCTTGGGAGCGGACCAGGAGTAGGTAAGGAAGCACTTCACTGGGTCAGGCGGCACCGCACTTTCATGCACTAGAATTTCACACTGTCTTGACGAGTGAGCGCAGCCGACGCTGCGCGCAGATAGAGCGGTCCGGTGCGAAACACACGTTGCCCAGAACGGCAGAAAACGAAAGCGATCGCCAGCAGGGCACCCAAAATTAATATCCACGATTGCCCACGGGCTCGACATGCGTTGCATTTTAGCAGTATTTCGGATTGAATTGACGTAAAAGCCGAGAAAAAGTGCAATTTGGCAGAATTCAAAAACTGCCGCGACTATCTAGTAGAAGAGCGCCTTCTGTTCGTGTTTATAAAATAATGAGTAATAAGTTATATAGAATAATAATTGTTATGTGTTCAATTGATGGTTATGTCTATCAAGTTTTTATACACATAATGTTTATATTTTAAAATTATTATAGTACCTGATACAAAACTGTTTATTTTTTATCTGAATGTTTACCTCTAGTAAAAAATATGATTTATAAAAAGATACAGATGATTGTAAGATACCAATTTACAAGGCGTACCGATACTTGCAATATTTTTAATGATTTTTTAAAATTTGATTTGCATTGTCAAGGCTGCTAATCATCTGGAGTGGCCTTGCTTCATCGTTCTTAGGGCAAAAAACAGCTAAAGCTAGCTCTCAATACTATCCGTATGAAAATCTTAATCTCAATATTTCTAATAATCAGTATTCTATGCCGTATGAAATGTATACTAACTTTCAAAATGCTTATTTCAACAAAGAGGTAGTGCTGCAAAATTATGACTATTTCGTCGTGAAGAAACTCGCTATAGTTCCGCTCAACGCTCATCTCAAGACATTGGTGTTTTTTTTTCAAGCCGCCTACACCGTGGCACAGACTCCCGATAAAGAACAGGTGTTAAATCTGTGGCTGGAACGTTTTTTTTTTCAATTTATCACCGGTGATACTGCAAATTATAATCGGCTCCTTTCTTGCTGCGCAATTAAATCAGATTATTCTTTGTTTCTACTTTTACTCACTTCAGACTCTTACATCTAAGAGGGGGACAACATTAGGGTAAGGGATGGGGGTTGCCTAGCGTGGCAGAGGGTGTACACCGCTCTGCGATATGCGTCTTCTCGTAGTCCAAGATGGCGGTGGCGTTCCTCGAACTGACGCTACTCGACCAAAATGGCGACCGACAGCAATGTCCACGTTTATACCGTATACAGCGGCCACTATAATTTTTCATCAAGCCTACATGCCTGCAACCGAGTGTGCACGTAAAGAGTGCATATGTCTCGCAGGTGCATCCGATTGCGACATTGCACAACCGTGCGCCGAAAATCGTACAGACATTGACTTGCGAGTCAGCACTGGCCGCGCGCGGTTGATTGCAACACCTTCATGCGCGTACACTCGCAGTGGCAGAAGATGATTGGTCATGAGATGCCGCGTAATTAAAATCACGTTAGCTACGTGTATCGACACCGAGGCTTTATAAGCTCCGGGATTGATCCACGCAGCGCCTTTTGAGTTAGTGCTAAAATCGGTAGTACGGCAGAGCCTGCCTTCTCTGGTGAAGCAACAGTGTGTTCGTTGTGTCGTACTAGGTGCGCGTTTACTCCGCACTAGCACAATTAGGAGCGCGTTTACTCCGCTCCAACACAAAACAGCACTGCTGGCCCTTTGAAGCCAGTTGACTAATTGTAAGTCTATCAGATAAGGAATCAAATAAATGAGTTAAGTTAATTGAATAATTAAAACAAGTCGAAACTACGATAAGCAATGACAACTGTATTCAATCGCTCGGTCAATAAATAACCACATAACAATTAATTACAATGAGATGTCTTCTTAATTATAATAAATATCCCTAATAACCCTGAGTACCGGAATAAGCTGGATATGCAGTGCGGATCACTGCAGCAGTCCCCAACTTATGAGCGTTGGAGATGGTGCCCTGGTGCGCTGCAGCAGTGCACACACTATAGTAGAACACACGGGACACGTATGCTGACTTTATATGTATGCGCGTGTAGCTGACACAGCTACACGTCGCAATACCCCCTCCTAAACCTAAAATCCCCTGGAATTACGGTTTATTCACCAAATAATGACTCTTGGGTTTTTCCAACTGTCGACTCCAACCTAACCATCCGCGGGCGACATACTCGAGTAACGAAAATTTAAAAATTTTTCACTACTTCCTTGAAGATTCTGTAGTACTTTGTCTTTTTATATCTAGGGTACCCTATTGAAAAATCTCAGATGAGAATCAGATGAGAATCAGATGTGATTTTGGCGTGATTTTTAGATGAGAGTCAAGTGAATCTCATTTGATTCTCACCTAATTCTCATATTCTCATCTGATTCTCATCTGATTTTTATTTGTTCTCATCTGATCGAAGTCGAATCAAATTTTAATTTAGATTTGTCTCTTACCAACCTTACAAATCCTCACAAATTCCTTACAAATCTAAATCAAAATTTGACAAAGTAACATTTGACTTCGGTCAGATGAGAATTAAATAAGAATCAGATGAGAATCATATGAGAATCAGATGAGAATATGAGAATCAGATGAGAATATGAGAATCAGATGAGAATATGAGAATCAGATGAGAATATGAGAATCAGGTGAGAATATGAGAATCAGATGAGAATATGAGAATCAGGTGAGAATCAAATGAGACTCACTTGACTCTCATCTGAAAATCATGCCAAAATCACGTCTGATTCTCATCTGATTCTCATCTGAGGTTTTTCAATAGGGATACCACACTCAGCTATCTCTTCTCATGTTTCAGCATTTCTATATAACTCATGCCATCTACCTTCGCGTATCCGCCAACGGTTCTGCCAAGTGGTCCACTCGAGGCGCTATTTCTGAATGAAGTCATGCCCAGGATGATTTCGTGGCCCGACTACTTGGCACTACTTTCGACTACTTGGAACTGTAGTGACTTTATTACCGTATCTACTTGCATTTTCAGCGATATTACCCCTGTCACCAGCGACCTCATCCCACTGTAACCTTCGATTGTTTTATTGCATGGTTCTAGTCGCAACCCACACTGCTCGACTACGTCCGCTCTTAAGAGTGACACTGATGCTATGGTGTCAAACAAGGCCGTGTAACCTTCGTTTGTTTACCTTTGTTTCGTCATGTTCGTCTCGATCTGACTCTATGACAGTCTTACCCCCTCCTCGGACCACAGCAGTCACTTAAACTGCTGGGGTCCGAAACCACGAGTCCTCAATCGACACGCTTCGGGAGGATTCTCGACGACTTAACACTCCTGGAGGAGGGCTCCAGCCACGATGAGGCACTACTATGAGAGGAACACAACTCTAATCTCTACGACGTAACACCACTACTGGAGGAAGAGAATCCTAGGGGTGACGGCGCACTACTACGGCCAGAGCCATTTTCGGATCCTGAAGACTCGATGCTACTAGCGGTGCTCGCCTTCCAACTTTGTAGTGGAACATTACCGTCGGTTGGTGGATTTGGCAGTGGCGCGACCAGTTGGCAGTGGATGTTACGTAGCAACCTCTGAACTTCGGCTTGTAGTTGGTCCAATCCCTAGGATCCTCCATCTCCTCCCTTTATCTTACCTCCTGCGGGCGACGAGGCAGCCTTCCGGAGCAACTGACTTCTTGGCGCAATCTCTGAGATTCTCCATCTTCTTCTTTCTCGTCTACTGCGGCCAACGCGTTTACGTCCAGTTCCGGTGAATTCACTTGGGCTGCTGCTTTCGTAAATTGTCGCGGGCAGTTCTCAAGGGCCAGTCCCTGAGCGCGATCGTCTTCTTCACCTTCAATTTCATCTTCGACTTCTTCTGACTCTGAGAACTCAAACCACTGGACCCATTCTTTTTGGCTAAAGTGCTGGAAGTTTGGGCAGCGCACGACCTTTCTTTGACTTCCAACTTTCCCCAACTTCGACTGCGGTTGGTCGTCGCCAGTTACTGTTGACGCCAACCTTTTCACGGCCGTCTCGACTTCCTCCCGCTTTTCTTCCTTCGAGTTCGCTCCTGAGTGGTCGTCTTCCATCCCGGTTGGCACCGACCCTTTCTCGTTCGCTTCGACTTCCCTACGCTTTGCTTCTGGGTGGTCATCTTCCATTTCAGTTGACGCCGATCCCTTCTTTAGCTTCGATTTCTCTCCGCTTCGACTTCACACTCGTACGTCTCTTTCCCGATGGTAGTGATTTAGGCGCAAACCCCTCTTCGGCGTAACCTAAAATTGTTGTAATATAGTGTCCTGTATGGAAAATTCCACTGCGTAGTAGGTACTGTAGAGAACAGTATAGCACGCGAGAGTGAGTGAGCGCGTTAATGAGTGTGCGAGGGGACACACACACATGTAAGTATCCCCTCTCGCGATATGCATGTGAGTCACATGACTACAAGCGGTGCCGAGAATATATGAGTCTCGCATATCGCACTACGGTTGAGTAATCACAAGCCTCCCTACCCTCAGTAATGAAAGATCCACTGTGTATCGGGAGTTGCGCGGGGGGGGGGGGGGGGGNGGGGTGGGATCTACTTCACAGACTCCACACACTTAGGCGTACCACGCAACGTTAGATGCCCTAGTGAGGAATAACACTCCTACTAATACATCTGTGTTTCGTAGGAATCATTTAGACAGGGATACATACAGTCCTGTCAATGAGAGAGTTAGACGGTTCAGGGTGAGGGGAAGGGGGAGGAAAAGCAAATAATAAAATGATATTTATGTCAAAGACTGTATCAACGGCTGAGTAAAATAACAACGTTTCTCGGCGGTGACTTCAAGATCGTTGTATCCCAGGATTTGCTTCAAGAACCACTTCAACTTATGTGATTCTTGCTAAATAAATGCAATAAATAATCTAGGAAAAAATAGAGTCAACTATTAACAAAATATAGAATCGACTTTGTCTATTCTAAAATTTTTTATTGCCTCTATTTAGCAAGAATTTAAAAAGTAAAAGTGGTTCTCGAAGCCGCCGCACAGTGTACCAAAATCCACTTTTTGTGGCCAAAATTCGCTCGACAAGCCAAATCGCCATCAATCTTTCTGAAAAAAAGTGCAAACTACTCGTACGATGTTTCGGATCACGTACAACTGCAACTTTTTAATAAAAGTTTACATAACCTAAAAGAAAAATAGGGAAACGCACGAATCTATAAAATGTCAAAATTCTGATTTTTACCAAAATCGCTTAAACTGTAAAAAAAGATGGAAAGCGGATTTTGGATCTCTGAACTCTGAAAGCATGAAATATAGATTCTAGGTTCATATTTTATTAAATATCAACACTAAATCGGTATTTTAGAAGTATTATGGGGTCTTAGACACCTCAAATTATCAAAAAAATAAAAAATAACTTTTTCTTTTTCATATATATATATATATATATATCCATATATATATATTTATATATATAAACATATATATGATAAAAAAGTGCATATATGGGTGATTCTGCCGTAACTGGCTCATTATGCGCGCCTGCTTCCCAGGCGTTTACACATTTGAAAAAAAATCGCACAAGCGGTTTTATGTATGTCTGGCATAACTAACTATATTTACCAATAGTTAAAACCGAGTATGCAGGCTTATATTTAAAATTACGCAATATAATAGGCCTCAAATGTCAGTTCCGTAACCTGTCTCCAACACGGATTTCAATCTAAAAGGTCGATGCAGATAAAAGTACATGTAAAAAAAATTCCATCATATATAGTATAAACTATAGACCTATTACAATATATTTTTCATGGTTTTGGGATTAAAATTAATTATTTAATATTAAAGCTGGGCGCTTACTCTTTGACGCCCGTTTTTGCATTAAAAAGGTACCCTCTACATTACCTTATGTTAAAAGCGTTCTAGTGTGTCATATAGCGCCGCCTATCGGTAGAATTTCAAACTATATACTACTATTTATGAAATCCAACCGTAGCATGGTTCCAAAATTCAAAATTGTGGAAGTGAGAGCTGATTTTTCATCAGAAATTTCGAAAAAAAGCACAACCTGTCAGTTCCGTAACGCTAGTAAACTACTACTTAGCAACAATGTATTTAAACATATAGGGCGTTTTTCTCGAGTAAATAGTAAGTATTTTCGAATATATGTGCAAAGAATTGTTTATAATAATTACGCTAGGCTATGCGAGCTGATAAACGCCTAAATGTCAATTCCGTAACCGTTTTTTAGTATTTAAATGGCTCCAGTTACAAGGAAACGTCTAATAGGAGTCTATTTTTTTTAAATTATTCGTCATTTAACGATATTGCGATCTTCGTGAATAAACGAACAGGCTGTCAAATATTATATACATATACATATAGATAGATAGATAGATATATATATCTTAGACGATTTAATTTTTTTTTTTACCAAGTTAAATTAAAATTTACTGGAGTTTTAGTAGCGCGAATTACAAAAATGTCAGTTCCGTAACCTAGTCAAATATGGATTCTTCACATAACTTGTTATAAAAGTTATATGTTGTGGTTTAGCTTTAGGGACTTGTTTTGTATGTAATTCCAGTTAGAATAACCGTCCGGCAAGTTAAAAATAGTCAATTTTAGTATAGAACATTTGTGTGCCCGTTTTGAGCCAGTTACGGCAGAATCACCCATATACGTGTGTGTATATATATATGTATGTATGTATATATAATTATATGCGCCACACGCACGATTCAATTAAACTCTTGGTAATAACATAAATTTGTTAGCTCATCTACACATATAGTAGTAAGACTGGTTTTATTAGAAATATCAAAATATGACAAATTTTAATAATATGAATACACCACGATATCACTATTCAACTATCAAGAAAGTGTTGAGTTGATAATAATAATAGATTATCTTACTTATATTATTATATTATTATATTATTAAAAAAAATAAATAAATAAATGGGTGGCTTTTTCGAACTCGAAAGTTCATGGCCTCACACTGTATCGTGTTGTGTTTCTAGATTAATTTTAGCGTTCGAAAGTTTCCAGGGTAGGCTCATCACACCTACGCCTTTCTCAAACCCGGTGTCGTGTGTAAGATTTCCATCGGATCAGACTTGTGAAGTTAGCGCCCGGAATAAATAAATATTATTATTTATTAACTTACCTTACGGAAAACGATTCCTCTTCACTTGCGGAATGAGTAACCACTTGAATTTTCACTTGCGGATTTTTTATTTTTTAATAAATGCAAAAACAAAATCTCCGATTCGGGCGCAGCGCCAAAAGTTAATAATTCTCTATCTTCTATAAAAACTTTGTAAAAACCAATTATTATTATGAAATTAGATTCCTCTTCATTAGCGGATTACATAAATATCATCATTTCATTGATTATGTATTAAAATTGTTGAAAAAATGATATTTTAAACTTTCCTCGGAAAGCTGGTTATAATCCTAGTAACTTTTGTTCCGCCGTTCCTGTATTCCAATCATAGGCGCCAGGCCTATGACATTAGTATTAGAAAATAATCCAGATTTAAATATTATTAGACATACATTAGTGTAGCAATCGTTTCCTCCTCACACGCGGATTACTGTCTAATACTTGAAAATACCAGCGGATCTCCGTTATTTCGAAAATTGTTGTGAATAACGAGGATGCGTAGAAAACTGGAATCTGAGGGTTAAGTGCACATGCCCATAGGAGACAGCTGATCGTTGTTTACTCTGGCTTACATCTCTGAGATATGTTTGTGCATACTTTAAGTACTTAAATGGCTTTAGAAAATCAAGGAATCATCAACATCAGATAAGTATAATTTTATAAAACATTGCACAATATACTTTTCGTGTAGAAAAAAGCTGGATACTTTGTGCAATTGTTGTATTGATTTCAGGTAACGTAGTTATTGAGGTTTGGACTTTTCTCTTCAAGTGTCGGATATTCATGCACTGTGGACATTGAAACTTCTTGGGTACTCAAAATAATACTCGCATCCAGTCAATCAACAACTGCAATGAATGATAAGGCTAAGGATTATACGGATATAAAGTCGAGGTAAGAACATTGCATTTAGGTACCTAAGAACACAAGTTTTTAAATACGCTTGAATAATTTTTACTTCATCCAAACATTCTTTCAACTAATTGAAACTTGTTGTTACTCAAGAGACCAAAAATATTATTGGCTAAACTTAATAAAACCTCTGTAACAACAGTTATAAAAAATTTTACCCGACTTTTTTAATTATTGATATGATGTTGCAGTTGAAATTAAAAGTACATCACTTGGAGTGAATTCAACTTCAAATATTGATTTACCATCCCACAAGAAATGTCCATGCAAAAAATCAGCTCTCCGCTTATTTTATTTTTGATGTGACACTGAAAACTAAATTTCAAAAATAAGTAACGTATAGTCAAATTGGCCAGAGGTAGTATATCCTTTGTAAAAACCCGACAAAAATCATTGCATTAAAATAATTTTTTATAACTATTTATTTCATTTGTTCAATACAGGCAAACTTAATAATAAGGAGAAGAAAATCATCATGAATTAAAATCCAAGCGACTAGTCAGAAGTCCAAAAATTGTTCAGGCCAACTAACAAAATCTCATTGGATATAGCGACTGGAGTTAACTAATTATGAAGTTATGGAACAATTAAAAATGCTGATGGTCGTGGATACAAGTTTTTATTTTAATAGTGCTTTCAAGTTACACACAAACATTTCACATCCGTTCACTAGCTTTGGCAAAATCAGCATTATGCTTAACCTAATAGACTTATATTCTTTCGCAGTGCACATGGACGTACATCAAAATCGCTACTCTCACTTTCCATACACTTTTTTCTTTTAGAAATGTAAATTTTTTTGCTAGGTCATCTTTTAGAGTCCAATTGTATTTTAATGTTCTACAGTAAGTAAAGTAATGAAGCAAATTATGATTGAACTGAGATCTGTCATATGCAATTGCACCAACTAATATGTAAGTTTTGTTGTCGATAACAAAATTCACAGGTACATCTTGTAAGTTGAACATTTGATTGATTGAAAAATCTTGAATATCAATATAAACATATTTTGCTAAGGTTTTCGTTTCCAAATTTTCCTCGATATAACTACTTAATTCTTTTATGCTCAATAATTCGTCTTTGATTTGTTGCTGCAATTGCACATAATAAACTTCTTTTGTACATTCACTAAACAATTGTGAAATGAAATGACCAATTGTCTGTTTGTAATATAGAATACCAAGTTTGATGTCAAAATGTTGTAAACATAATTGAAATCGTTTTTTATTTAATATTTGAACTTTCCCAGTTGAACAAAACTCAATCATAATTGCTCCAAAACATGACTTGTCTTTACAACTATTGTTGACAGTTGCTTGATAGTCTGCATAACTGCTGTATGCTGTAATACATAATTCCATCGTACTGTCAAATAAGCAAGTACTTTTGTATATGTATGTTTCTTTTTTATATTGTACAGGTTTACTAAGGATACCATTTATAATAATATTTTTTAAGGGTTTCCTGTTTGGTTGATTATACTGTATTTGTATATCCATGCAAGGCTCAAGATATTTTCCTCTTTTCTTTTTGATTTTTTTCACTAAAACTTTATCAATATCGCTTCCTATAAGTGTAGATTGATTTAAAAGTAAATTTTTTGTTTTAGGCGAAAGAAGTTTTTGATTTTCAATGTAACTTTTGCCAAGTTTAATTGCACCATTAAGGAAATCACAATAAATAGCTATGAATAAATGTCCCGAAATTGGTCTATTTATATCTGTAATATGCCTCAAGTCACAAAATAAAGATTCGGAACGTCCAGATGAAGCTACTTCAATCTTCGTATTAAAATAGTTTAACATAATATTTGTCCAAGTGGGATATTCAGCACATAATGAAGTGAAATTCTTTATGAAACTTGGGCAATAAAATTCATTGCTGTTGACGTTAGATATATAGGTAGGTGCATTTGATTTGATTTTTTCAATCTCACTTTCAATACTGTTTAAATCAGATTTTTCAGATTCATTTGTTTCAGTGTCAACATTCTCTAACATTTTTTCATTACAAAAATCACAATTACAATCATCTTGGCAATAACTATATTCATGTGTTTTTATTACTTCGAATAAAAATTTTAAATTCTTATCAACTTCAGAATTTTTTTCGATTCCAGGACTTAAACTAACTATAAAAATTGATGTGATAACTTTGATGAAATCTTCATAAGATTTTACTGTACTTAGATAAGCAATGTTTCTTAAATAAAAATCTTTAATATTTGGAGAAGCCTTTTCAAAACAATTCCATCTAGTTATCGATTTTATTAAATGTGCTATGTCTAATCTTAGAAAACATGTTGGCAAATCATCTTGTAGACCTACAACTTTGTTATGACACCTTAACAAGTATTGTTTATAGGTGCAATTATTAAATACTAAGCATATAGTATTTTGTAGGGCACTGGAACCATCTGTTGTTACTTGTTTGGGCTTTGAAGCACCCGCATCAACCCACATATTCAAGCAATCCTTCAAAAATATTGCTGCGTGATACTCAGATAAGAACTGGAATAAGGGGTAAATTTTTCCACCAATAGATGTACTCATAATATATAAAAATATATGAGATGAGACTTCATTTCCAACCCTTATTTTTTTGACAAAACGTCCAGCAGCATCCATAGATACCGTTAAATCCTCTAAAGAGCTAATAGTATTCCAAAAGTCCATTTGTTCAGGGGTCCAAAAGACTAAATTGAATGGAAAATCGCCAACTTGCTTTATAATTTCAGAATATTTTTCAGTGGCCTTCATTGACAGTATTGCATCTACAATATTTTTGGTCGATGTAATGCCATATTTTTTGAAAATTCCATCCTGTCTACTTTTTCGTAAAACAGGGGTACCATGCACTAGCGGCCCTTCGACGTCTCCATACTCTAAGAGATTTTGAGCTTCATGTCTCTTATAGTTTAGTGGCTTAACATGTGATAACATTTTTTGACTCTCATCTCTCAAAGGTCCTGAAAGTGGTCTTTTTTTGAAATGCTGTATGCGTCGTGAGTCTTGTGTATCAATTTCAAATTCATGACCTTTAGATGTTACAACTTGAATACCTTTAATCCGATTATCACATTCGGTACAGTGACCATTAAAGCTGATTGAGTCATTTTTCTTGGACACATAGCCTTTCTTAAATGAATAAGGACATGGTAATTTTTTGCTAGTCCATATTTTGTTCATAATACTGTGAGTCCATCCACGTGGAAGCTTTTTTTTACCTTCTGCTAAAACTGGCTTAACTGTTTGCCATTCTTCTTCATTAAAATTTATTTTGAACTTCAACTTTGGACATGTATCAATGACTTTTTCTTCTAACTTAGCACAGGATGGTGATTGGAGACTTTCATTTTGTAAATAGCATTCTCTCAATTTATCACCCAACTTGTTCCAATTTTTCAAAACGTAAAAATAAAGCGTGGATGCACAAACTAGTTTATTAAGTGACAGACTTGCTTCTTTCCAAAGTTTATCTGATTTTCTAATTACTTTTCCATCTTTTGTGAACACAATCTTTTTTTTGAGTACATTAAACATTTGATCAACAGATACTCCAGAGCACCGAGGCATTTTTGCTAAAAAAATATAACATTTTAATGATTAATATTATTTATAAAAAAATTGTAAAACGACAGTTTAAAAATATTTTTAGATTGATTAACATTAGCATTTTTAATTTGAATTAATTTGATAAATGTGTATGTATTACCTGAACTTGTTCATTAGTTTGACAAAATGTAGTAAATTCTAACTATATAATATGTTTATATAGTTCCAACTGTTCCAAAATAGTAATTAATAAATTTTGTTAAATTACTGTAATTCAATATGTAAACAATGCTTAGTATATCTACTTTTAAAAATCTGAAATCGCAAATATAATTTATTTGAAACTGTACACTGTAATCCACTAAAATATATTTGTTTTAATTTACGAGAGATCCATTACTTTGTTACCTGATAATATTGTATGCAAAAATATTTTGTCATCAACTTTGAAATCAGCAGTCATAAAAAAGATGAGTTGAATAGTACTGATGTATATATATAGTGTATCTGTAATAATATATAAAAACCTGATTATATATATCGTGTACAATTAAATTTTAACTGCATAAAAATTAATTTTTTCCAACTGAATTTCTTTTTAATTCACACAATTATTGGTAAGAATAGAATAGAATTTATGTTATAAATCCTACATCTGTGTACTAACCTCAATTCGGACAGTAAACCATCAATTTAGCAGATATGGATATATCTCAGCTTATAGGACACACTTTCTTAAGTAACAATATTCTACTAAATCGCTAAGTATTAATAAAATTTACGCTAAGTTCAAGTACTTCTTCGTGCCTTTTGTAGTTGTTAAACGAACGCGAACGTGTACGTTTTTGTGGGCAAGTTTACATGAAAAATTTGACGGTTAGATTGGTTGGGAGATTCTTGGAAATGTTTTCTTTGTTGGAGATACTGCGTGCTATACAGTTACCAACAGTGTTTTCTAAACAGCGCGCGATCTTCATTTCTTTTCTTATCGCATCTGCTCAATATTCTATTGCACGTGTTAAATTAATTGTCTTGGTGTACAAACGTAATTAAAATGCAAGGATTCTAAATTAAATATCAATAAAACAACTCTATAAACATAAGGATTGACTAGTCATACAAGAGGTTATATTTTATTGCATACTGTATATATAAATATAATTACTGTATGTTATATTTTTTTAAAAGTAATTATTATATTTTATCCCAGGTATATACACATTCAACAATAATGCCTGCAGGGAAACGAGCTGTACAACATGAAACTCGATTGGAAGTGCTTAAAAGTTTTGAAATATTTGATAAAAATGGAAATTTACTGCCAGAATCAAACCAGATTTGGGATCAAGCTTGTCAAAAACTTGAGCTGAAAAAAAGAAATTTATATGAATATGTTCACCAGAATCGACAACAAGTAAAAGTGAAGCTATTGGAGTACTTTCATGGAAATAAAAATGAAAAAAAAGATGATACCAATATGCAAATGTATGATGAACCCAATAAAGAAATTGTAGATGACAATGCAAACAATAATGAAAAAATAATTGAAGAAGAAGAGTCTGAAGGAAATAGTTCTCAAGAGGGAAGTTCTGATGATGAAAAGTGTGAAAATACTAACCAGATGCCAAACAAGAATAAAACAGATGTGATAACTACTTTGCATCAATTAAGATTGGATATACAATTTAAGAAGTTTATACGTCAAACTAGCTATTTTTATTTTTATACTATGTGGTGGAGTCCAGAACAATTACAATTTTATAAATTATTGATGAATGAAATACTATGTTTAGAATTATTTATTTTAGAAGACTGTGTTAATAAAATTCAAATGACAAACTACACACTAGTGGGAAAATTAATTTGTATGCTATTGTTGGAACTACAGATTCAAATAATAAATTTTCATTTTCCCACATGCTTTCAGAAAATAGCAGTAAATTGTATTTATGGTTATCGGAATGGATACGATCTGGTGCACCAATACCTTCAGAAATTCTTTGTCCTGCTGTGTATAAAGTACTAGTATCTGTTTGCGATGCATTTAATGGCTCAAATAGTTATGATCAATACATTTTACAATGTTTCAATGTGGTTCATTCTTTACCAAAATGTATAATTTATGTAGATATTAAAAGTGTAATTCATTGGATAAGTAATTTAAAATGTTTTCAAAGAGAAAATTTGAAAAACTTTTATGTGCACTGCATTTTATACTTAAGTACTGTTGACAAATGGGATGAATTTATCCAAACTTTGCAAGAAATTTTTGTTCTTTTATTGAGTGACAGTGAGAATGAATATTGTGTTAATTATAGGAATAAGTTAATAGGGAATTTCAAATCACAAGATGATTTAAACTGCGAAGAAGAACAAATAGATATGTCAGATATCATACAGTCATTAGTGCCCAAAGATATTAAGCTATTTTTTGAAAGTAAAAAAGAGGAAATAAATTATTTATGCACCACTGGAACAAGTTTTTTCGATGTGCCAAACGCTTATCAGTGCAAGGAATTTTCTGATTACCTAATTGCATTGTGCTCTCATTTTCCATTATGGACAAATCTATTATTAACAAATAAATCTACTCGTACGTCATTTCCGTACGTTGCTGTCGCATCTAAGGCTAAATTAAATGTAGATCAATTTATTAAAGAAAATGTTATATATTTCAAGAATGTAAATTAGAACAGAGTTATTTGTATAAGAATGAAAATTGGATGGGCTTAGGTGATGAAAAATATGACTACTGTATGGATAATGAAAAAGATAACAATGTGGTTGATTTGAGTTTAGAACAGAGTTACTTATACAAGAATGAAAATTGCATGGGCGTAAATGATGAAAAATATGACCACTCTATACATACTGAAAATGATGACACAGTTTTAACAGAAAATCTTGATTTAAGTTTAATGCAAATTACATCTTTGGAACCATTGATAAATGAAAAAGATAATAGTCAAATTTTAGATATTATAGCAAACCATCAGTTAGATCAGGTATCAACTGAAAGTAAGGATCATCAAAATAACTTATTGCTTCACCGTAAATCTGATGAAAAAAACAAAAACACAGAACAACCCATTGAGAACAAAAATCTTCAATCTGAATTGTCACATACATTTGATGAAAAAGAAATTAATCTCGAATCTACGGAGATACCAATAGATACATGTCAAAATAACAATGGATCATCATTTATTAAAGACAAAATAAGTAAGAATATTGAATCATCGGTATCGAAAGGTATTGAGAACAAACCCCCAAAGAGAACAGCAATACCAGTAAATAGAAAAACCAATAAACAAACAAACATAACTTCAAAAATTCTATCAGAACAAAAATCGAATGAAATTTTATCAAATTCTAATATACCGTTGCCTAATAATGTCATCGAACTCAATGTGTTGGATTTGTCGAAACATACTTTTATTGTAAATGGAAATAACCTGGAACCTGTTGACTACGATGGCACACTGATCAAAGTTATAAACACATGTCCAATTGACAGTATTTTTGAACTCATCATACTCACATTACAAAAAGAGAATTCTCTGCAAAGTTTATTTTACAGCTCGATCACTGTAATTGACAATTTCAATATTTTCAAAATTCTAATATTTTATATTATCAACCAATGTTCTATTAATTATCTATATGGAGAAAGATTTAAAATAATGTTGCAACTCAAACAAAAATCAAATCAAAATATTCTAAAGCTAGAGCCTAATAATTTAAACTGCAATTGTAATGTAAATGATTTATTTTCCACGCTTGTCAACTCTTCATGCAATAATACAACACAAATATTTTGTTCTAACTGTAAATATAATTCCACAAAGGTATTACCCGTAGTAACACCGAAAAGGTTATCTATCATATTGAATGGAATCAGTTGTTTAGAAAAAGAAGTAAACGATGCCTTAAAAGATTCAGCAGTGTACTGCGATGGTTGCTCTAAACAGGCACAATTAACACGAAGCATTAATTCGTTTTTAATAATAGATGTAGAAGATTGTTACAGAGATCATATAATCAATCAATTAAGAAAATACGAAAAATATTCATGCATTAAGTCCAAAGCTATGACTTCTAAACTCACAGATATTCCTAAAATTATGCAAATAAAAGACAAAATTTTTACTCTATCAGGAATTATTGGGTTTGTAGAGCCCAATGATCCCAATGGTATAGCTCATTATTTTATGATATTCTATCATGGACAAAATAAATGGGAGCTGCGCGATGGGTTAGCAAATCATTGCAAAGAAATTATTAATAAAACAAAGTTTCCAATGGCGTGTAAGATTGCTTCAGTATTATATGTCCAAAAAAGTATCCAAATGATTTTGACCTAGTGTGTCTATCAGAAAAAAGTGTATGGAAAGTGAGAAAAGAAATTTTGATATACTACGTCCATGTTCTCTATTGAAAGAATACAATATTCAAGCCTTAGGTTAAACATAATGCTGATTTTGCCAAAGCTAGTGAACGGATGTGAAATGTTTGTGTGTAACTTGAAAGCACTATTAAAATAAAAACTTGTATCCACGACCATCAGCATTTTTAATTGTTCCATAACTTCATAATTAGTTAACTCCAGTCGCTATATCCAATGAGATTTTGTTAGTTGGCCTGAACAATTTTTGGACTTCTGACTAGTCGCTTGGATTTTAATTCATGATGATTTTCTTCTCCTTATTATTAAGTTTGCCTGTATTGAACAAATGAAATAAATAGTTATAAAAAATTATTTTAATGCAATGATTTTTGTCGGGTTTTTACAAAGGATATACTACCTCTGGCCAATTTGACTATACGTTACTTATTTTTGAAATTTAATTTTCAGTGTCACATCAAAAATAAAATAAGCGGAGAGCTGATTTTTTGCATGGACATTTCTTGTGGGACGGTAAATCAATATTTGAAGTTGAATTCACTCCAAGTGATGTACTTTTAATTTCAACTGCAACATCATATCAATAATTAAAAAAGTCGGGTAAAATTTTTTATAACTGTTGTTACAGAGGTTTTATTAAGTTTAGCCAATAATATTTTTGGTCTCTTGAGTAACAACAAGTTTCAATTAGTTGAAAGAATGTTTGGATGAAGTAAAAATTATTCAAGCGTATTTAAAAACTTGTGTTCTTAGGTACCTAAATGCAATGTTCTTACCTCGACTTTATATCCGTATAATCCTTAGCCTTATCATTCATTGCAGTTGTTGATTGACTGGATGCGAGTATTATTTTGAGTACCCAAGAAGTTTCAATGTCCACAGTGCATGAATATCCGACACTTGAAGAGAAAAGTCCAAACCTCAATAACTACGTTACCTGAAATCAATACAACAATTGCACAAAGTATCCAGCTTTTTTCTACACGAAAAGTATATTGTGCAATGTTTTATAAAATTATACTTATCTGATGTTGATGATTCCTTGATTTTCTAAAGCCATTTAAGTACTTAAAGTATGCACAAACATATCTCAGAGATGTAAGCCAGAGTAAACAACGATCAGCTGTCTCCTATGGGCATGTGCACTTAACCCTCAGATTCCAGTTTTCTACGCATCCTCGTTATTCACAACAATTTTCGAAATAACGGAGATCCGCTGGTATTTTCAAGTATTAGACAGTAATCCGCGTGTGAGGAGGAAACGATTGCTACACTAATGTATGTCTAATAATATTTAAATCTGGATTATTTTCTAATACTAATGTCATAGGCCTGGCGCCTATGATTGGAATACAGGAACGGCGGAACAAAAGTTACTAGGATTATAACCAGCTTTCCGAGGAAAGTTTAAAATATCATTTTTTCAACAATTTTAATACATAATCAATGAAATGATGATATTTATGTAATCCGCTAATGAAGAGGAATCTAATTTCATAATAATAATTGGTTTTTACAAAGTTTTTATAGAAGATAGAGAATTATTAACTTTTGGCGCCGCACCCGAATCGGAGATTTTGTTTTTGCATTTATTAAAAAATAAAAAATCCGCAAGTGAAAATTCAAGTGGAGACTCATTCCGCAAGTGAAGAGGAATCGTTTTCCGTAAGGTAAGTTAATAAATAATAATATTTATTTATTCCGGGTGCTAACTTCACAAGTCTCATCGGATCTGAAAAATCTGATCGCGCTGATGGGGGCTCGACCCCTTGACCGAGAGGCAGGTGGTTTACCACGGAGCCATCGCCGGTCTATTATTATATTATTATATAAAAAAATATTATTTATTTTAGTTAATAAATATAACATCATTATTTTTCTATCATGTCTAAATAATTCCGAAAATATTTTGTGTGTCAAATACAATCCCAACTAGGTAAAATATCTGCGTCATTGTTTTTTATTTTATTGTTTATAAATTAATTATAAATGTGCAAATGACAAAATATCTAATGATTAAAATTTATTAAAGTGAAGTTCAATTATTATAAATTAAAAATAATTATAAATAGTCGAATTCTTACAATTGAAATATTCTGGTCGAAAAATCACATTAGATAGGTAAGTTATTTATTTATAAAAATTTACAATAAACTTGTATTTTAATAAATTTGAAATTTTTTAGAAATAATTAAAATATTTGGTTGCAAAAGTTCTTGATTTGTCGTAAAAACGCACCTGAATTGCGGTTTTGGTAAGTGGAATTGTAATTTTTTGTAATTTATTACCAGACAAAATAGTACAGAATATTTATCAGTGAAACTATCGATACATTGCAGAGGTAAACACAGTTACCGTATGCAGCTGGAGTTACATACATAGAGTACATTATAGTACAATACATAAAATATATAAAAAAATAATATAAAAGTATAAATATATAAAAAATTCTTACAAACTAAATAATGTAACTTCAATTACTATTAGTAAAAGAAGTTATTTTTGGCAACAAGTTTTCAGTTTAACTATAAAAGCTTGTAACGACCCTAAAGCAAGGGCAAAACAAAAAGAAATTGTAAAAAGAAAGTTAAAAGCGCGGACGTCGGAGACGAACTGAGGCGCTAAGAAAGTTCGAGAAACGGGAGTAGTTCAAAATGCGGATCAGCGCCGAACCAATGAGCGAGCAGCAGCAGCGGCGGACTGGAGGGGGAAGAAACAGCAGCGCTTCGGCGCAGGTGCGCGCCACAGCTTAAAAGGACGGCTCGCGCAGCTCCCAGCGTCATTCGCTCGAGAGAGCTCGAACGGTAAGGAGCAATAAGTCTCCTTAATCAAGTAGAGTCTTCTCGTAGCTACTTTTTTGGCGCGCGAGTTGAGAGACTTCGGCAATATGTCCGTTGTCTTGTACTCAGCGTTTTTAGAGTAAATAAATTTCAGCTGTATATTAACGTAGGAACAATAAATTATTTGTTCACATATATTATATATATATATATTTTTTTTTTTCTTGTACTTTCTATTTTCAGCTTTTCGTATAGTACTACTTCAGAGGCATTACGTCCTCTGAAGGTTAACTATACACATTTTTAAATTTTAAATAGAACATCTTCGAGGCATTACGTCCTTGGAGAAAGTTCTATTAAGGAGAGTATTTTAAACAGCAATACGTCTGTTTGGAAGAAATTCTTAAAACATTTTTTCTCTTTAAAACGATTTTCAAACATAAGTTCCATTTCAGAAATATTAGACTTGGCTGCAATATGTCAGCCAAGATCGAAATATCTTAAATAAGAAAATTATAAATTACAATAAATATCAAATCAATACATATATAATAAATTAAAATACCATGACATCCCGGACCACAAAAAATACAAAATAAAAATATTCAAGCTCGGGTAGGAGTGTTTCAAGTTATCCCTGATAAAGACGCAGTAACAAGAATAATATACAAAGAACTTTTTTTCTGTTGACTAGCTAGTTTTCTACCAAGTCAAAAACTTAAGCAGTTTAATTTTATTCAATTTTTAATTGAATTTAATTCAGATTTTTTTCTTATGTCTATTACTTTTAAATTGTTTAGCAGCGCGTTATAAGTCTGGATAGCTTTGGTATAACTATTTTTATCACTGATCCTATTTTTGTTCTTCGGTATGATTAAACTCTTTTTTCTGGTAATACTCGTAGAGTCTAGAAATTGCGTTTTGAGATTGTCGTAGTGGTATTTTAGAGCTTCAAAAGTAAAGAGCTGCTCTACGTTAATAGGATTTTCTTTGACAATAAAACTATTCTTATTTATTAACTTTAGTATTTTCTTTTGTAAGTTTTGTAGTAAATCTAGATTACTCTTATATGCTCCTCCACACGCTAAATTGCCATAGCTAATCATACTATGAAAAAACGCATAATATATAATTCTTAAAGTTTCTGTAGGCATTATGTTAATAAGCTTGTAGAAGATATAGACAAAATATTTAGTTTTTTTAATTATATATATTATTTGTTTCTCCCATTTCAGATTAAAATCAAATATAATTCCTAAATATTTATAATCTTCCACTCTAGTTATCAATCTATCCTGAATTTTTATTTCTATTTGAGTCGGTACACTATTGCAATAATACTACCGTAGGTCATGTATACTGTCTTATATTGCGCCTCTGCCCAGGTTTCACCAGTGGCTATGATAGCGGAATCATCCGCATACGATAATAGTGATTCCAAAAGAATCTCTTTTAGAACGTCATTTATATAAAATACAACAAGCAGTGGACACAAGATAGTACTCTGGGGGACACTGGTATTTATCAATATACTATCGCTTTCACTGTTTTCTATTTTCACTGTCTGGAATCTATTTTCAAGGTAACTAGATAATAGATCCAAAGGCAGCCCGCTTATTCCTATACAATAGAGTTTTTTCAGCAGTAGTTTGTGGTCGATAGTATCGAATGCCTTGGCCAAGTCTAGAAAAGTAACAATAGTTAATATAACAAAACTTAATAACCTTGTCTAAAACTTTTGCATAAGTTTTGTAATCGCGTTTAAGCTGTTCATTGTCTTTGTCCAGTTGCCATAAATTATATAGAAGTTCCTTTGTTTCACATGATTTGATAATGGCATCAGCGATCCAACTTTTTCGACCTTTGCGTTTGCAATTTCTTTGGTTCATTTTAAACAATTCTACACATTGTTTGATTTCGAACAATAGACTGTCAGTTGCCAAATTAGGATTCTGTATCAATATAATATCATTCTGGTTTCTAGATTGCGCGATATTAGCTAATTTTTTATAATTCAGAGATACTGTTGGTTTGTTGTTTTCAACTTTCATTTTATTAACAGCAATAAAGATCGGAAAATTATCAGTAATATATGATTTGAGTTTATAAGTTACCGTGTTCAGGTTACTTGTCTTTATGAGAATATTGTCTATACAGGATCCTTTGGCTACACCAACAGGTGGCCTTATTATATCTACAAAGCCCGGTATATAGCTCGTTTCAAAAAAATTGCATAGAAATTCTTGACTTACATTGTCGCAATCCAATATGTCAATATTGAAATCTCCTATGACAAAATAATTTTTAGTGTTTTTCTTTTTTTCCAAATATTTGTTTAAATCTAGGATAAACTCAGACTTAGGTATATCACGTGATCGGTAAATAGACGAGATCTCAATATTGCTATTATTGTTCAAGTTTATTCGCGTATTTACAATTTTAATTCTACCCTGTTGAACAATTTCCGTGTTTTGTATTAAGTTTTTATTTACGAAAACTATAACTCCATTATTTATATTTAGTCTACTTTCGTTATAGTAGGACTTGTATTCGTAATACCTTCCGCTAAATTAAAAACTTTGTAATTTATCTGATCAAAAGTTTCTGTAAGCATAACAACAGATGGTTTGACGATAAGGCTTTCAAATAGTATTTTGACTTTGTCAAAATTAGCGTTCATGCTCCTTACGTTTATATGCATAATTATATCATTTTTATTACTTATCGCCTTGTTTAGACCGTCAATACTACTGTATGTTTTTTCCTTCAGCATTGAATCCTTTTGTATTACATCCAGATAATCAAAGGTATTCATTTTTCAGTTTAATTTTTAGAGCTTCTTAGTCTCGTACTTCTCGGCTGAATTGGTGGCGGAATTGGTGGCTGCTGTTGTTGCTTGTCCATCTTCGACGTATGTGTTCGTTGCTGCTTGGCTGCAACAACTAATTCTAGTTTTTTAGAGGAGTTCGGTGGTTGTTGTGACTTCATTGCGATTGGTGTGGATGGGTGTGTTACCTCTATGGTAGGTTCCTGTTCCAGATTCTCCTGTTCCTTTCCTGTGCGTAGTAAACTGGTAGTATGGCTGGTCTCACAGGATAATCAGTAGACTCTATGTACATATTTATTTATTCTTTTTTTTTCTTTGTAAAAGCTGCAGAGGTTATGATCATTAGTTTCATGTCGAATATCTAGTTTTGTCTTGAATTCACTATTTGAGTAACAACATTTCAAACATTTTGCGGTTTCACTTGAGGCATGCAGTTTTATTTTGACATTTTTTACTGTTGTGCCCAAATCTTCCGCAGTTGTAGCAGGGTTTAATATTTATCGAGTCATATACTGTGCAATTTTGGTAACCAACAAAAATTTTGTTATTGCTTTCTTTGACAAATTTGTATATGTCAGCTGGAACTTCCATTAGTACTATGGTTAGTTTACTTGTTTTGCTTTTGTACATATGTTTTTTATAAGTGACGCGATAACTGGAGTAAAAACGTAATAATCAATTTAAAATTTTGAATATAATCTTTAATTTTAATTCAACGAGTGTATTTTTAAATAATCATAATAATGCCTTGATTCTATTAAGTATTATCACACCATTTCATGCAATAAGACGAATTAATAAGTCTCGCTGATTATATTATGATTTTTTTGCCTATATAATGCAGTTTTTTCTCTATATAATACATTTATTTAAATATTTAGATAAAACCTAGACATTTTGTGAACTAATGTAATCAATTACTTTTTTGAAAATGCATTATTGCATAAACAATATGCATTTGAAAAGGGCATGCCAAAGATACAGTCTGATGCAGTAATGAGGTCTAGATGCAATGATCTCCATACATATTTTTAACTTAGTAAATGGGAACCAGTCGCAGTATATATAATCCTTAAGATAAAAACAACTTAACATGTTGTTTAAACATTTTAAAACAAATCATCATGCAAAATTTTAATCATGTAAGTATAAGAATTTGAATTATAAATGAGAGCAAAAGAAAAATTCTAAATGATTCCGATTCCTTTTTTTTGAAATTGTTTTTCTCTTTTATTTGAAAAGTATTATACTTAGAGATGAGAAATTTTGCATATTGATTTGTTTGAACATGTTTAAAGAGAATATTAAATTGTTTTTATCTTTAGGATTATAGTTTTTATTTTGACATTTATACTTCTATTGATATTTCAGTGCTGAAGGCGTAGGATTGGAGATGAAAAGCCGAATAAAGACAATATAAGTCACTGTAGCCTGTTTCTAATTAATTAAACAAGTATCAATACACATAATTATATATCATACATCAACGCACTTTATAGACTGTATATAATTTTTTAAACATTGACTGCGACTGTCTCCCATATACTGAGTCAAGAATATCTGTGGAGATTATCGCATCTAGACCTTATCACTGGTGATCTTTAACACAAAGATACGACCTAATAATTCTAATATCAACACCTACATAAATAATTACACACATGTCAGAATAGTTTGTCAGTAAATGTTGAGCATGGTCATAAAATGATTGGACACGTAAGGTTAGGTTGTTACTCCTTCAACTCAGTACATGATATAGCTACTTGCAGTCAATGTTTCAATCATTATGGCACTATATACAATGTACTGATGTAAAATATATAATTTTTTTGTTTATACTAATCAGAAATTGTATATAGTGATAGTTTTACGTTAGCTTCTCTTTATTTGGCTTTTCATTTTGTATTCTATGCCTTCAGCGCTAAAATATCAACAGAAGTGTAAATATCAAAATCAAAACTATAATCTTTAAGATGAAAACAACTTAATATGCTGTTTAAGAATGTTAAAACAAATCACTATGCAAAATTTCAGCCCTGTTAGTATAATAGTCAAACAAAATTCAGAATGATTTTACAATTACATGTTTTTAAATTGTTTTTCTCTTTCATTTGAAAACTATTATACTTAGGGAGCTGACATTTTGCATATTGATTTGTTTGAACATGTTTAAAGAGAATATTAAATTGTTTTTATCTTAGAAATTATAGTTTTGATTTTGAAAATGAAAAGCCGAATGAAGACAAGCTAGTGAAAAATATTCATCGCAGCTTGTTTCTAATAAATTAAAAAATATACTGTATATACTGTTTTAAACATTGACTGCGGCTGGCTCCCATATACTAAGTCCAAAGAATATTTGTGGAAATCATCGCATCATGAAGCATTTATGCATATTTATGCAATTTTATGCATAAAGTATTTCAATTTTATAATCAGTAGAAGAATTGTTTATTGAGCTGCATTTTTTTCAGATATTGACCATATAATTCGGATTGAAGGTTAATGGTTAATGGTAGTTCAAGGCACTACAAAACTTGTAAGTAAGCTAAAAATATTTTTTGTATAAACTATTTTCTTTTTTTGCAGGTTTATAAATTTTTTTTCTTTTTTAGGTTTTCTACTTTTAATGGAGGTTGTGACGGCAGCATAATAAACTAGGACTGATAATTGAGAATAATTGAGTGAAGTGAAGTTTTATATTACAACTGATCATAGCGTATATACATTTTTTTTTCGATATATGATAATATAAAAAATTGCTTAAAACATCTCTAGTTGTTGGTAAATAATTACTCTAAAAAAAATTAACTTTTAAAAAAGTAAAAGGTTAAGCAAGTTTGATGTATTCCGCAAAATTATCGTGGATGTTAATCACGTAGCATTTCAGATATTACAACAATTCTTTTATTTGTCAAAATTAATTGTGACAACAAATTCTGTAGCAAATTATGTAATAAATGTGATCATGGATAACAAAAGTAATGAGATCGATGGAAAATAGTCAAGTTTTAAATACATCAATAATATTAATAATTCAGTAACAGAAACTATTACTATACAATTTATATACTAAATGTAAGCAATGAAATTACAGATAAAATAGAACTGAAATCAATCAAACAAAGTCAAGTTTATTATATTTAATCATAATGAAGCAAAAAGAAATTGTTTTGTTCAATCAAGGGCTTACTTGACTTAAAGTTTACTTATATAATGATCAATTAGGAACAACTCTCAAGATACTTGCTACGTAACTTGCCATGCCCGTTTCATTTTGTTTATTGGTGAACAACTAACGTTTTTTTATATGTTACAACGTGATATGCAATTGATAACTTTTTTAACTTTGTGCATATATTATATTCGTATACTTATTAAGAGTTTTTGAGTATGCAAAAGTTAATTGATATAAATTTTTTTTTAAATAATTTTTTCTACATATTTTTTTTTTATTTTGTGACCGACGGAGAGGAGACGAGTCGGAAAGCGAAAAAGAGTAGACGGTGGGTAGGATCGAACCCGGGACCCCGAGATTGCGACGCCTGGAGCTCTACCACTGAGCTACCGCCTACGATGCATGCGCATGCATGCATCGAAGTGCAGCTCGGCCAGCTCTTATCGCTGACTCGTCTCGCAGCTCGCGTTGCAGACGTGTGCGTCTGTGACACCACCCCCCTTTGAGACGAGCCGATCTCGGCTCGTGAACTTCCTTACCGATCGGCAGGTACTGCTTATGCCTCTTACGTGTAGCATAGACACTGGGCTGCAGTCTGCACTTAACCACACAGGTCAGATGCCAATACGCTTGATCGCACATACTGCGTGTGTCGACCAGAGGCGGGCCTTTTTAATTCTGATTCCGAGGACAAGCTGATCAGAGGAGTTGTTGGAGGGTAATGTAGGAATCTGTGGGATTCGGACACTTAGTAGATCTATTTATCCGGGCTCTAAACCGGCGATCTACCGCACGAAGGGATGCCAAGTGTGACGGACGGAGAGGAGACGAGTCGGAAAGCGAAAAAGAGTAGACGGTGGGTAGGATCGAACCCGGGACCCCGAGATTGCGACGCCTGGAGCTCTATCACTGAGCTACCGCCTACGATGCATGTGCATGCATTAAAAAAGTTAAAAAAGTTATCAATTGCATATCACGTTGTAACATATAAAAAAACGTTAGTTGTTCACCAATAAACAAAATGAAACGGGCATGGCAAGTTACGTAGCAAGTATCTTGAGAGTTGTTCCTAATTGATCATTATATAAGTAAACTTTAAGTCAAGTAAGCTCTTGATTGAACAAAACAATTTCTTTTTGCTTCATTATGATTAAATATAATAAACTTGACTTTGTTTGATTGATTTCAGTTCTATTTTATCTGTAATTTCATTGCTTACATTTAGTATATAAATTGTAGTTTCTGTTACTGAATTATTAATATTATTGATGTATTTAAAACTTGACTATTTTCCATCGATCTCATTACTTTTGTAATCCATGATTACATTTATTACATAATTTGCTACAGCATTTGTTAAGTCACAATTAATTTTGACAAATAAAAGAATTGTAATATCTGAAATGCTACGTGATTGACATCCATGATAATTTTGCGAAATACATCAAACTTGCCTAACCTTTTACTTTTTTGAAAGTTAATTTTTTTTAGAGTAAAATGTAACGTTTTATTTAATTCAGAACTGGCGAGAATCTATGTATAGATGTATGGATTTTACTGGATTTATACACGTTAAAGTAGTTAGCAATTTTGCAATGTTAAATAAGACTTTTAACTTTTAGGGCACGAATTCTGAGTTTCGCGATTGACGCGAATATATTATAACGTACAAAATAATCAGTCGCGGTATAAGATAGTTGCGACGCCCGAAAGAAAAAGAATCGTATGTATTTAAGCTCGACACGCGCGGAAATGCTTTTCGAGATTCAGAGGTGAAGAAAAGGTACAGCTGGTAAGCAGCTCTCAAAAACATGCAGGTAAAGCCGTAAACGAACAGGTCGGGCGCAACATAACGTTCAGCGTTAAGCCTCTGCAGCTATAGCTATCATAAAAATGGGAAAAACCCACCCGCCCGCTCCGAACGGCCTGGCGACGCTTTATACTGCCCTTCTGTCTCGGTTCTATGAATCTACGTGCAGTTACTATTTCGCGTATTCGTTAAGTATCTACAATCAAGCTTTGAATTTGTCGAAAGTATTTATAAGAGAGAAATATAGATTGATTAAAGAGAGATTTATTTTGTACTGTTACTTAACTTTTGCGTTAATATTTAAACTGTTATCAGGAAGATTGGCTCGACATCTTCCTGTACTTATTTAGTTTTTTTAAGTTTAGATTCTAAGTTCTTTTTTTTTTTTTTTTTATGTACCATCCCTATGTACAGACAACTAAGTTTGTCTTTATAGGATGTCTTTTTATAAGACATATGCATATGGTCTAAATAAATAAATAAAAAAATAAATAAATAATCGTCCTCTCGATAAGATTCTGCGAGATCGAAATTTCTCACACTCGTTTCCTCTGATACGAGTACTTCGTTTAATGCTTCATTCATGGCGTCAAACGTGTACATGGGTTTGTTATTTCAAATAGTCTGGAGAGAATACTTCTGCTTCTTCGCAATCTTGATTATTTGTTATCAAAAAGCGGACTTTTTTTCGCTTTCTCGACATTCCGGTGACATGCAAATATCCTTTGGCGCCGTCTCTCAAAACTATTGCGGTCACTTGATGCCTTTTGTTTATAAGCCCGCTCGATCGGGACTCATTACTCTTCTCCTCGGAGTCCCTCATCTCCATAAATTTCTTACTATCGTCCTTCCCTTTGTTAGTTGTATAATGGCGTTTTTCACTTTCACCCTTGACTTCGGGGTCTGAGGTATCTGTGTTGGCATCTAACAATTTCCTTATTTCATTGTTTATTCTCGAAGTCCTTAAGTTTGGCGCCAGTTTTCTCCTTATTTTACGCTGTCGCTGAACGCAAGAATCGTTGCCAGATCGTTCGCTATCTGTTGAATTTTCGATAAATTTCTTCTCATTAACAACATATGACATATCCACAGGACTACTCAAATCATTAATATTATCATTACTTACTGTACTTCGTGATTCACTATTACTTTGCGTTTCTTTATTTATTTTTGTCACTCCATTCTCATACTTATTCTCAATAATCGGCGTTCGACCTCCGTGGCACAGAGGTTCGACCGCACTAATAGTCAAAACTTGATTTTCGTCGTCGTCACTTGTCTTGTCGTATTCTTTAATCCCGCACTCTCTAGTATTTTTCACATTGCTTTTCTCTGGAACCTTGCATCTCCACCAACTAGGCATATAATATTCATCACTCTTATCTATGGCCGTTATCACTTCTTTAATTTTCTTCTTTTTTTCTTCCGTGCTAAAATATTGTTCGGTTACTTCTCTCAACAATTCCGCTTTAATATTCAATTTTTTTCATAACTCATGCCTTTGATCCTCATATATACTCGTTTCATTATCTCCGTATTTCATTTTATGTTCATAAACTAATGAACGCTTTATATCATTAAACATATCCGTTTTGAGTCTGTTATCGATCGCACATGATCGTTCTGGTGAAAAGTTAATGCCTTCTTCACACTCTACTTCTCTCAAGTACAATCGTCCCAAAAGCCTTTCATATTTTTCCATTACTTCTAAAACTGTGTCGCTTTCGCATATGTTTTCGAAATCTCTGTCTTCCTCGTAATTGGCTGCAACGTCCTCTTGGCTCTCATTCGTTTCACTGTCGTTGAACATGATAACTTTCGTGTCAATTACACTCGTGAATTCACTCCGCGGCGAGACATTCTCGTCAACGTCATACGTTTTCGTAATCGTCTTTGCATTAACTAATATGCCTGTTGCTTCATTCACTTCCTGGAAATTTACAACACGGCTATCCTAAAAATTCTCAGAATCATTAGAACAATCAGCCCTTTTATTCCATAGGGGCCCCGTAATAAAATTGTTCTCCCGGCTCTCCTGGCTCGGTGAACCCTCAATATTAACTACCAGCAAATCCTTTACACAAGCATGATTTACGATTTCGCATCAACGTAGAGTGGTTGTCTCGGTACTTGACACTGAACCATTTGTATCAAAACAATTTCCAACATCATTTAGTTTTTCATTTCCCCTCGAAGACGTTGCATTTCCGGTATAATTATCTACGGTCTGTTGAGTATGGTCGTCTCGCAAACCTATTGTATCGGTTTCCTCGAGAGCCTCTCCGATACGACTCTCTCGTCTACATTATTCTCTACACTCCCTCGATCGTCGCCATAATCGTCATTTGAAAGAAATTGTAGATTATTAATAAAAGGGTATTCTGTATTTGCTAGTTCAAGACAATTTCTTTCATAGCAGATTTTCGCGTTAGTTTGTTGAAAAAAATCACTGCCTAATATCCCCGCTTCTTTTATAGGAAAGTTATCCGAAACTATGTGAAAAAAAAAATTTAATCCGTCGTAATTAACGGTTATTGTCCCCAACGTTTTGATTGTGGATGCGGTGATTCCTCTTAATAAGATTATTTCGCGTGAATTGATAGGTAAATAAATCGGAACATGGGAAATTTTTAATAAATTCGGCGATGATCCCGTATCTAACATGAAAATCGCGGGACGTATTAATTCTTTAATATCAATCTCAACATTAGGCGCGCAATTTTTCTGATTCAGATTTACTGTTGTCTCGTAGAGGACGTACTCGCTCTCTGGGCTTCGGGGGTCGGGCGAGCATTCGAAGCGGCAGTCTCTCCGCTCGCACGAGGATTGCCGCGATCGTTTCCCGTCGGCAAATTTCCTTCTTGCGTATCCCTTATAAATTTAAAACAATTCCGTTTGGCATGACCTGGTTTCTGGCAATAATAACAAATGAAATTTTGATCTTTCAAATCGATTATTATTAGAGGTGTTAAAACTGGCGTCCCGAGCGAAATTGTTGTAGCGGAAATTTCTCCCAAATCCATTCGAATTATTATCGCGATTATATGATTGCTGCCTATTATCCCGATTATTTGTACTGTTGAAGGACGAAAAGCGGCCATTATTGGGATTCCAATTCGATTGTTGAGGCCGACTATTATTCAATTGTAGGCAAAATTTTAAGCAATTCATTGCAGCGTGCCCAACTTCGTTACAAAAATTACACATAATCTCTGGTGTAGATTCTACAATGTTTACTCTCCGTGTTTCCTTTGTTTTTAATCGCGAATCCTCCCGCCTCGAACCATCGTCACTTTCTCCGGTGTATGCAAAATCCCTTTCAATTTCAATAGTCTTTTCCCTCGCTTTCTCGAGTGTCTTTACTTCGCCCATACGCGTCTGGATCTCCCAACGAAGCCCTCTGATGAAAAATCTAACACAATCTTTTTCTAAAGCAAGTTCAAACTCATCTTTATTAATTGCTCTACCTTCGCGAACCGCGGCTTTTTTGATTTCTTTCTCTATTTCTCGAAGTCGATTCGAATAAACGACAACACTCTCCGTAGGTCACTGCTTAATTTCTGCTAATTCACCGGAAATTTCATGATACGTTTTCGACGACCCGAAATTATTTTCGAAAAATTGAATTATCTGATCTATGGTTTTGAACTGCTGCCCTCGGGCGCATGCTAACGCGTCTCCAAAAAGTCGCATACGAATAAGGCGCGCACAGTCTTCTTCGTGTCCCGTCGGCAGAATATCTCGGGCTTCCGCACAGTTATCAATAAACAGTGTTAATGAAATATTCAAACCATTGAATCTAGGAATTAGCTCAAGAGTGTCCTTGAGTGAAATGCCTTTTATTTGAGGAGCCATGTCGACTTCGTTTCCGCTATCGCTACTTTCGTTATAGAAATTTAATCGCGTTTTTGGAGTGACACTCGGCACGATATTTAATATATTTCCCGTCGGTGTGGAGAACTGCTCGTTGTTGTCGTTATCGTTATTTACGCGCGGACTAGTTTTGAATGCGTCAACTTCCCAAAAATTAGAAATACGTTTGTAGATAAAATCGTAGACGTGAGTGAATTTCTCTCCTTTCCTCAACTTTTCGCTTAATTCGTCAGTGTGTTCGGGACTTTGAAAATAATCGTCGAGCACTTCTTTCTTGATGTAAGGGCTCAATTTGTTCGTCAATTCATTAATGAATTTATTGCGTAATTCTTCGGTTTCTCGCGCTACTTCAGTTGCCGACGACTCTAACGATTGTTTAAATATCGACGCTAATTGTTCAATAGCCAATGCCTTTCCCGCAGTTACGTTATTTTCGTTCTCCCCTTGAGACGTGAAATCGGCGGTCTCTGTGTCAGCAACGGTTACAACTTCAATCCTCGAATTTTCGTTAACGACAGCGATTTCCGACTCCGAATTTACTATGGGATTAGACGTATTTTGCACACTTTGGTCGTGTAAATCGTCAGACAAATTTAAATTAACAATAGCTTTATTTATTGCCTTTTCCAGTTCTTGGGGATTGTTTTGTGGAAAGGTAATGAGATTCTCCGATGCAATATAATTTGCAAATTGATTAGAATCAGTAGGTGGCGCAGTCCCTTTATTACCCGGGTCAACACTCAAATCTACCTGCTCGCTTCTACCCAACTGCAATAGCGATGGTCGAATTCTAATGGGTTTCGGAGGGGCTTTAGGGTTCGTAATACTTTCGCGCGATGGTTTAGCTAAAATATTGTCCTCGTCGTCTGTTAATTTATTTTCTCTGTATGAAAAGAAAGGGCTCTTTTCTGTACTAAAATTACTAGATCGGAGTGCTCTCCTCGCTTTGGGACGTTGGTAAGGGTTATCTAAATTATACTTTGAAAGTTGATGATCCAATCGTTTATAACTACGATTTGCTCTTTTCTCAAACTTTGAATTTATAATGGCGTCGTTTTTCTTTGACTCCGCGTATTGATTCAAGTTTTCTAAATCACTACTCAAAAGGCTATCGTTTATTTCGAACTTGTAATCTCCGCGCGTTTTCGTTACGTTCTTGTCGCGATTAATCACTGTTGTATCTTCGCCGCTGCTACTCGACATACTTGACTTTTTCGCGTGACTCATTTTTTAAAATTTTCTCTCTTGAGTTTACTCGATTGAATTACCCTCTTAGCAAATGCGAATAGTGCGTCAAACTTTTTTCCGATTTCAATTTGAAATTCCGACAACTCAACGTTACTTTTTGGTTTTTCTTTACTTTTTGCTGCCGCGGCTTGGAGATTTTCTGCCAATGAATTCGCCTTTTTCAATAAAATTTCTTTTTCAATTGCTAATTTTCGCAGAAATCTCAATTTTCCACCTCTTCTATTTTTTCGTGGAGCGTCAACTGATTGCTCTTCAGTATTAGAGGGACTATATAGTGACTCAACATTTACAAAACTCCAAAATTTATCAAATGTTAAATATATCGGACTCTAAGTTTTACTAAAATCTGCGGAACCGGACTCTGCTCGGGCAGAGCTTCCGCGTGGCGAACTTGTGAGCGAGACTGTTCTTTAGACCCGGCGGACGAGGGCCTTATATACTCGAAATCGCCCTCACCGATACCCTTTACGCACGTAGGTAGTAATGAACATTTGTGAATAGCACATCCAATCAGAGAGCTTAAATGCTGCATATTTCCTTATATAGTTTCTCTAGGATTGTTGCTGTAGGCATTTTTTTAAAAGGCATTCTTTTGTACTTGTAGCGGCGATGGGTTTTTCTCTCGCTCCCCTATGTAGAGTGTATTTCCTCTTTTGTGGGTAGAGTCGCCGCCGTTGACTTCGAGACCTTATATCTATACACGAGTGCAAGTGGTCTAGGACTCCTTCTATTTATGCTCGTTAATATGCCGTCTTCTTGTAACAACGACGATATTCACGTATGCTCTCGTCTTCTTCTGCACTCATGACCTCGGTGTAGTATTCTCATTGGTGTTGGGAGCGCACGTGCACTTGCTGTTCGAACGCGTGCCATCTCCTTCATAATGTTCTCGTAGATTTTAAGACGAAGCCCTCCTGCTGGTGTTGCAAGTGTACAGGCACTCGCAGTTCGGACGCGTGGTTCTTTCTTCGGCAGATTTGCACAAGGCTCTCCTTCTGATGTTATATATATATATATATATGTGTGTGTGTGTGTGTGTGTGTGTGTGTGTGTGTATATGCACGTATACTCGCTGTTTGGACACGCATTTCCTTCTTCTCGGTACTCTCGCAGTCTCAGACGCAATTCTTCTACTAGTGTGCTTATTGGCAATGTATGTGTATTCATTGTTCCCAGTGTAGCTCGTTTGCCCGAATTTATGCGGATCAGTCTCGCGTGATTTTAATTTATGATACGTATTTTCCATAGTCTCTTAATTATAAACTCACGGCGTTACTCTATTCCTTATGTCCGGATTTAATCTGATTATCAGACATTCGCTATTATTTTGATATTCGAAATTTCGCGTGATAATTATTTACGTGCTATATACCATTTGCATATTATTTGTTATCGCTGCTCGTGTCGTCAGCTCTCTTTCTCTCATTTCCTTAATTTATTCAAGCGGCTGCGCTTTAGAGTTTTCCCTATGACCTATTGGGTGGTCTCGACTAGCTGCTCCTAGACCCGGCGCTTGCTCTGTCTTTCGTGTCATCCTATAGGGAAGGGCATTGACCTATATTTTTAATTCGACCCATTTAAATGTCTTCCTGCTTAGCTTTATATAAATGCGAAAACTGAGCATTTCACAACACCTAGACACCGCCCTCGAATTCTTTCTACACCTAGACACAAAAAACTACGAAGCACACCACGTAGACCTCGTCATCGGCCACCCTGTGCATCTAGACGCCGTCCTCGTATGGTTTATTCACCTAGACACTAAAAAAAAACACGGTGCGCCCCACCTAGATGTCGTCATCGGCTACCCTGGCTACCTAGTTACTATTACTGTTCCAGAACGCAGACTATGCACCGGCAACCTCTACCGCGCCACTTGAGAAGTATTGCAGGCAGCATGAAGAAAAATGTGGGAAAGCAATATTTCTCATTAAGCCAATACACCTTGTTAGCGGCCAACTTCAGGGTCTAACCACTGGTCAGACCAAGCGTATTGTATATAAATATGAGACATAACACGAATAAAGCATGTTTTTTGTCAATATTTTTATTGACAATTAAACATAATCATCAAATAAATATGTCCAAGTCAAAAAACCACAACCACATTATAATCAATCGTAAATAATAAATTAAATCACTTGCTGCGGCCAACTTCACGGTCCTACCACTGGTTTCACTGAACCAAAAAGAAATACTGAAATCGAGCATTTGGAAATACTGACTCGATTATTTTGTAAAAACACGACTTGTTGGCCAATATTTTTGTTGAAAATCAAAGTTTATCGCACGATATGCTAATATACATAAGCATATTGCTTCCTCCTCAAGAGGAAGCTTTGTAATAGTAAAATTTTCAGTTTTGCTAATACTTCGTGGAAACGCATTTGGAGGTGTTTTGAGTACGAATCATACGTTTTTAGAAAATGTCCGTGCGGATGGCTGTGTGTGTGTGTGTGTGTGTGTGTGTGTGTGTGTGTGCGTGTGTATGTACGTATACCGCCATAATTTTGGAACCATGCGACGGATCGTAATAAAATTTGACATGCGTATATTTTTTCTAATTCTGAATTTAGGTCATTTTTTGTTTTATGATTCTGACCATTTTATGGCCATATTATAGCCATTTTTCTATTTTTGAAAAAATATTTTTGCTTTTTTATAATGATATGATTTATACAATATATTCAACAATAGTGTATCTAAAAGAACATAAATTTGTCTACTTTTTCCCGCAAGATTTTCTAGATTGACTGATCTGTTCATTTTTTATGATATAAAAGGTAATTTTTCGATAAACATATATAACTCAAAAAATAAATAGTTAAATGTTTTGAAAAAATTCATGACAATAAAAAACAACGATATCTACTAGTTGTAAAAATTTTAAGCAATTTTGGCGACTAGTTTTTGAGATAAAAATCAAAAACTAAAAAAAATGTTTTTTTTATGTCGTACGATTACGGGAGTAAAAAGGTTTAAATTGAGTTGAAATTTTAGGAAAAGATTGATCTTTTGATCACTTCGGCTAGGTTCTTTTTGTAGCTTATGAAACCTTTTAGTTTAAAAGATATTAAGATTCAAATTCTTCAACTCTCACCCTGTATACTCTGTGTGACTGAACATTATTATTTTTGTTAAACCATATAATTTGATAATTAAAGCTTAGTATGTTTTGAGAGTTTTCATGGTTTTAGAAAATGGGTTTTAGAATATGGATTTACCATGGTTAAAATACAGGTAATATAACCTAATATTAGTATAAAATTTATATAACAATTATAATTTATTTTTGTTATTATTTATAAGAAGTTTATTTTTCAGAATTTAAAGGTGGTGTGCCCCCTTAAAGCACGTAGTCTTTATTATAAGATCTTTTGCCGCCGCGAAATTTATGTCTCTAATACCGTTATAGTTGCTGGTCTCGTGCAAACTTTCCTTGCCTATAGTGGGCCTAAACATTTCCTCTTTCCCTATTTTAGCCTTGAAATCCCCTACTACTATTTTGGTGGCGTAACACGCGAATCGATCGATTAATTGTTTTAATGGTTCGTAGTAAACATCCTTGACCTCTTCCTCTTTGGCCTCCGTAGGACAGTGTACGTTAATAACCACGTAATTATACCACGCTCCTTCGATGATGATATACGAGAGTCTGTCGTTCACGAATTTGAAACTTTTAACAGCGTGTATAATTATTTTGCTAACCAGAAAACCGGTACCTGAGGAGTGTCTGCTCGCGCCTCCGAATATAAAGGTGAAGTTATCTTTTGTTAAAATCCCGCTATCTTGCCACCAAGTTTCTTGTATTGCTACTAAATCTAATTCGCGCTCGCCAGCTTCTTTTAGGATTTCCTGGTACGTGCCTGCTCTGTACAAACTGCGCACATTCCACGTTCCCACCTTTAAGTACCTATTGGTTTTGGTTTGGTTTTGTTTTTTTTTTAGCCATGATAGTAAGTTAAACCCGCGCGTTTTGGATCCTGTTCCGATCGTAGGTGAGTCAACCGTTCTAGAGGTGATAACCCCCATACCTCTCTAGAACTAAGTATGAGAGCTTTCTGACTTTGATGAGGACGGAGTCAGCTCATCGTCGGACACACTACGGTCTGATTCTCGTATCCTAACGCCCCCCTGCAAGGCAGCGCGCCTTCGCTGGCTTCGTTACCGCGTAAGACCAGGTGACGAATCATTCTACACATCCCCTTTCGGGGCAGTTGTCATCGCTCCCGTATCCTCCCCGACAGCAGGATTTTTGTAATGTGTGCTAGAAGAGATAGATTATAGACATAGTGAGGTAGAAAGAGAAAGTGAAAACAAGAAATATTGTTGAGTGTTCGTTGTTGTGGTGGTGTTTGCGTAGTGTTTCTAGATGAATGCGTTCGCCAGTGTGGGCTCATCACACCCAGGCCCGGGCCTATCGGCTGTCCGCGGCTGCTTATTTGATTTATTCGCAGCTAACCTCTTTCTCAGGGGTCGTTCCTCTATCCGCAACCTGAGGACGCGCAGTGTAGTGGTGATAGGCACCCACCCCCCACATAGCATGAAAGCTTTTTGAAAGCTTTCAGAAAGCTTCCTTGAAAGTGTAGGAACCTTGCAAGAATATTCCATGGAATCTTCCTGGATGCTGAGAATGTCCACTTCAAATCGAATAGAAGGTTTTCTGAAAGGTTCTAGAAATATTAATGAAATCTTTTGGAAGATTTCAATAATCTTCCAATATCTTTCAGTATTGTTAGAAAAATTTAGGTAACCTTCTATGAAGGTTTGAGAAAAAATTTCTAGTATAAGATGCATCAAAACTAATTTTTCTATTTATTTTATTCATTTTAAACTTATTATTAATACTTATTATTATTCAGTTTTATTAATTTATTATTCATATTGTATTATTCTGTAACAAAGAAATGAAATTAAATTTTTCACCGGCGGTGGGAATCGAACCTGGATCACCAGCGTGGTAGTCAAACATGCTATCCGTTTACCTAAACAGAATTGTTATGTTTAAAAGTTCAGATCTGATATATTAGCTACCTCAACGCGTAAACTAAAACTAATAATAAATAAACATTAATCAAAAAATAATAATAATGTATGATGATATATAAAGTAACCAAAATTCTAATTACTGCTTGAATTAACTTTCATGAAGATAAATAATCTGAATTCCATATGAAATGCGAACGGGAATCTTTGTGAAAAGGTTCAAGAAATATTGCACGAAATCTTTCCTGAAAGGTTACAAGATGCTTTTGAAAGATTCACTATCACGTTCAGAGTTGAAAATTTTTTTAATTCTATATGAAACTTACAGAAAGATTGCCGCGACTTTTCCTGGAACCTTCTTTGTAATATTATGGATAGCTATTAGAAATGGTAACAGAAATCTTTCTTGAGAGGTTTAAGAAATATTGTACGGAATCTTTCCTGAATGGTTACTGGAAGCTTTTGGTAGATTAACTGTCACGTTCAGAGTTAAACATTTTTTTAATCTTATATGAAGCTTGCGGAAAGATTGTAGTGATTCTTCCTGGAACCTTCTTTGTAATATTATGGATAGCTATTAGAAATGGCTATTCCCCGTTCCTTTTTGTTGTTGGTGTGAATATGAAATACGTCCACTATACATATGAGGAAATCTAAAAAGCTTATTATAATAGTAAGAAACTAGCGCGCCACGCGCGGCCTAATTTTGGAAATATTAGAATAAACTTGAACTGTATGTTGAATTTATATTGTATCTTCAATAAGTTTTAACTTGAAACGCTTTGTCCCCTATGATAAGTTCAGTAAACAGATGTCTAATGGCTCGCGGATACCTTTTCAGTGTTCATGATGATAATCTTCTGTTTGCAAATGTGAATTATGTGACTGAGACATGTGGTTTGACGGTATTCATACTTAAAAGCTGCCTTGTTTCAAATTTGTATGCAGAGATCAGTGGTCTGAATCTCTCAATAATTATTTATGAGTTTGATTTTGTAATATTTTTCTGTATGTCTAGGTGTATAAAAACATCTGCATTTGTTGCATTATGGTCTACTGCGTCTACCGGAGTCAACCTAAGGATACTGATGGTGTTGATAACTGAGCTATCAAAATCTTGGAGTTGGAACGTAACTTCATTCAAGACTATGGCACTACTATACTTCTACTATACGTATCTATAATCATGTATTTTAGAGGCTGGTTTTTCTTTAACAGTTAATTAAATTATACAGTCATTGTTTTCCAGTTTTATTAATTAAATTCTATTTTTCTTGTAGGTGAAAAAAAAACAATTTAAAATGGAAGGACTCAAGAGGATTTTCAAGAGGATTTTAAAGATAGTTAACAGAAGATTCAAGATTTTATCAAGGTTTGATTTAGTAATAGGGTTTCATTTAGAAAATGTATTATAATAGCATAGTTTAGAGGGACGTGTCAGGCTTTTCAGAGCAGGCTGAGATATCGAATCTCACACATTTTTCGCACTGGGTCAGATGGGGCATGTTGCAGCGAAGTTATTATTGAATTTATGTATCAAAAAATCGCTTCTAGGTATGTTGTATGTCAAAAAGTATTAAAAAATATCTTTGCCACGGTAAAAAATTGTATTTTAAAATTGTTTACAACTTTTACATTTAATATTTTTATGTAAAACGTAAATACGAAAAGTTTTATGGCAAATAATTGGTTTTTTAGCTGTAAAAAATCGATTTTGAGCTGTAAACTCAAGTTATAATAAGCATTTTAATAAGCATTTTCATGATTTTATAAGAATGGAAAAAAGTTGTATTTTTCAAAGATATACAATTTTTCCATTTAACTTTTTTTCGTAGCATGCTTAGAGTTCGTGTTACAGCTAAAAAACCGTTTTTAGCGATTTTTGAAGGTGACCGCATTCTGCGTATATGTGCAGGATCAAGTACAATATAGGACCGTCACCTTACTATCATGAGAGGAGATCCCAAAAAAATTTTTAGCCTGATTGACTAAAGTCGCTCAGAGATAATTGCATCACAACAAAATTTTTATTTAAAATTACATGTAATTACATGTAAAATCAAACAAATTGTGCCCGCGATTCAAAACAAAGTATCCTCCTAAAATTTCAGCCCGATTGGTCGAAAATTGCGTGAGATATCGCATCTCACACATTTTTCGCGCACGAAACTATAAGGCACTTCCGTGTCGCGGTCGTGCCTAAAAAGAAGCTACCTCCCGGCCTCCGCTAACCGCAATGTTTTGCTCTGTTTAACTTTTCGGCGATATAAGTGAGTGCGTAGTGGAAAAACGGAAACAACGACGCGATGCAGCAGTGTTATATGTAGTTTTAAAATCAGAACACAAGTGCTGCTATGGTGCCTATATGTGTTTACAAGCAACATCTGCTCACCGCGATCCCGCTCGCGGATCAGCTGCTCGCGGTTGTTTTTTTGTAAGACAGTGCAAAAGGTATTCAAAAGTGATGCACCCGGAATGGCACCGACGATGCGATGTGTGAACAGTGTGAGTGTCAGTTCATGAAGAAGTGCTGCAGTATAGGAAGACATGTAGCTCGAACAAGAAACTTGAGTTCTTGCTTGGAGGTTATCCTCTTATTTTTTTGACTGCTCCTGTGGCTGCTGTCCTGCTCATTCTATTGATGTGCTGATACATTCTTCTTGCAAGATACTGCCTGGATGAAGATTCACTATCGCATAAGATCTACGACTGGTTTTTCTTTGTTCTTGTGTTCATTATGTTTATAACAGATATCTATTGTGTTATTTGCAGTATAATCAGTGTAATATTGTGATCTATTTTTCAGAGTTAAATCAGTATTATAATTCCGATGCCTCCTGAGATCACCCTGGACTGGATTCACTATCTCTGCTGGTTGGCGTTTCTAGGTACTTCAACAGCCTCAATACGTCTCTGGGGCTGAATTTACGGTATCTAATCGTGTTGCTTGGCATCTCTGGCTGATGTAATCACCAGGAGACGACCTTATAACAGCATTTGAACTCTCTGGGAGTGCTGGTTGGCGTTTCTAGCTGGCTCAACCACCTGCGAATGATCCTGGAGCTCTATTTCTACTATCCGGCATCCTGTTTGGCGTTGTTAGCTGATTGGACCACCTTGAGACGATCTTGCAACTGAATTGATGCTGTTTTGGAATATTGGTTGGCGTTCTTGGATACTTCAACTATTTTAATACGAATCTGGATATGGATTTATACAATCTGAGAAGGTAATTTTGAAAATATTAGAATAAACTTGAACTGTATTTTGAATTTATATTGTATCTTTAATAAGTTTTAACTTGAAATGCCTTGTCCCCTATGACAAGTTCAGTAAACAGATATCTAATGGCTTGTTTTTCAATGTTCATGATGATAATCTTCTGTTTGTAAATGTGAACTATGTGACTGAAGCATGTGATTTCACGGTATTCATACTTAAAAGCTGCCTTGTTTCAAATTTGTATGCAGAGATCAGTGGTCTGAATCTTTCAATAATTATTTATGAGTTTGATTTTGTAATATTTTTCTGTATATATAATATAATCAAACAAATGCAGAAGTTTGTATACTTAACTGTCTCCACGCCTATGCTCAGTGCTTCCGTTTAAATGTTTGAATTAAAAAACTACGGAGCGCATGACCCGCACCCTGTCATCGGCGAGTCTAGACACGTAAACAGCATATACGATAATATGTACATCTGCGCACCAAAAACGACGGAGAGCACAACTTAGACGCCGTCATTGGCTATGAAATCCTTAAGGAAAGTTATGAAATCCTTAAGGAAATTGTCAAATGGTTTTCTCTATTTTTATCAATATACGCTAATGAATGTAGTGAAATCAGTTTTAAAAATGCCAAGTGTTAAAAATCAGCACACTAGGAAAAAAACATTTCTTACGATCGAAGAAGAATTAATCTAAAAACTAATCCGAATCATCTTGTGCAAAGAAATGAGCAACATCATAAGTATAAAAAATTCCAGAAAATTCCTCTTAATTATAGAAGAATCATTTAAACACAAAGCGGATTTTGATCTTGAATAACTATAGTGAGATTAATTCTTCTTGGAGTAAGCAATGATTTTTGTCAGTGCTGGTAAGCTAGAATATGCTGACTAGTTTATAACAATTAAGATAATTATACTTTACAAAATTATTATGTTAATGCTTACTTGCCGTCCCGTTGTCTTGTAGTCTACGATGTGCATGGAGTAAATTATATGCATACTATTTACTAAAAACAACTTATCGATTACTTAAAGATAAATCTCCGATAAAATATTCAAATTTATCGCCTTTTCAATCAAGCCAAATCGTAAAGCAAAATTATTAACGTATAAATAATATTATGATACCAAAACTTCTTACTATTTTTGCAAATTATTAAATTTTGCATTGAGATTTTTTCTTTGCAACAAACATATATTTGAAGATTTTTACGACAATATGCTGATAGTAAAGCTCCTTAGATTATAATAAAAACATGTTCTTATTTCAATTAATATTATCTACCAGATTCACTGCACCTTAAAAGTAATAATTCGAATGTTTCATCGATAGACTACAAGACAACGGGACGGCAAGTAAGCATTAAAATAATAATTTTGTAAAGTATAATTATCTTAATTGTTATAAACTAGTCAGCCTATTCTAGCTTACCTGCACTGACAAAAATCATTGCTTACTCCAAGAAGAATTAATCTCACTATAGTTATTCAAGACAGACCGGCGAATGGCTCCGTGGTAAACCACCTGCCTCCCGAGTCAGGGTCGTGGGTTCGAGACCCCATCAGGGCGATCTGTTTTTTCAGATCCGATGGAAATCTTACTCACGACACCGGTTTGAGAAAGGCGTAGGTGTGATGAGCCTATCCTGGAAATTTCGAACGCTAAAATTCATCTAGAAACACAACACGATACGTTGTGAGGCCATGAACTTTCGAGTTCGAAAAAGCCCCCCATTTTTTTTTTTTTTTTTATAGTTATTCAAGATCAAAATCCGCTTTGTGCTTAAATGATTCTTCTATAATTAAGAGGAATTTGCTGGATTTTTTTATACTTATGATGTTGCTCATTTCTTTGCACAAGATGATTCGGATTAGTTTTTAGATTAATTCTTCTTCGATCGTAAGAAATGTTTTTTTGCTAGTGTGCTGATTTTTAACACTTGGCATTTTTAAAACTGATTTCACTACATTCATTAGCGTATATTGATAAAAATAGAGAAAACCATTTGACAATTTCTTTAAGGATTTCATAACTTTTTAGAGGAAAAATTATAATTATAATACTAAGATAGATTCGTTATAAAACCTACATCGAGGTTGGTGAGGATGAACACATAACTTATAGTTGCCAACATTTTACCTTGTAAAAGGTGTTTTTTGAACTGATTTCATAACCTTTAAAAGAGTTTCATTAAATAAACTTATAAAGAAACGTTTATGACACAAACACTCTGGCAAGAGGCCTTAATATTGCCGCTGTTTACGGAGACTAGCATAACTCAAATTTTCTGCTCTTTTTTTAGTAAAGTCCTCTTTTGTATAAGGAAAACGGTATCATGTCAAGTTGCACTAGTCTTCGTTGGACATCTAAGTTATGCTAGTCTTGGTATAGGAAGCTGTGATATTGTACAGCTAAATATTGATGTTGTATATCGGCCAAGCAGCGTAGTAGGCTAGGACTTCTAGGTGTTACGGGTATGCTAAGCTTAAAGCTGGTCGCTTCGTTGACGTCTACCACCTCCTCGTCCTCGAATTTGACGAGATGGTTGCCATAGTCGATCGCGTTCCAACTCGAACTCGTTCTTGGGCTCTGATTGTTGATTGAAGCGTGGAGCATCTATACGGCGGTCGTTGTTGCGGTGCCTGCTAGCTATGCGGCAAGCTCTACTGCACTGATAATATGTGGCCTTAATTCGAGCTGGATGAGTCGACCATGATTCAAGTGGCGCCACAGTCACTCTTATGCCAAGGTTGAAACAGCTGTAACGAAAAAAGGAAGATCTTGTCATTCATTTTCGACTCCGGGGAATAACTAAATGTATAATGAGGTCTTGAAGTTAGAGTATCTGGTTGCCGGTGAGGAGTCTTTGGCATACGATTCGAACGAACAGCCACGGAGATCATCCTTAAAACCGACGAGTTGTCAAGGACGAGTAAAGAGAGCTCGTGAGGTGTTGAAGACAAGCTTAGCTAGTGACCACCGATCACTATCGATCTTGCTCTTGATGTCGCAGTCCAGAATGTTCTGATGGTGCAATTTGTCGATGTCCAGTGTCTAGTCAAAATGGTCGTTGAGGTTAGAATTACAGCCATCAATAGGATCTTGGTCGAACTCTAATAGTAGAAAGTAGGCATACTTGAAATCAAGCTTAGATTATCCATGGATTACGCACGCTGTCGACTTGTTCTCTATATGTCGCTAGAACGATTTCCCAGCGCCTAGTTTGCAGTCCATTGATGTGAGCCAGAGGTCCCGAACACACTGCTATGTATACTCTCATACACGTCGAGTTTGTGACTATCTATGATATAATTAAGTGCTTCAGTCGCTAGCGAGCGCCCAGTGCTTATACATACACATATATGGTGGGCTTGGAGTTGTTGCGGGATGTTGTCGGTATGCTGAGCATGAGGGTGGACGGGCTCAGGTACTGCCAATCTCCTGGGGAAGAGTTTGCTCCTCGTTGACATTTACTTCCTCTTCGTGCTTAAACTCGATGAAATCGTTGCCGCAAGCACGTCCGATCTCCCATTATCGGGCACGTTGTCTAACGCGCCGTCCAGGAGTCGCTATATATTGTATGTTCGCCGATAAAGCGGACACAATTTCTTTTTTTGACGATTCAGAGAAGAATAACGTCGAGCGCAAAATAAAACTTGGGGGGGGGGGGGGCATAACGTGAAAGCGCAAATTCACGCTCTCAACGTTTACCGTGCCCTATTTTCCCCAACGGCTTCGACGTCTGCTTGGGCCGTGCCTCGAGAGAGTAGTCTTACTAGAGCATCATCAGAAGAACTGCAGCACGCTCGCATGATCGCCCAGCTGTCTCGCCGATAGGCCGGTGCGATTGAGTTGCTCTGCATCACGGTCGTAAGTATGGCCATGAACGAGGAGTACCTGCACGGCGCTGCGCATCGCTTCGCCCGGAGACGACTGCAGCAGCGTAACAGTCAACCCTACGATCGAGGAGAATGCCGATCTGGTCCTCTCGGGCAGCAGTCATCCTGGATATCTCCTGTTCGAGTCGAATCTCAAGCATCAGTTGCAGAAAAACCTGGACCCGCTGCCTCCTCTCCTAAATCCTAGTGCATGGTGCAAGTGCTAGTGAAGTGCGTGCCTGACAGGTTAGGATTTGAATTCCTACACGGCCAACTCGAGGCTTGGCGTCGTCGATACTAAGTATTTCTTTGGCTCATTAGGAATGACTCTGGAAATGCAGCTGCATGTTTGTCGCCTTGAAGCTCTGCTGCTCTTGAGGCTGGGGTAGCTGCTGGAACCTTGGTAGTTGCTGGATAACTTGTTGTTGCTGTTGCTGCCATAGCTGGACCCCCTGGACACGCTGCTGCTCCTGGAGTCTCCTCTCCTTCCTCCTTGCGGAAGTAGTTCTGCTGTTATTTCTGATGGAGCTGTTCCTTGTAGGCCTGACGCTGGCGCATGAGGACTGGGGATCTGTTGGCTCTGCAGCTGTTCAGGGCTTCTTCACTAGTATGACCGGATTTGGCTTCAACAGTGCCATGGTTATCAACAGCCTTGTTAAGACCACCAGCTCACCAGCATTTCTCACTCCCGGAACAAGTACTCCAGCAGGTTTGAGCACTTTTCTTCGTTTCTCGTTGTTTTTCAAAGCAACTTATTTACTCTGGTAGCTCTGAGTGCTATGCAAACGCAGTAATCATTGACGGCTAATCAATGTGGTATGCAGGTAGACTTACCCTGCTAACAGTTGGAGGTTAGAATAATTTAAAATATCAGAATGGAGAACAAATGACGATTAAAATAGATCAAATTATTCGATTTCAATTGGCATTTGTGCTTCATTCTAATGTTTTAATCCATTATAATCTCCAATTGTTAGCAAGGTACATAATTGATAAAACTATTCCATTAACGATGCTTTTTTTGAATATTCATATTCATTTGCTGAATGTCAATATAATTGGCTTCAGCTCACTGACAATAAGAGCTTGATGTTTGACTCCTCCTTGATCTAAAGGTACTTCCACGACAAGTTCCTCAACTTCTTCACATCCAGTCGTAAGACTGACAATTTGCCATTCTACTCTTCACGAGCTTTTGCTGAGAAAGGGAGAAGGTAGTCAATATCCAATTGTAGAGACAGTCAAATGGAGGTAGGTGCTACTACTTAAGGAAAATCCTAAATTTCGAGTCTGTCTATGTCGGCTCATGTTTAGCTTTTAAATTTAATGCATCTTTTTAAACATTTGTAGGTCAATCGCGCACTTCTATCCAAAAAAGCCACATTGAGAGATCATCATATTGAAAGATGACCCTCCAGCAGTGATACGAGAGACAGAGAGCTCCATTAAATGTTTTTTATGCTACTGGTGATTTGAGCTTTTACACTTATTGCAGTATACCCACTCAAGTAAGATTCAAGTGTGACTCTGTGAAATTTTGTTTTTCTTTTATCGACAGGGTCACAAGGATAAGGCAATGAAAGATAAAAATGTTTGGAGTTTCTTTATACGTTAAAAGTTTGGCCTGAACTTTATATTGATACATTTATGGCAAATGCAGTGAGAAATGGACATACAGGTATCGTAGAGTACTTACTAAAACATAGATACAATGCCTATAAACCATTACATGTAGAAGCTGTTAAAGATGTTAACTATGGGTCATTGCTCCATTTAGCTCACACATGCGTGAAACGACGTCTAAATAAACTATATAAAATATAGTCTAATGAATCACCTCGACTTTCAGCACGTCGAGAGCGAGTACAACGTTCTGGGAAAAATCGGCGGCGACGCCGTACTAAGTGCTCGCGGCGAGCGTTACGCCCAAGCTTTAGCTGCGAAAATCAACTCTATGTACATCCCAGACCTGAGAGTATTGACCAGCCGTCTACGACGAACTATCGCAACGGCTCGTGGTATCGAAGCAGCTCAAGAACACGTCGCTGCTCTCAATGAACTCTATGCCGGAGTCTGCGAGGGTCTCTCCTATGAGGAGATGCAGGAACAGTATCCTCAGGTGAGAAAGCTTTTTGGCTTGAACAGACCGACGCAAATAGATTGTAACTTTAAATTAGTTATCACATGAGCTATTTTCACGGGCAAACAATTCGTTTATTTATACACCTTCAGAGAGGACGGTTGTATGTGCATATGTGCAGGGCTTCTCGAGTGTCACTAAATTTATAATGCGCTTATCGTCGCGTTTCGAGACACGACCTTAGTGCAGTGTGTGCAAAAAAAGCGGTCGTTAAGAAATCTCGCGTTTGTGGTATCGAAACTCTGTTTTATACACACAGTCTGCCTTATCCTCAATGTTCCGCGCAATCAAATATTCTCAATTCAAACTACACATACGCGACACTTATGTATAACCTTCGTATAACTCCCTCAGGAATTCGCTTGGCGCGACCAGGACAAACTACGCTATCGCTACCCCTGGGGTGAAAGCTACGTGGACACGATGAAGCGAGTCGAGCCTGTGATCGTCGACCTCCAGCAGGCGCACAAAGTTCTCGTGGTTCCTCATCAGGCCGTCCTTCGCTGTGTGACAAGACATAAGTCTCGCACACGAGATCAACAAACACGGCGCCGAGTAAATTAGCTGACGCCAGCGAGCGCGCGCGCGCAGCAAACAAAGGCGAGTCCGCACGAAGCGAGGTGAGCGCGCGCGCGCACCAACCGAAAGGCCAGTCCGCACGAGCGCGAGATTCTACTAGTAACTCAGCGGCGACGCGCCAGGCGGCGCGAGCGGCGCGCCGCGAACACACCTATATAAGGCGGGCCGCGCGGCATAGCGAGGCAGTTCTACTCGAGCTGAACTCCTAGCGGCATCGTGCGCACACGTTATCGAGAGGAACAGCTAGAACTAGACCGACGCCAACAACGTCGGCTCGTGAGCACACTTGAGGACATCCAACTCCTACCTGTAGAAAACCGACCACCCGCCGACCGCTCGGGATTCGCCTGGTCACTGTGAGCACACAGGACCAGGGGAAGAACGAGACGAGCGACCTCGATCCGTAGGGCCGTGCGCTCACGACTCCATGGACTCGAGGGAAACCTAACCTCCGAAAACCCGTCGTTAACCCGAACCCGTTTCACCGTCCGAAACTCCGATACCGCGTCCGTAAAACCGATAACCGCACCGAAACCACGTAACTCCGGCTACTTCGTGTTAATGTACCGTAAACCGCTATAGATTAAGCTAAACCGATTGTGAAGGCGAAATATTCTAAACCACCGCGATTTCGATTTCTGTTACAGATGGAGACTCATATTTGAATTATCACCTTGTTAACTTAATTATTAGAATATATCTTTATTATTATTAATTGCATAAACAAGTCTCTTCAATTAACCTTTCCCCTAACCAAATCCTGGCGTCCGGCCGACTACTCAACACATGGGGAAAGTCGAAACGTTACAGCTGTATAATCGGTTACTTCCTCGACAAAACCCCCCAGGAGTTACCTTACATGGAGGTACAGCTGCACACTATTATACGCATCAGTATAATAGTGTTCAGGTAAGGCTTCAACTACAAGCTCGAGTTCATAAGGCTCGGCATCGAGTGCGTCAACACGACTCGTTTGAAGCCTCAGAATTGCAGCGCTAGCCGTACAGCCGATTCCCATGAAGCAGTCCAGCGAAGCCATCGACGATCCGTCGACCACGAGTTCCTCGGAGCTACTCGACGTCAAGACAGCGGCTTCGGAGAGCTATTCGTTCGAGCCAGACTCGCTGGAGGCCAAGTACACCCCGTAGTCAAGCGTCGACGACGAGAATATAATTGCCGATGGTTACGGTCCTGGATCCGGGCTGACGATGCTGACAGCAGCAGTTGGGCATGACGTCGTCGTCCATGTCTGGTATTTCCACTCGCAACACAGTCGACCTCTTCGACTTCGAGTCCGAGAAGAGACCACAGGCATCCGGCGACAAGCAGTACTCGCAGTCTTACTCCGATGACGAGCAGTATCAAGAGGGTGGTAAGAAGTGGATCGAGATGCAGTTCTAGCAGACTGAGTGCTCGTCTCTACGACATCGAGTACGAGCGCGCGCGGTCCCCTCGAGGACACTCGAGGAAGAGGAGGTCGCAGATATCGATGCCTGCAGCAGTCGGTTTGGCAGCGTAGTTTCTCAGAAGGATTAAATCGGTAGCGTTGGCAGCACGAGAGGAAGCTATGGACGAACGCCGACTTCGTCGCTCTGTCTGACCCCTGCGACTTGCCTAATGCCAAAATCATCTCCAGTTAAACGTTTTCTAAGAAATATCTGACGCTATGATCGTGCCAGGCTACACCAAAGAAGCTCTGTGTAGGAAAATTCATCTCTGTTGAACTTGAAAAAAGAAGCTTTCAATCTGCATCTTATTTGTGCACAGTCAGAGAACCACTAGCTTGCTAGGATGAATTTAGAATATTTTATCACTGTTTAATTGATAGTGTGAGCGAATGTATAGGAGGAGATGTAAATAAAGTTTATACAAAAATTACTTTAAACCGTACTTATTTTTAAAATTTTATTACTTGACAAGAGGAATTAAAAAAATTTGTTGTAATAAACACTCTTGACATTTGTTTTTCTTCAACAATTTTTTATTAACTAATTTTTTAACAAAAGTCTTCAGCAGTGTCTTTATACTTTCACTTGTGCATTTACATAATTATTTTATAGTTATAGTTTCCAAACAATATTTTGTAAAAGATGATTACTTTAGGTATCATTGTGTATGATGACTATACATTTTTAATTTCTAGTTTGATTTGTATATTTGTGTAATGCATGTATGTTTTAATATCATCACTTAAGATTATACTTGTAGTTTGAAATTGAAATGAAATGGTGACATTTTCCATCTCATAATAATAAGTACATTTAAATTTTACAATTTTTTTGTAAAAATCTTATTCTACGTTTTCAAAAATTGAGAATTAATCATAGCAGCAGACACGACATGCCGCAGATACAAGACATCTATATTATTCAATGGCAAGTTTGACTTGAATACTTGACCCTACAGCATTAACTTACTGTTGCAAAATTATATATAACAAAAAATACTATCACCATGCTAACAGTCTTCCAGGTAATGTGAAATAATCTCAACATAATTACTTTACAACCTTTGCAATACAACGAGCTTATAACCGTTCGTACAAACTTGTAAACTTAGTTTGAAATTTTGTGAAAACGAAAGCGAATATAAACCTTTGCAATACAACGAGCTTATAACCGTTCGTACAAACTTGTAAACTTAGTTTGAAATTTTGTGAAATCGAAAGCGAATATAAACCTATTTCAAATACATGACATTGAACAATAGCGACAACAATCGCAATACATGTTAATCTTATTACCTATTATTTTTTCAACGATTTCTACCCCTAGCACCTTCTTCACGATCTCGATACTTTACAAGCTGCTCGATGTGGCGTCCTTCGTTTCTAATACACAACGTGAATCTTCGACGTAATTGTTCTCTTGCACTTCTGATTTCACCAGGGCGAATCGCAGCACACGCCTGTCGTATGCGCTGCTTCATGTTGTCACTTGTCGTAGTTGGCTGAAAAACGAAAGAATCTACTTGTCTTCCTGCATAGAATCCGGTTCTAGAAAATGAATAGATCATAACGATAAGTCGCGGCATAGTTTTTCTCCGTTTATTTGAAATTATACTAATTTTAAGATATTTATATGACATTTCGCGAATTATTTAATATTGTGATACGAAATATCAATATTTAATGGTATGTTGGATCTTCTTAACACTTGTTAAGAATAATCCATTTTACGCGCGAAGCAGTAATCACTTATATGAACAATGATTATATTTATTACCTCTCTGTAGACTATCCTTTTCAAATTACCGAAAAGGTAATATTCGAGCATGGTTAGATCAGGTGCCGTGCCGGGAACCTAACGTGGGGCGAGTTCAAGCCAATCCAACGCTCTGGAAACATTTTCTCTAAAAAATTTGTGACAATAGCAGTGTTGTGCGGTGGAGCGCCATCCATCTGCCACCACATTCGATCTCGGGCCACTGGATTTCTTTCTAAGAGATTCATTATACGCGGTAAGAAGGCATTCCTGAATCTTCTGGCTATCAAACTGCCTGTATAAAAAAGTGGCCCCACGATGCGGTCACCGACGATTCCTATCCACACTTGGACCTTCCATCGATGCTGTCGATCGTTCTCCATGATCCAATGTGGATTCCTTTCAGCCCACATTCTTGTCGTTTGCTTATTAATGGGGCCATTGTTCGTGAAGGTCGATTCATCACTGAAAGAGACTGTTCTGAAAAAGTGTTGATTTCGTCTAAGTTGTTCTAGGCCCCATTCACAATATTCCATGCGCCTTTGTGTGTCATCATTCATGATTTTATGCACCTTCGTAGGTTTAAACGGTCGATGCGAAGTTCTCAGTATTCTTCTTACTGAGTCCTTTGATATATCTAAAAATTAATGTATTAATGATTATAATTATAACAATAGGCAATTCACAAGGTAAATATTCTCTTTTTGTAATTTAAGAATTAGATTATTTCTTACTGAATCAACGCGCTAAAGCTCGCAAGCTCAAACGACTGTTCTGTCTTATGGCCCGAATAACAGGTTCTCTATATGCTCTCCGTCTTGGACTTGACGTACGCGAGGTCGACGTTCAACTTTCAATACGCCATGCTCCCGTACTTTTGTCAAAAGTCTACAATAATATAAGGAATAGAAAGGAGATGCGACGCTTATTAATCCAGCGTGTGTTCAAATACACCGCGTCATCTTTGAAAAAAACGATGCAGCACCGGCAGTTCAGCGTATCCTAACAAGCCTCTGAATTCAATTTTTATTTCTCTCCGCAGACGTACACTGATCGTAACTCTTTCACCGACGAACGTATATCAACGAATGAGGGGAACAACCCCGTATCTCAAGCTGCTTCAAGAGTCCGTACCTCAAAAGCCGCTTCGAGAACCCAACGCCATACCTCGGTATCTGCTTCAGAAAAGGCACATTTTTTTCTTCAATTTTTGCTAAATAAACATGGTTAAACATTCTCACAAAATTTGAGTTAATTCTAAGTTGTATTTACAGTTGATTCAAATTTTTTCAGAATTTCAATTTCGTCTATTTGAGGTGCGGGGTTCTCGAAGAGACTTGAGGTACGGGGTTGTTCCCCTTAGCCGTCGATATAATGAAAATCTATGGTCTTCTCGGCTAAAAGTCTCGTCGTATTATGCACAAAGAACGAGCTAAAACGTTGAGATAGAGAAAGAACTCTGATACACAAAGCTCGGATAAGCTGTAGAGATAGGATAAGCAGCCGATAATTGGCGCTCTTCTTCAAACAATTTGAAAATTTTAGAGAATTATAAATTTACCTATAGTACCATGCTTGACCAGGTTGAGGTTGAATGTGCTCGTATTCTCTCGCAAACATGCGGAGTCACATTATCTCCGTTTGCACTTAAGCATCGAAACATTGCCAAGGGAATTTGATCGCGATTCATTTTTGATCAATTTTTATATTTACATAAATATTAAAATCTTTGTGCTATAAGATATAAAATTTGTTACAATACTTCATTCTTCAATATACATTATAGCTATCTTAATGTATGAAAAAAGCTTACGCTATGTTTTCAACACCGAGCTACAATTTATTTAATCCGGATACTGCGTCTTTTAATACTCGAATATAAATACAGTTTTATTAAAAATCAATCTGCTCTAACTTACGCTGATGTTAATTCAAGTAACCTCTAATCCAGCTTCACTGTCATAACGCGCCAACTTCATTTTTTTAGTGCGAATTATGTGCGCAACTCATGTTTTTAAAAAACAATGTGGCGTTCCAAGGTATACATGCCCTGCACATCGCTCAAGCTTTTTGTAGAGCTTAAAGTATAAAAAAGTGCACAGCATCTTTTTTGAAACGAAATGATTGGCTGCGCAATCTTTTTGCATCCGATCGGTACGTCCACTGCCGGTGAAATCAGTGGAAAGAGTAAATAATTAAGTCAGACGTACTGAATGCGAGGGAAAAGGTTTTGTTTGCGGCTCTTGTAAACATACCTACTTCTTACTTTTGCACGCAAATTCAAAGCCGTAAACATACAACTCGCTCTGCGGCCGATAAATATTATTGGAGGCATCGCGAGATTTCGAACGGAGTTGTAAAGCTTCGCTCGGCTCTGCTGGCTGCTCCCTGAGCTCTCCTTCCCTTACTTCTCCCTCCTCGTCGAGTCCAGCGTAGCCGGACGTGGTTGCTAAGCTCAAGTAGTTAATCTCGGCAGTAGAAAAGAAGCTGCACCTCGTCTCCGAGTTTTATCTTAAAAGTTCTCTCAGTATTAAGTTGCTTTGCTCCCTCGGAAATCACCCCCATTGACTCGCAACGCACTGGCCGGCGAGACACAAATGTATTTCCCAATCGAAAAGCGGAAAGAAATTATATTTCATCGCAATATACGTTAGTGTCTGGGCAGACGATGCGTTGCAAGCCAGTGTGGTAAATTGCGAGATGAGACCGCCCGAGCTTTTTTACTTTTTGATTGGAAATGTGCACGCTTGCGTACGACCGAAGCGAATAGTATCTTCCTTTAAGTATCCTTCAAAGTATACCGTAATCATAAAATTACAAACCGTTAAAGTATCCCAGAAAGGATTCCCTTAAAGTATCCTCCCGTAAGTATCCTATTAAGTATACCACTATAAAGTATTCCAAAATTACAAACCCTTAAAGTATCCTCTCGTAAGTATCCTATTAAGTATACCACGATAAAGTATTCCAAAATTACAAACCCTTAAAGTATCCTCTCGTAAGTATCCTATTAAGCATACCACGATAAAGTATTCCAAAATTACAAACCTTTAAAGTATCCTCTCGTAAGTATCCTATTAAGCATACCACGATAAAGTATTCCAAAATTACAAACCTTTAAAGTATCCTCTCGTAAGTATCCTATTAAGCATACCACGATAAAGTATTCCAAAATTACAAACCTTTAAAGTATCCTCTCGTAAGTATCCTATTAAGCATACCACGATAAAGTATTCCAAAATTACAAACCTTTAAAGTATCCTCTCGTAAGTATCCTATTAAGCATACCACGATAAAGTATTCCAAAATTACAAACCTTTAAAGTATCCTCTCGTAAGTATCCTATTAAGCATACCACGATAAAGTATTCCAAAATTACAAATCCTAAAGTATCCTCTCGTAAGTATCCTATTAAGGATACGATAAAGTATACCAAAATTACAAATCCTTAAAGTAACTGTGAAACGTATTTTTTAAAGAAAAGCGGAAAAGCCCGAGCTGGTGGTCTCTGAGCTTTATTTTAAAAATTTCTCAGTGAAGTGGATTTTCCCTTCCCAGGAATCATACTGACTCGTTTCGCACTACCCGTCGAGACACAAACGTATTATTTCAAAGAAAAGCGGAGAAGCTCGAGCGGCATCGTCTCCAAGCTCTTATATCTTAAGAGGAAACACACATTATTATTTAAGAATTCGAATTTTGCGGCAGACAATCGACCTTACATAATTACATAATGGAAATCGATTTTGTCTGCCGCAAAATTCGAATTCTTAAATACTAATGTTTGTTTCCCCTTAAGATATAAGAGCTCGGAGACGATGTCGCTCGAGCTTTTCCGCTTTTCTTTGAAATAATACATTTGTGTCTCGACGGACAGTGAGTTATACGAGTCAGTGTGATTCCTGAGAAGGGAAAATCCACTTTACTGAGAAGTTTTTAAGATAAAGCTCAGAGACCACTAGCTCGAGCTTTTATAGCGAGAAAGTTTAGATTTAAATATCTCGCTGAAGGGGCCTCGAAATGTCACAATTCGAATATTATTCGGTAAAATATTTAAATCTAAGATGATCGATTTTTAATCCAATAGAACTGATAATATAACAATACACCAGCAAGAGCAAATTTCTTCCACTTCTGGGACAAGCAAAGTGTTGTCAAAAATCGACAAATTTTGTGAATAGAAAATTTAATAGACATGCGTGTTAAATAACATTTTAATATTTATTAGGGTTTCTTAAGCGATTACACATCAACGTGAGTACTCTCCTGTAGTCATTTAATGATAATTTGGATTCTGCTTTAACTGTCTTGTTGACAAACACTAAAATCAAAATGAATTTGTTATTCACTAACTCTGAGACTAACTTCGAGAAACTAATTTTTTCCAAACTTGGGAATAGTAAACATATTACGATACTAGTAGCATATGTAGTCCCTTACGGCACGGTGTACATAAGGACGGTGCAATAATAGACTACTTACGCTATGGATAAGCGTGACATAAAATATATGTATATTCTTACTAAAAACGGCGATGTATACCGGTTCAGGTATTTTAAAAAATCCATTTCTACCAGTAGGCGTCATATTTATCAAATTACTTTTCCCTAGAATTATTTTCATCAATCTTCTTGTCCTTTCTTTGCTATCTTTTTCCATCTCTTTTCTATTTTTAACAATTCATTTTCTGCTACATACACATCGTAGCCATCAACAAGTTTGACCTGTAAAATAAACAAAATTCATATTACAGCTTCAATATAACAGAATTCAAACATTACATACCATTCGTTCTTCTGGTTGATCTGACGAAAATAACATCTCCAAGTTTACAGTATTGTCTGATGTTCTCGCAATACCAAATTTTGATGCTGCCTTTGGGGGTAGTGAGCCAGATCTTCTAGCTATTGGTGTAGGGTGAGGCTCGCAAGATCTAGATACTGTCACGGGAGGACGATCGTAAGATGATGCTGCTGGCGCAGGATGTAACTCGTAAGATCTACCCGCAAGAGGTAACTCGCAAGCACTAGATTTTGTCGTTGGTGGAGAAGAACATCTTGCTGTTGGTAGCAAAGCCGGTGAGCAAGACATAGCTGTTGGCGCAGAAAGTTGCTCGCAAAATCTTGCTGGCATCGAAGGTGTCAAGCACGATCTTGCTGCTGGTAGCGGGAGTGGCAAACGAGACCTAGCTGCTGGCATAAGAGGTCGTTTGCAAGATGCAGGTGCTGGTGTAGGATGTATCTCGCAAGATCTAGCAGCAGGAGGTAGCTCGCAAGCTCTAGATTTTGTCATTGGTGGAGAAGACGATCTTGCTGTTGGTAGCGAAGCCGGCGAGCAAGACCTAGTCACTTGCGCAGACAGTGGCTCGCAAAATCTTGCTGGAATCGAAGGTGGCGAACACAATCTTGCTGTTGGTAGCGGAGGTTGCAAACGAGACCTTGCTGCTGGTGTAGAAGGTGGCTTGCAGGATATTATTTTCTGTGGTACCGTGCAAACTCTGGCTGCCGGTGTACTATCTCGACGACTTGGAACCACTTGATACGATACCTAATCGCACATATCGTATGAACGCTTGGCTTTGTAGCGAGAGGTTGAGGAAGCATCACAATTTGATCATAGCGCGTAAGTAATTGATTCTCTATATTTATTATTTGCAATATGTTTGGTCTATTTTTGTTGAAAAAAAATTCCAAGATCCAATTCCAAGACGATTTTTCAAAACTCAAAAATCATAATTGAAAAATTAAATATTTATTTATTCCATTTATAGCGAAAAAAGTTGAATTACTGTTCAGCAATGCTGTCATATTGCACAATGCGAAAGAATATGAGATCGGATGTTTTAGAAATCAATATATTTTTATGTAAGTATTTAATGAACACAATATTTTACGTTGATTTAAAAAAGTATTTATTCGTGTATCTATTTATTTATTTTAGAGAAGGCGTGAATGCAGATTGAATTTGGTAATTTTGATGTTTATATTCGGAATTGTTGGCCCACTTATTGGAGGGAAACGCGTCGAGAAATCTTATGTATGGCAATTCTGGAATACCTGCAAGTAGATAAGCTATGATGATACTGCGGCATGATGATACTACTTCATGATGATACTACTTCATGATGATACTACTTCATGATGATACTACTTCATGATGATACTACTTCATGATGATACTACTTCATGATGATACTACTTCATGATGATACTACTTCATGATGATACTACTTCATGATGATACTACTTCATGATGATACTACTTCATGATGATACTACTTCATGATGATACTACTTCATGATGATACTACTTCATGATGATACTACTTCATGATGATACTACTTCATGATGATACTACTTCATGATGATACTACTTCATGATGATACTACTTCATGATGATACTACTTCATGATGATACTACTTCATGATGATACTACTTCATGATGATACTACTTCATGATGATACTACTTCATGATGATACTACTTCATGATGATACTACTTCATGATGATACTACTTCATGATGATACTACTTCATGATGATACTACTTCATGATGATACTACTTCATGATGATACTACTTCATGATGATACTACTTCATGATGATACTACTTCATGATGATACTACTTCATGATGATACTACTTCATGATGATACTACTTCATGATGATACTACTTCATGATGATACTACTTCATGATGATACTACTTCATGATGATACTAATTCAAGTTGATTCTACTTCACTTGTTTTTAAAATTCGAACCAGGAACCTTTCGGTTGCTAGCCGAGCGTCAGCATAAGCTAGGCCGGTACCAGGGCAAGCCGATACTGCGGCAGGCCGATAATGGGGCAGGTCGATACTGCGGCAGGCCGATACTGCGGCAGGCCGTTACTGCGGCAGGGGTGATAGTGCGACATGCCGATTCTGGGGCAGGGGTGATACTGTGGAATGCTGATTCTGGGGCACTGCGATTCTGCGGCAGAGTGACTCTGCGGCAGCGTTTTTAACTCAATAATTTTTGTTTCGTTTCTGCTTCACAGCAGAGAAAGAAAAAAATTTTTGGTATTGCGGAGATTCGAACCGGCAACCTTTCGGTTAGCGGTCGGTAATCTTACCGACTTATCCATTTCGAGTTCTTGAAAGGATGTTTTTTTTTTTCCGTCTTGCTTTACAGCACAGAAAGAAAAAAATTTTGGTTTTGCGGAGGATCGAACCGAGAACCTTTCGGTTACCAGTCAGCCGTCTTACCGACCGACCCGTTATGAGTTCTTGAAACGATAGTTATTTTTTTACGTTGTTACAGCAGAGAAAGAAAAAAATTTTGGTTTTTCGGAGGATCGAACCGAGAACCTTTCGGTTACCAGTTAGCCGTCTTACCTACTTACCCGTTACGAGTTCTTGAGAGTTTAGGTTTGGATTATCATTATAAGCTTATCTACTACTTTTTTTTTATGAAATAATTTTTTAATTTAAACTTTTAATTAATCGAAAAAATAATCGAGGTCAACGGGATTTGAACTCGGGATTTTTCGATCTCGAGTCTGTCGTCTTAGCGACTCACCCATTGTGACATCTACTTGAATCTTTTGTAGTCATTTTGTTCAGGTAGAGAATTTGTATTCGTTGAATACTTTTGCGGGTATTCTTTCCATTTAGAAGAGGAGGAGGATGCCGATGAATCCTTTTTCTTTTTATCGTCTTTTGGGAGCTGCGTGTAGCCGGAGCTGCTTTGGTTTGAACCCATTTTGATGTAATGACTCGAATGAGCGAAAGCACGAATATTTATGCTTCGTCGGAGGAGATGTCTTCCCACTCCATGTATAAGCAGGTGAAGTAAAACTGCCTCATGAGTCTAACGTTCTGACGTGCGCAGGTGGCTTTGTGCGCTCCATTATGATTAGTGCATATGGTGACTAATTTTGGATGATCAATAGATGGATAGCCGCTTTCCGTGATATCGGTAACTTTAAAGTTGAAACGTTCGAGCCACTTTTTATTCAAATCACCAATGACGAAAATCTTGCTGGCGTCTTTGAGTGCATCTCGAAGAAGGTTTCCTATTTCGGTATACTCGTGATCACCGGAGTTCCAGCTTAATCCGTGATGATACAGTTCAAGCCATAAATTTTCACGCTTGTACTTCTCAGATAACTTGCACCAAGGAAATGGTTCTTTGAATAAAAGTACAACAGGTTCAGCGTCTTCTTCGAGAGATAGTATGGCCAACTCCTTCAAGACGAAGTCTTTGCCGGGTTTTTTAAAGCCCTGCATGTCCACTGCGTACTCCATCTTATATGAGCGTCTTGATATCACCGCTGACGGGATTATACTGAACGATGCGATCGTGTAAGATCAAGCAGTAAGCTGAGGTTCCAGCTGGAAAGTTGTCTCGAGATTCGAATTCGAGACGAACGTCGACTGGAGCACTTTTCAAGGACTCGTTCTGCTTCGAACAGTCGATTACTATGAGTGGTAAGCGCGAAATAAAGTTGCTCTTATTTACGACAGGCTCTGAAACTTTGTCATAGTAGATGTTCTGGAAATTTGCGAACATATCGTACAATATGGCGTATTGATAACGATTGATATCCAAATTTAAATTGCCGTATGGATAGTATTGCGAGTTCAGGAAAAGCTTCACGTTGCTTATATCACAATGGTCGAATTGACTGGCATTCTTATCTTGCTGATTCTTACGATTTGTTTGAAATCCCAAGATTACCACACGTGGTTTTTCCAATTGATTGGAAGTCTTGACAGTCCACACATTTTTAGTCGAGGTGGGAAGAACCGGATACTCGTATAACTCCCAACTGCGGAAGCTCATACTGATCGGTCGGTTTTTTTCTATGTAATTTAGAAGTCGAATTTTATTAGTGTTTGATGCTATGACGTACGGCATGAGCCATTCAATTTTTGTCAATTCTAACTTATAGTCCTCGAAGGTAGCGGCACCGTTCACAACAGCTGACGTCTGAATAATTGCATTTAAATCGTTTCGTGACCTAGTCAGTACGAGCTCATGTTTTACATTGACTACGATCTTTCTGTAATCTTCGGCAAACCCGAATATCATACTCAGTGGTATGTTGACGTCGAAGTAGCCTGATGCATTGGTCAGCGACTTAGTCTCTTCAATGTCCAACCAGCCTGCATTTTCCATAATTAAACTTTCACTGGGATTGTGTGAAACCCAACCTTTCATGAGTGCGGTCAAACCGACATTTTTACACTTGTCGATTTCTACAGCATTAATTTCATATCTGATCTCTTCGAACATGTGACAGATAGCGTTATTTACTAGCTTAGTACGTGCTAGAGCAGTGCCATTTGGCTTCGTTAATTTGCCGCAAACGTGCAGCGAACTTCGTGATGGCAAAAGGCTCAAATCTTGATGTTGAATCGAGATGCGAATCTCATCGCTGTTGTTGTACGATGAAATCGTGTAGGGTTGATGAGTGTGCAGCTCATAGTTTGCCAGCGATTCATCGAAGTTTACTGGCGACTGTATGCTTAGAATCTCATCCATTTTTTGTTATACAGCAGAATAGTAAGCAAGTTATTTTCCACCAGGGGCGATGACTCGTAAATTTAGGCTTTTTAGGAACTGAATGTTTTGCCGTGTTAACGCTTTGGCGTTTCGCCGACGACTGATAACTGAACGACATGTCGGTTTGCTTATATAGCCTCTACCAACTTTACTATTATAAACTATTCCCATTATGTTGGTTTTAGATGCAATCGAATCGTAATAGTTTCGTCTCGAAAATTTACAAGTTGTCCGTCTTGATCAACTATGCGAATTTGTAAGTGATCTATGCTCTTGACGGTGACTGGAAGGTAAATGACTTGCGATGGGACTTCGATGATCTTATATCCTGGTGGCACTGCGGGGAAAAATTCGTGAATAGTATGCGCTAGTTGTCCGTTTATGTAGGCGCCGCTGGTGATGTTGCATTCGATTCGCAGAGCATTAACTTTGAGAATAGCAACTGGCGAGTCAGAAGAATGCTTGATGTTTTCATGCAGAACGCGTCTAGTAAAGCCGAGCAATGTACCAATCGTTTCTGGCGGTCGAAAATCAATCTTGTGGTCACACTTTATAATACTGCGAAGCGTATTATTGTTAGGTTGTATGCTGATTGAAATCCCCTTTTTACTCAAAATTTCATGAAGATAACTCTCGATATCTTGAATCTCGTAACTTCCAGTAGGTAAAACGATTGTCTCATTGCCAACGTAAAATTTATTATTTCCTTTATCGATATTGGGTATCGAATTAAAAGTTAAAAGTTCAACCATTCCAAGAACGTATTGTTTATGTGGTGATAATTCAATGGGTGGAAAATACTGAGCTTCGAGTATCGATGAAGTACCCGAAAGAGTCAGAGTAAGTGAATTCTCCATGACTGTTGAATTGAAAATGAATCAACTCAAACTTTTTGCATCTTTATATAGGAGTATCGAGCTTGTTGCTTAAAAATTTGAGACAGAGATGACCACAGTTAAATGAATTATAGTCTTGATATCTGTCCGGGTTGTACTTGACTTCGTTAACGTTCAAATATAGCATCAAGTCTGTAGGCGGCTGAAGATTGCCAAAACTATCGAAATAAACGACAGATTTTCCTCGTTTACGGTATGCCACCCAGTGCGTTCCAGGACCACTGGCATCATCCAAATTCACGACAGCTGATTCGTTGTAACGTTGACCGTTGGCAGGTAAATCGTTTCTCATGAAAACGCCTCGAAAATGCGGTATTTTTAATGTTTTGGCATACTTTACGATATCGGAGTAAGTGAGTGGTCTTTGTGGTAATCTTAGTTTGAACAACGTTTTTTTTTAATCAATGTCTTGCCATGTGCTATGCGAAGACCCATTTCCGTTTTGTGAGGTTTCAGATAAAGTCCTTTACCGATACTCAGCTCCTCCATTTTTCTATTGTGTCTCGACGTTTCTTCCAACTGTAACTTAGCTGCTTTGGCGTCGTTGACCGCTTTTGCAATACCTGCAGCTCCTCCTGCCATAGCGCCGGCAGCGCTCAATCCAGCAAAAATGGGTATGAGTAATGGTAAGAATCCACCTATCTTGGAGGGCACAGGTAAAACGCGTGGAACCAACACCTTATGCTTGCCCCCCGCTTTCTTAACCGCATCGCGAGCTCCTTTCAGCGCTGAAAGAATGGCTTTGCGAGCGTTATTGCTTTGTATCATAGACTTGGCAGCAGCTTTTACAATTTTATTCAATCTTAAGCTTTTCTTAGTTCTTCTCTTCGCACCCATTCCTAGTTTACTCTTTAACTTCATGGCTTTTGAAACAGTGAAAGCAGCTATTTTCTCACCAATACTCGAGTCTTTCGATGAAGCTCTCTGTGAAGCTTTATCAGCTAAAATTTTATCAGCTACGGTTCTAGCCTCATCGTTATCGTGATTCTGCGAATATGCCATATCGTGCTCTTTGCAGGCTTCGTCGAGAGAATTAATTCCTGGATCTCCTCGTGCTAAACGTTTTGCTAATTTGGTACCTGGACCGCAGTATCGATATCCTGGCAAGTGAAGTTCTACCGGAAGCTTGTCAATAATTTTGTTTACGAAACCACGACCACGTCGTTGTTGTCTGTGTACGATCATTCTCCTCTGAAGGTTTATGATTAACTGATGATGAGAGTATATAAGCGCTCTATTTATACCTGAGCGACTAGTAGATGTCAAGCATCCAAACAGTTCAAAGCATGAATTTTAAGGAGCAGCCTATCAGCTCCCGGTGCCGAACTTTGATTCAGTCGTTGAGCAAGATAAAAGGGTTAAACGACATGGTGATCTGTTACCAGATAGTCTTGCCGCAATTCAGCGGTCCGCAAAACACCGCTAACAGCTTGCTAGCGCTCATAACGAATCCCAACGGTGTTAGGTTTGAAAATGTATACGTATACTCCAAGTCGCTCAATCAACCAAAGTATAAGTTTTTAAAATAGCTATTGGAGCCTCTCAAAGGTATAAAGTATTTTCCGTTCAGTGAACACGAGGAAGTTATAGCACCAGATAGTGCACTTCCCAATTCAATTATGATATTCGACGATATAGCTTGTGAAAAGCAGAATAACGTAAGAGCATTCTTTTGCATGGGTAGACATAAAAAAATTGACTGTTTCTACCTCTGCCAGTCGTATGCACAAGTGCCTAAACATCTTGTGAGAGATAATGTCAATTTATTGGTAGTATTTCGGCAAGATGATGTGAATTTAAAGCACTTATACGACGATCATGTAAATTCCGACATGACGTATGCACGCTTCAAGGATTTATGCGCACAATGTTGGTCGGACGTAAATCATGGATTTCTCATGATTGACAAAGATAGTCCAATCAATGCAGGAAGATATCGAAAGGGGTTCGATCAGTTTGCTATAAATATAGCTCGGGCTTAGTACAGTATACTTAGTCTGACATTGAATGTGAAAGTGCTAACATGTCTGATTTTCATCAAGAGAAAAACGTACTTCATCAGTTGGTCAAAGCACGAAACGCTGTAAAGCGTAAATACAACTTATTGAAATTTGGAAAGGATAATTTTGAGAAAGCCGTTGGAGAAACTTTCAGACCAATCATTGAACCACTTCAAAAACTGGTGGAATCGGAAAATAAGAAATCCAGCACTACATTACCAGTAGGCAACTCGCATCCTCTCAAACGAAGTGTAAAAAAGTTTAAACCTGATCGACACAGCTATGCTGATGATGATGAAACTTACAAATTTGACGAGGATAATGAATCTCATTGGGAGAATTCTACGATGCAAAATAACGAAGCTTATGATATTTCTGATAGTGTNGATGAGAACGACGTATCGATTACTAAACCCAGTTTACCTTCATTTAATCAAGCGAATTTGGACAAAATATATGGATTACGTAAGGAGAACGAAAACTACGTGCTCGGTAACTCAATAGTAAAGTTCGAAGACAAGAACATAGTAGTCGACAATGTTCCTTATCCATAAACTGATGGATTAATAGACTTGATTGCATACAAAAATCCTAACAAACAAATTGTCAGTGCTGATGATATGGAAAATTATCGCAGCATTTTAGAAGCCACGAATGTTCACAAAAAGAAGCTCGACCCTAAGGCAGATATTCGATCTTCAAATAGTAAAAAATATACAGACTATATCGCCCCTCTTTTCTCCAGAAAGAAGGAAGGTGGAGCACTGCCTCGATATAAAATTGCTAGAATGAACACGCGTATGGATTACGTCTATTGGGACGATCCGAATGAACTAGTTGACCGTCTACGTTTGCTTATTGCTGAACAATCAGCTGGTAATCCCAGTCACGTAAACGAGATTCACTCGATCATAGAAGAGCTTCGCGAAGGTGGTTATATACGCTGATAATTGCCCATAACGGCCATTATCAAAGATGAGCGTCACGTGTTTTGACAGTAATTGAGCCAAATAACGAGGGGAGCCGTGGCCGCGCCTGGCCGTAGGCCTTTAAAATGGACAATATGACTTGGATAACAAGAGACTATGCAATGTAGCAGCGCCTCGAAATCTCGATGAAGCTGTTGACATGGGTACGCTCCATAGTATACTCTTAATGGAAAATAAAAAAGCGCAAAACGTCTCGGATAGATTGAGAGAGGAAATGCAAGATTTGGATTCTCTAATTGAGGCACACAGAGATGAGATGGATAAGCAAGTTTTAGAACTTCAGGCAGACGTGAAAGCTATAAAAGAGGCTCTTAAAGAGATTGCCGAAGCTAATGCTATATCTGCCTTCAAAGCGCCAACATCAGAAAAAACTGCTGATAATGGAGCATGAAAGAGTTGTAGAAGAACTTCACAAGCCGGCTCGACGTAACTATCCTCGTCGAAAGTTTGTCGTGCGAGGATTGGATGAAACTTACTGATTTGGTAGAAAGCGTACTTTATTCCAAGGAGAACAAAAGGTGTAATTACTTGCTAACTGTGATCGATGAAATGTTCAAAGTAATCTTGGCTGTCCCTGTAAAAAAAGAAACTGGAAAAGAAGTTGCTGCTGCGAAATGAACGTCAGTGCTGAGTCAAGGTCGGAGCTACCAAAAAGACTTGCAGCAAGACTGTTCAGTTCTTTTATATTAAGTAGTGTAACAGAATTTAGGCCTTTTGACATTTCGCGCCCGCTGCCCGCGCTCTCGCGTTTGCGACGTTGAGAGCACGCGCGCCGCTTAATGCGTCGAAGTTGCGCGCCGCCGCCCTCTTGCGAGCTGCACGAAAGGCCCGCGCGCTGTTCATTCCTGTCATGGGACTGCCTAGCGGTTCGCACAGTTTGGCTACCTTACGGTTTAGTCATTTCTATTGTATGGTGCTCTCATGTGATTGGTTCTTTCAAGAATTATCATTTGTTCAGACTCGTTCTGCGCCGTGTTTTCTTGTGATAGCGGATATTACGATCGGCGTTCGTACGCCGTGTTGTGTGTATTTGTGCGCTGTGTGAGTGTGCCTCGAGGCGATTAAGGATAAAGTTTGTGTTGGCGAGGTGTCCATCGTGTTTTACGTGACTCCTTCGTGGCGAGCGAGGCAACGGCATACACCTCTTGTTGCGCTCGTGCCAAGCGTTCTGTGGCTCCCCGAGCGTCGGGGCGCTGCTTGGTGACGGCGTAGATCCTATCAATCTCGCTCGAGCCAGGCCGCGGCCTTCCAGACTCTGAGACCAGGGACGGAAGCACGGCGGACTAACTGCGAGGCTAGATCATCGCCCATCTTCAGGCGGCGGCCCTTTCCAATGTGTTTCTTGCGCGTAAGAGAGCTCCTGCGTGGCGAGTAAGTACCGTCGCGTCTTTGCGTTTGCGCGTCGTCGCTTTCTTTAAAGGTTATTTTGTTTCTTCTCTAGAGTCCGCTTTCTTGTCTTTGATTTGTAAGAATTTCCAGTTTCTTCCTTTTATTAATATAAGCATAAACTGCTGAGGCTTTTCCGCCTCTAATCGCGTGAGGGTTTTTAGCGACAAAAGCAAGTGATTTTTGTGTAGCCGGCGAAATCGTATATTTATTTATAATAAACGCCTTCACTCACTTGCGGTCATCCCACTGTTCCTTTGGCTGAACTCACTCTGAGTTTCTTTCACTCAAACTCTTAACTTAAGTATTCATGGTGCCCCGGGTGAGGAGTGAGTGATTGGTTTTTTCGTGCATTCTCTTTGTTCGATTGCGTGTAATCGTGCGATATACGTAGTGTATAAAATCTGTACACAAACGCGTTCACACTGTAACGGCTTTTTCCAGTAGAGTATCATATTTCGTTTAACTTCTTAGTATTGTTTTTACCGACCTCGGTGTGAACGCTTTGTATAGCGCCGCGCGCTCTTGTTTACAAGTTCGGCCGGCCGTGCGTTCTCGGAAGCGAGGCGTCGCGCCGCGCGTGTGTTTACTTTCGCGGACTATAGGTAGCGGCGACTTCTTAGACGCGCTTTGGCTGCGGCCACGGATTAGCGGCGTGCGTGCACGACACTTATTTTTCGTAAGCTTGCGTTTACTATAGGGGGACTCTGACGAGCATCATGGCTCCTACTGCGCTGAAAAAGCTGACAGCATTGCAGACGGCTCGCGAGGCCGAGCTTGAGAGCATACGCACTCGCGTGATGGCTAAGCCGCGTGACTCGCTTAATAGAAGCATGGTCCAGGCGCGACTTGATGCTGTTAAGGAGATTTGGGTGGAGACTCGGAAGACTCATTCTGAGATTGTCGTTAGGGACGATGCAGAAACTGATGCGTATATTGTTGATCATTGGTTCGATCGCATTCAGGGTGTTTATGAATCGACTCTTGATGAGATTCTGACACTGCTGGCTTTATTCAACAAGCCTGACGCTGACGATAGCACTAGTATAGGGGAGTCGGACTCAGATCCTCAGGTCGTTAAACTGCCGAAAATTAATTTACCTACGTTCTCAGGTAAAGACGAGGATTGGGCTAGTTTCAGCGATCTTTTCACTTCTCTTGTGCATAATCGTTCTGGCATTTCTGACGTCACGAAGCTGCAGTATCTCAAGATGTGCTTGACTGGTGTGGCCGCAGAGCTGATCAAGGACGTTTTGACGACCAATGCGAACTATGCAAGTACTTGGCAAACGCTCAAGGATCGTTATAGTAATCCCAGGCTGATGATCAACAAACTCTTGACATCGTTTTTAGAAATTCCATCGATGAAGAAGGAATCTGCTGCTGAAATGCGTGCGTTCGCTGACGAGGCCAAGCGGATCGTTCGAGCTTTGTCAAACTTGAAACTTCCAGTTGATCATTGGGATATTTGGTTTGTGTTCTTGTTGTCCGATCGCATGGATCCGGAGTCTCGGAAGCTGTGGGAGGCTGAGCTGAGTGAGAAGGACCAGGAGTACGTGCCGGAGGAGGATGAGTCGGAGCGCGACATCAACAGTGCCCTTCCTAAGTTTTCAAGTTTGCTTAAGTTTCTTGAGAGACGGGCTCAAGCTCTTAAGATGCTCTATTCGGAGCGCAAGGCGGAGAAGAGACCAGCCTCTACGCCAACTTCAGGACCTCAACCTCGGAAGGTTTTCCACGCTAGTAGTTCCTCTCGTCCGTCTGGAAATTCTGGTTGCGCTCTTTGTAACGGCACGCATCCTCTCTCGAAATGCTTCAAGCTGAAGGACAAGAACCCTCACGAGCGGTTGGCAACGGTCAAGCAGTTGCAGCGTTGCTTCAATTGCCTTGGCTCTCACAGAGCCAACGCTTGTAACTCTTCGGGTCGTTGTTCTATTTGCCAGGGTAAACATCACACCCTCTTGCACCTTAAATTTCAGGGAAACTCGCAAGCTGGGCAGCCGAACACTGATAAATCCCAGGCAGGCGGCTCTGGCTCAAAATCTGTCGTGAGTCTGCATGCAGCGGGCGTCACGTTTCCGAAGCGGAGAATTGTCCTGGCTACAGCAAAGGTGCAGCTAGTAGGCCCGAGAGGAGACAGCACCTATGTACGAGTACTCTTGGATCAAGGATCGGAGGCTTCTTTCGTTTCGGAGTCGATTGTCCAGCTGTTAGGGCTCCGAAAGGAGCACACCTGCGTGCCGTTGACAGGGCTTGGCGCTAGTNTGTACGAGTACTCTTGGATCAAGGATCGGAGGCTTCTTTCGTTTCGGAGTCGATTGTCCAGCTGTTAGGGCTCCGAAAGGAGCGCACCTGCGTGCCGTTGACAGGGCTTGGCGCTAGTGCAGCGGGCACTGCGCGCTCAAGGACACAGCTTGTTTTAAAATCCAGGGTCGACGCAAGCTTCCAGATTACGACAGAGGCGCTCATTCTTCCTCGTTTAACGTCGCAGCTTCCAGTCGACAGCATTGATGATCTCGACCTTAAGCAGTTCGCAGGGCTTACTCTTGCAGATCCGGAGTTTTTCCTGTCTAACAAGGTCGATGTGATTCTCGGGGCTGATGTATACGGGCAGTTGCTCCGATCAGGCGTACGACGTTTTCCTTCCTCGCAACTTGTCGCTCAGGATACGGCTTTCGGCTGGATAGTTTCCGGAGTTTTGCAGGCGAAGGATTCACGGCGGGCGGAGTCGCATACCTCTGCTACACCGCTGCAGGTATTGCACTGCGCTTCGATGCAGGAGCTGGACCAAATGCTGCAGAGGTTCTGGACTTTCGACGAGCTTCCTTCGTCGTTTTCTAAGTTGAAACCGGAGGACGAAGCCTGCGAGAAGCTGTTCAAGGAGACGCACACCAGGGATCCGCAGGGACGGTACGAGGTTCGTCTCCCGTTGAAATCTCAGCTACCTTCAGTTGCAGGTGAGACAAGGCAAATGGCTCTTGGATCGCTCCAATCGCTGCATCGTCGCTTTGCTCGAGATACCAAGGTCGCTCATGCTTATCGAGAATTTCTGAAGGAGTACGAGGACTTAGGGCATATGGTTCGAGTTCCGGAGTCGGAGATTCGGCGAGAAGCTGCGTGGTACTTGCCGCATCATCCAGTAGTGCTGTATTTGTTGTCAAAAATGAAGCTTAGGGTTGTTTTTGACGCCTCTCGACGCACTCGGGATGGTTGGTTTCTTAACCACTTTTTGTTTACAGGTGCTCCCCTTCAAAGTGACCTCGCCTTGATTTTGCTCAATTGGCGTCGATATTTATTCGCGTTTACAGCGGATATAGTTAAGATGTTCAGGCAGATCAGAGTGCAGCGCGAGGACCAGGATTTCCAGAGGATCCTTTGGGCTCCTACTGCTGATTCTCCTCCTGTCGATTATCGCTTGACGACAGTTACTTATGGGACGGCTTGTGCTCCGTTTTTAGCTATTCGCACGTTGCAGCAATTAGTAGAAGACGAGGGCGCTCGCTTTCCTCTTGGTGCTGAATGCCTCAATTCCGAGACGTATGTAGATGACACCTTCGCTGGATCGGACGAGCTTTCCACTGCGGTGCAGAAGAGGGTCGAGCTTACAAAGCTCTTAGGCTCGGCAGGTATTTCCCTCGATAAATGGGCTGCTAACCATCCAGAGCTGCTTCCACCACAGACAGGACAAGGCCCCGCAAAGGAGATCGATATGGATGAATCGGTCAAAACACTCGGCGTTCACTGGAACCCTGCTCAGGACCAGTTTCGATTCTCCGTTTCAGATATCACCGAGCTGTCAGAGGCTTCGACTAAGCGCTCGATTCTCTCCAATATCGCTCGTTTGTTTGATCCACTCGGGTGGCTTTCGCCAGTTACAGTGACTGCGAAAATCTTAATGCAAGATTTGTGGATCCAGAAGTGTGACTGGGACACGCCTTTGCCAGAGGATTTTCGCGAGCGGTGGTATTCGTATTGTAAGTCTCTGTCTGAACTGCCGTCGTTGTCGATCGATAGGTGGTTAGGTGTAACTTCTACCCGTTCGTATCAGTTGCATGGTTTCTCGGACGCTTCTTCTCGAGCTTATGCTGCTGCCGTTTATCTGCGAGTCGACAAGGGAGACGGCACATTCAGTGTGTCTCTTCTGGCTGCCAAGACGAAGGTTTCTCCGGTAAAGACAGTGAGTATTCCTAACCTAGAGCTCTGCGGTGCCGCGCTTCTCGTTAAGCTCCTTTGCCACGTTAGGAAACTCGATTTTCTTAGTGCGACTCCGGTTTTTGCTTGGTCGGACAGCCAGATTGTCCTTACCTGGCTCCGAAAGCATCCTTGTCATTGGAAGACCTTCGTTGCCAATAGGGTGTCGTACATTCAAACCGAGCTGCCGTCGGCGACGTGGGCGCACGTACCGACCAAGGATAATCCGGCGGATTTGGCGACTCGAGGTTCTGGACCAGCGGAGTTAGCAGGGACTAGCCTGTGGTGGCACGGACCTAGCTGGCTTTCACAAGCTCCGAACGAGTGGCCACAGCCTGCAGAGACTAGGCGAGCGCTCCATACGAAGAAGGTGCCGTCGGAACCGGAGCTGTTGACCAGATTTTCTTCGTTGGCTCGCTTAATTCGGGTCGTTGCGTTTGCTCGACGTCCTATTCTTAGGTATCGTAGGCGAAAAGGAGATCAAGAACCGCTTCCTAAGTTTCTTACGCTGTCGGAGTTGGCGGAAGCTCGCAGCATTGTCATTCGTTTGTCGCAGGCGAGCAGTTTTGCAGTCGAGATCGAAGCGTTGAAGGCTGGAGGGAGATTGCCAAAAGGCAATCGGCTCAGTAAATTAAATCCGTTTATTGGCAAGGATAATATTTTGAGAGTAGGAGGTCGACTGTCTCACTCCAGCCTGTCCTTCGATCGCAAGCATCCCCCGATTTTGTCGCAGGACTCCGCTCTTAGTCGCTTGTTCGTTTATTCCGCTCATCGACTTTGCTTGCACGGCGGACCCACGTTAACTTCCAGCGTCCTAATGCAGCAGGTCTGGATTGTTGGCAGGAAGCAGTTAGTTAAGTCCATGATCCATAAGTGTGTGACGTGCCAGCGGGTCAAACCTCAATCAGCGCAGCAGTTAATGGGGGATCTACCCGCCGATCGAGTGCAGGCTAGTAGGCCGTTTTCTATTTCAGGTCTAGACTACGCTGGTCCCATTCAGGTTCGCACAACAAAGGGTCGTGGACACAAGTCGTACAAGGGGTACATCGTCGTTTTCGTTTGCTTTTCCACTCGCGCGATTCATTTGGAATTGGTGAGCGATTTGACGACAGCCACTTTTATTAGTGCGTATCGTCGATTCGTTGGAAGGCGAGGAGTGTGCCAGAAGCTGTACAGCGATAACGCCACCAACTTCCATGGAGCAGACAAGGAGCTAAAGGCGATGTTCCAGCGGGCGTCGGATTTTCATCAGAAGGTTGCTTCGGTTCTTGCGAATGACGGGACGGATTGGGTTTTTATTCCTCCTAGTGCTCCGCATTATGGAGGTTTGTGGGAAGCTGGGGTGAAATCCGTGAAGCACCACTTAAAAAGGGTCGTAGGCGAACACACTCTCACGTTCGAGGAGCTTTCGACAGTTCTCGTTGAGATAGAAGCGTGTCTCAATTCTCGTCCATTAGGGGCTTTGACTTCGGACATCGATGACCTCCATGCGTTGACACCCTTTCATTTCTTGACAGGAAGTGCCTCAGCGTTGATTCCTGATGCTGATACGCCGGACGTGCCTCTGAATCGATTAAGTCGTTTTCAGTTGCTCCAGCGGATACGTAACCAGTTTTGGAGTCGGTGGTCGTCGGAATATCTCCTCCATTTGCAACAGCGAGAGAAGTGGAGGAATCCCACCGAGAATTTTTGCGTAGGTAGGCTTGTTCTTATCAAGGATGATCGTTATCCTCCATCCAAATGGCCGTTAGGACGAATCGTGGAGGTGCATCCAGGTCCAGATGATCTCGTCCGTGTGGTTACAGTGAAGACTGCTACCACTTCTCTTCGTCGTCACGTTGCTCGTCTTTGTCCGTTGCATATCGAGGAAGGGGCTAAGAAGACTTGAGTAGGTTTCAGGTGGTTAATTCGTCCGTTAGACGAAGGCGGGCGGGATGTTCAGTTCTTTTAATTAAGTAGTGTAAGCAGATTTAGGCCTTTTGAATTTCGCGCCGCTGCGCGCTCTCCGTTGCGACGTTGAGAGCACGCGCGCGCATGCGTCGAGTTGCGCGCCGCCGGCCCTGCTTGCGAGCGCACGAAGGGCCCGCGCGCGTTCATTCCTGTCAGGACTGCCTAGCGGTTCGCACGTTTGGCTACCTTACGTTTTTCGTCATTTCTATTGTATGGTGTCTCAGTGATTAGTTCTTTTCAGAATTATCATTGTTCACCTCGTTCTGCGCCGTGTTTTCTTGTATAGCGGAATATTAGCGATCGCGTCGTACGCGTGTGTGTATTTGTGCGCGTGTGTGAGTGTGCCTCGAGGCGATAGGATTAAGTTGTGTTGGCGAAGGTGTCCACGTGTTTTACGTGACTCCTTCGGGGCGAGCGAGCAGCGGCAACACCTCTTGTTGCCCTCGTGCCAAGCGTCTGGCTCCCCGAGACGTCGGGGCGCGCTTGGTGCACGGCGTAGACCATCATCTCGCTCCCCAGGCCCGGCTTCCAGACCTCTGAGACCAGGACGGAAGCAGCGGCGGACTACGGCGAGGCTAGATCATCGCCCTCTTCAGCGGCGGCTTTCCCATTGTGGTTTCTTGCGGTAAGAGAGCTCTCTGCGTGCGATAAGGTACCTCGCGTCTTTGCGTTTGCGTGCGTCCTTTCTTTAAGGTTATTTGTTTCTTCTCTAGAGTCGCTTTTCTTGTCTTTGATTTGTAGAATTTCAGTTTCTTCCTTTATTAATAAAGCATAAACTTGCTGAGGCTTTTCCCTCTAATCCGTGAGGGTTTTTACGCCAAAGCAAGTGATTTTTGTGTACCGCGAAATCGTATATTTTATTTATAATAAACCCTTCACTCACTCATCCCTTTCCTTTTGGCTGAACTCACTCTGAGTTCTTTCACTCAATTCTTAAATTAATATTCACAGACAGAGGCAAAGAATTCTACAATGCCGATTTTAAAAAACTTATGGAAAAGCATAAGATCAATCTGTACTCGACGTATAGCAAAATGAAAGCTTCCATTTGCGAACGCTTTAACCGCACTCTGAAATCAGCAATGTGGAAAAAATTTAGTTTACGCGGCAACTACAAATGGTTGGACATTTTGCCTGGTTTATTAGCAACTTATAATGAAAGAAAGCATCGAACTATCGGTATGAAGCCTAAAGACGTTACGCGAACTAAGGAAGCAGCTGTGCTGAAAAGTTTTGCTGACAAACCCGTGAAGAAGAAGAAGAAGCCAAAGTTCAAAGTCGGTGACAAGGTACGAGTGAGCAATGCGAAACAAGTATTTGAAAAGGGATATACACCAAACTGGTCAAGTGAGATTTTCACGATCACCAAAGTAGCTGCCACTAAACCAATGACGTATCATCTAAAGGACTATCAAGATCAGCCAATCTCTGGATGCTTCTACGAGCAAGAAATATTAAAAGCCAAATATCCAGATGTATACCTAGTTGAAAAAGTCTTAAAGAGAAAGGGAAATCAAATATTTGTAAAATGGTTGGGCTTTGACAGCACTCATAATAGTTGGATTGATAAAGATAACAATGTATAATATAACTGTTTTTATTTTAAATTTAAAAAAAAAATCAATTTTTTCAAGTAAATAGAATAATTTATTAACTTATTTACAACTGCCGCGCGCCTAGGTACATACTTATAACTATCTTATTATATATAAGTAAACACACGCATACACATGCACATATGCATACGCAGACACAGGTAGATATACACGCACACTTTGTTTTACAATCAGACATTCTCAAGCACTGACTAGCAATTTACTCGTCGACGTCGGAGAGAGAGAGAGAGAGAGAGAAAGAGAACTCAACGTTTTATATACTAACTTAAAACTATTGGAACGCACACACTAAGAACGAGAACATAGCTCAGTTTAGACTAGTTTACTAGACTAGTTCAGACGAGTTCAAACGCGCACAAACACTATTTGCCGGAAAACTCGAGTATGTACCCGCCACGGTACGTCACGAAGAGTTCGAGCTTGTTGGCAGCATCCTGCATGTTCTCAAAGAAGCTTTCATTCGCCAGGAAGGTGTCGGAGACCTTCTTCGGGAGGAAGATGTCGAACTCCCTGTTCAGCTCCGCCACGATCTTGGGCCCGAACTTGGTCTTGACTTCCTTCAAGACTGTGACCATGTACATTTGGTCTTTCTCCAGCTCGCACAGCTTCTTCGTGGGAAGGAATCCTCCCCTAGCGATGCGGTTGAGATTTTCCATATCCATCTGAAAAGTTGACAATCATTTGTCATAATAATTATCAAATATATCTTATAAGTGTGCATTTTATGCTACTTACCTTTGATATTTTTTTTCTTCAAGTGTGAAGATCGTCGTCGTTACTCTTTCTCTTCTTCGTAGGTGGTGATTGTTCAGCAGATCCTTCACTTGGTTGATCAGGAGACAGTATGAGCTGCTGGCTCTACGGGTCCCATTCATATAAACAAATCGCGAGATCCCCCTCTCCAAATATCGGCGGCTTGACTGCGGTGGCGATTGCTATTGGCGCCCCTTAACGGCCGGACAACAGCGATTGGCCCTTTCTCCAGTCGGATCAAAGATCATACAATTGTGGAAATTGGGCTTCGTGATGGGAGCTTCTTATCATCCTTCCCACTTGGTCAGCAACTTGGTCTCAACATGCTTCCTCTCGTTTTCCATGGTTTTATCATACACAGCCTTATTGAACAGTTTAAAAAGTATCTTTTCAAACTTGTCCTTTGCCATTGCTTGCTTGTCGCTGTTCAAATATATGTATAACTTGATAACTGATTGGTCGTAAAGTTGACAGAAGGGGGGAAACTCTACCACTACAAAAGATTCAAATAGTATTAGATGTCACAATGGGTGAGTCGCTAAGATGACAGACTCGAGATCGAAAAATCCCGAGTTCAAATCCCGTTGACCTTGATTATTTTTTCGATTAATTAAAAGTTTAAATTAAAAAATTATTTCATAAAAAAAGTAGTAGATAAGCTTATAATGATAATCCAAACCTAAACTCTCAAGAACTCGTAACGGGTAAGTAGGTAAGACGGCTAACTGGTAACCGAAAGGTTCTCGGTTCGATCCTCCGCAAAACCAAAATTTTTTTCTTTCTGTGCTGTAAAGCAAGACGGAAAAAAAGAAACATCCTTTCAAGAACTCGAAATGGATAAGTCGGTAAGATTACCGACCGCTAACCGAAAGGTTGCCGGTTCAAATCTCCGCAATACCAAACATTTTTTTCTTTCTCTGCTGTGAAGCAGAAACGAAAAAAAAAATTTATGAGTTAAAAACGCTGCCGCAGAGTCACTCTGCCGCAGAATCGCAGTGCCCCAGAATCAGCATTCCACAGTATCACCCCTGCCCCAGAATCGGCATGTCGCACTATCACCCCTGCCGCAGTAACGGCCTGCCGCAGTATCGGCCTGCCGCAGTATCGACCTGCCCCATTATCGGCCTGCCGCAGTATCAGCTTGCGGCAGTATCGGCTTGCCCTGGTACCGGCCTAGCTTATGCTGACGCTCGGCTAGCAACCGAAAGGTTCCTGGTTCGAATTTTAAAAGCAAGTGAAGTAGAATCAACTTGAATTAGTATCATCATGAAGTAGTATCATCATGAAGTAGTATCATCATGAAGTAGTATCATCATGAAGTAGTATCATCATGAAGTAGTATCATCATGAAGCAGTATCATCATGCCGCAGTATCATCATAGCTTATCTACTCCTGCACTTTAGTCATTAAATTTTAGGATGAATCATTTGTACTTTTTGTATAAACTTTATTTACATCTCCTCCTATACATTCGCTCACACTATCAATTAAACAGTGATAAAATATTCTAAATACATCCTAGCAAGCTGGTGGTTCTCTGACTGTGCACAAATAAGATGCAGATTGAAAGCTTCTTTTTTCAAGTTCAACAGAGATGAATTTTCCTGCACAGAGCTTCTTTGGTGTAGCCTGGCACGATCATAGCGTCAGATATCTCTCAGAAAACGTTTAACTGGAGATGATTTTGGCAGTAGGCAAGTCGCAGGGGTCAGACAGAGCGACGAAGTCGGCGTTCGTCCATAGCTTCCTCTCGTGCTGCCAACGCTACCGATTTAATCCTTCTGAGAAACTATGCTGCCAAACCGACTGCTGCAGGCTTCGATATCTGCGACCTCCTCTTCCTCGAGTGTCCTCGAGGGGACCGCGTGCGCTCGTACTCGATGTCGTAGAGACGAGCACTCAGTCTGCTGGAACTGTATCTCGATCCACTTCTTACCACCCTCTTGATACTGCTCGTCATCGGAGTAAGACTGCGAGTACTGCTTGTCGCCGGATGCCTGTGGTCTCTTCTCGGACTCGAAGTCGAAGAGGTCGACTGTGTTGCGAGTGGAAATACCAGACATGGACGACGACGTCATGCCCAACTGCTGCTGTCAGCATCGTCAGCCCGGATCAAGGACCGTAACCTTCGGCAATTACATTCTCGTCGTCGACGCTTGACTACGGGGCGTAGTTGGCCTCCAGCGAGTCTGGCTTGAACGAATAGCTCTCCGAAGCTGCTGTCTTGACGTCGAGTAGCTCCTGCGACGGGGTGACCGTCTAAGTAGTAAATAGTCCTCTCTCTCTCTCTCTCTCTCTCTCTCTCTCTCTCTCTCTCTCTGTCTCTTTCTCTCTTTCTCCATGTGTCTCTGTCCGAACTGCATTACCAGTAATAAGTACTTATATTAGATGGTATGCATTGTAGAACAGCGAGCCGAGAAATAGTCGAGTAGCCGTTAACTCACATGGAGAGTGAGAGACAGCAGTAGTAGCAGCCGGGAGATAAAGAGAGAGAGAAGTACATAGCAGCCCGCCGCACCACTACCAGCTCGAGCACACGCACGCACATCAAGCCAGAGCAGTGCAGGCATCACTGGAGCCGCGCGAGCCAAGAGAAGAGTAGGCAGCTGGGAGGGGGAAACTCCTCGCAGCGGCGAGCGTTGGTGTATGTCGCGAGAATGTGTGTGTGAGGCAGAGTGTGCATGTTGTATGGATATCGGCGTTGTAAACGTGAACGCAAAAATTGTAAGAGTATGCTAACTATGCGATAAAGAAGTAAGGAAAATGTAATCAATATTTATAAGAAGAATGTTCTATCAGAAAGCGCGTAATCACGATGTAAAGTATGGATGTATGTAGTGCGCATGCGCGAGAAGGTATGCGAGGCGACGCGACACGAGTCGAGGAGAAGACTCGTTGACTTTGTTCTGAGCAGGAGCCCAACCAACAGCCCTCCGGTTTTTCTTTTGTCTCTTGAGAAAGAGGATAGCTTTTTCGATAGTTTTTCGCGCGTTTCACAGGGAACGAGCCAGCATCCGTACGAGAGGAAGGTTGCTGTTTTTCGTAGAGTTAGAGAGAGAGAGGTAAAGTGTCGTGATTGTATTATTAGCCGTGTGTGCGCGCGAATAACTCCGGAAAACTCCAAAACGGAGAGGTTGCCTTGTGGCATAATTAGAGATATTGTAGTGCACATCGAGAGAAAGTGTGTGTGCGGAGTGATAATTACCGCCGGGAATAATATTTATTGTTACGGGAACGAAGCGTGTTAACCTTTTCAGTCGGAATTACAGTCGGTACGTCACTATTAAACGATTCTTAAAGAGTGAATTAAGTGAGTTGCATGCAATTATTTTCCCTGTTTCCTCGACCGAATCTCCTCAGAGAGTAAGAGTTCTCAATAGCCGGCAACGCGAAAAGCAGAGCAGTTTCGGTATAAGTGTATCACCGACCTGGCGCCTTGAATAAATCTCGGTCGGTAGATAAAGAGACCGAACAAAGTGAATATTAGCGAGTGTGGTCGCGACGGTTTTACCCCTAAATCCACATCGTTACACTCCGAGGAACTCGTGGTCGACGGCTCGTCGATGGCTTCGCTGGACTGCTTCATAGGAATCGTCTGTACGGCTAGCGCTGAAATTCTGAGGCTTCAAACGAGTCGTGTTGACGTACTCGATGCCGAGCCTTATGAACTCGAGCTTGTCTGCTGATGCGTATAATAGTGTGCAGCGGTACCTCCATGTAAGGTAACTCCTCGGGGGTCTTGTCGAGGTAGTAACCGATTATACAGCGAAGGATGGCCTGATGAGGGACCACGAGAACGTTGTGCGCTTGTTGGAGGTCGACGATCACAGGCTCGACTCGCTTCATCGTGTCCACGTAGCTTTCACCCCAGGGGTAGCGATAGCGTAGTTTGTCCTGGTCGCGCCAAGCGAATTCCTGAGGGAGTTATACGAAGGTTATACATAAGTGTCGCGTATGTGTAGTTTGAATTGAGTATATTCGATTGCGCGGAACATTGAGGATAAGGCAGACTGTGTGTATAAAACAGAGTTTCGATACCACAAACGCGAGATTTATTAACGACCGCTTTTTTGCACACACTGCACTAAGGTCGTGTCTCGAAACGCGACGATAAGCGCATTATAAATTTAGTGACACTCGAGAAGCCCTGCACATATGCACATACAATCGTCCTCTCTGAAGGTGTATAAATAAACGAGTTGTTTGCCCGTGAAAATAGCTCATGTGATAACTAATTTAAAGTTACAATCTATTTGCGTCGGTCTGTTCAAGCCAAAAAGCTTTCTCACCTGAGGATACTGTTCCTGCATCTCCTCATAGGAGAGACCCTCGCAGACTCCGGCATAGAGTTCATTGAGAGCAGCGACGTGTTCTTGAGCTGCTTCGATACCACGAGCCGTTGCGATAGTTCGTCGTAGACGGCTGGTCAATACTCTCAGGTCTGGGATGTACATAGAGTTGATTTTCGCAGCTAAAGCTTGGGCGTAACGCTCGCCGCGATCACTTAGTACGGCGTCGCCGCCGATTTTTCCCAGAACGTTGTACTCGCTCTCGACGTGCTGAAAGTCGAGGTGATTCATTAGACTATATTTTATATAGTTTATTTAGACGTCGTTTCACGCATGTGTGAGCTAAATGGAGCAATGACCCATAGTTAACATCTTCAACAGCTTCTACATGTAATGGTTTATTGGCATTGTATCTACGTTTTAGTAAGTACTCTACGATACCTGTATGTCCATTACTCACTGAATTTGCCATAAATGTATCAATATAAAGTTCAGGCCAAACTTTTAACGTATAAAGAAACTCCAAACATTGTTATCTTTCATTGCCTTATCCTTGTCGCCCTGTCGATAAAAGAAAAACAAAATTTCACAGAGTCACACTTGAATCTCACTCGAGTGGGTATACTGCAATAAGTATAAAAGCTCAAATCACCAGTAGCATAAAAAACATTTAATGGAGCTTTCTGTCTCTCTTATCACTGCTGGAGGGCCATCTTTCAATATGATGATCTCTCAATGTGACTTTTTTGGATAGAAGTGCGCGATTGACCTACAAATGTTTAAAAAGATGCATTAAATTTAAAAGCTAAACATGAGCCGACATAGACAGACTCGAAATTTAGGATTTTCCTTAAGTAGTAGCACCTACCTCCATTTGACTGTCTCTACAATTGGATATTGACTACCTTCTCCCTTTCTCAGCAAAAGCTCGCGAAGAGTAGAATGGCCAATTGTCAGTCTTACGACTGGATGTGAAGAAGTTGAGGAACTTGTCGTGGAAGTACCTTTAGATCAAGGAGGAGTCAAACATCAAGCTTTTATTGTCAGTGAGCTGAAGCCAATTATATTGACATTCAGCAAATGAATATGAATATTCAAAAAAAGCATCGTTAATGGAATAGTTTTATCAATTATGTACCTTGCTAACAGTTGGAGATTATAATGGATTAAAACATTAGAATGGAGCACAAATGCCAATTGAAATCGAATAATTTGATCTATTTTAATCGTCATTTGTGCTCCATTCTGATATTTTAAATTATTCTAACCTCCAACTGTTAGCAGGGTAAGTCTACCTGCATACCACATTGATTAGCCGTCAATGATAACTGCGTTTGCATAGCACTCAGAGCTACCAGAGTAAATAAGTTGCTTTGAAAAACAGCGAGAAACGAAGAAAAGTGCTCAAACCTGCTGGAATACTTGTTCCGGGACTGAGAAATGCTGGTGAGCTGGTGGTCTTAACAAGGCTGTTGATAACCATGGCACTGTTGAAGCCAAATCCGGTCATACTAGTGGAGAAGCCCTGAACAGCTGCAGAGCCAACAGATCCCCAGTCCTCATGCGCCAGCGTCAGGCCTACAAGGAGCAGCTCCATCAGAAACAACAGCAGAATTACTTCCGCAAGGAGGAAGGAGAGGAGACTCCAGGAGCAGCCGCGTGTCCAGGGGGTCCAGCTATGGCAGCAACAGCAACAACAAGTTATCCAGCAACTACCAAGGTTCCAGCAGCTACCCCAGCCTCAAGAGCAGCAGAGCTTTAAGGCGACAAACATGCAGCTGCATTTCCAGAGTCATTCCTAATGAGCCAAAGAAATACTTAGTATCGACGACGCCAAGCCTCGAGTTGGCCGTGTAGGAATTCAAATCCTTACCTGTCAGGCACGCACTTCTTCACAACAAACTGGCAGCGGGTCCAGGTTGTTCTGCAACGGATGCTTGAGATTCGACTCGAACAGGAGATATCCAGGATGACTGCTGCCCGAGAGGACCGGATCGGCATTCTCCTCGATCGTAGGGTTGACTGTTACGCTGCTGCAGTCGTCTCCGGGCGAAGCGATGCGCAGTGCCGTGCAGGTACTCCTCGTTCATGGCCATGGCCAGACAGAATTTTCGTCGTGCATGAGGACGAGGATATTCGAGGGTTGCTGAGGTTTCGGGCTGCAGCGACTCGTACGCGTCTCGCTTGCGCTCTAAAATATCTGCATGCGGAGCACGGTCGCATACTTACGACCGTGATGCAGAGCAACTCAATCGCACCGGCCTATCGGCGAGACAGCTGGGCGATCGTACGAGCGTGCTGCAGTTCTTCTGATGATCCTTCTAGTAGACCTACTCCTCGAGCACGGCCAAGAAGACGTCGAAGCCTCTGCGCTGACCGGGCGACACGCACAAACTTAACCTGCACGTAGCAGACCACGCGCTAACCTCGAGTCACAACAATACAGAAGTGCGCCGCGTTCCGCCATTTTTGGTTTGCCCAGCGCCATTTTTGGTTTGCCCCGCAAAATATTCTCTCTTCAAAAATCAATTTTCAAAATTGATTTAAAATTAAATTAACAAAAGGGTGATCGTGTAATCGCGGTTTCAAGCATTATTTGCCATGGCCTATCGAATGGAATGGCTTAGAGCACCTTACCTAACTTTTTTTTTCCATCGTTGTATTATACCTATTGCCGTAAAAAAACATTAAGACTTGGGGAAAAAGGGGTACGGTAACTTTGTAGAGCGACAGTCGCAGTCTTCGACACATTTCAGAGGTTAAAGCGAACGAGGTTAAAGCGAAAGATGATCGCGACATAGGCATTACAGCCAACAAGGTCGTCGCCGAGCTCAAGCGGCGAGAGCTTGATGAGGTTGGAGCCGAGCTTGGAATGGCCGCCGACCGTGGTTTCGATCTCGTACTTGGTGTTGCAGGCCAGAATGTTCTATAGAGGGATTGGTCGGCGCCATCTCAAGTCCATCGATGTGAGCCGACTGTCCCTAGATGATCCTCGAACCAGCACTGCTGTGTCCAACATTGACGATGGCTATCCACGCTAGTGCTTGAATCGTCCTGACGAACGCTCGGCGCTTATACACAAAAATCCTGACGGGCGATGTATAAGCGGTGATAAAAGTATCTTCGTTGTATATTATATCGACTGCCGTTGATATCACTTCCGCAGCCTCGATACTTTGAAATGCACCAAAACGTGGATAATATCCAAAGAATTTTATAACAGGGTACCTACGCAGAGTGTGTAGGACGTAGGTACGTAGAGCCTTTGATAGTCATATGGTCTGACTAACTCACAGATGCACTCCGTCTAAGACTCCGTGTGCTCGGCTTTCTATGCTGCAACACAGCTATCCGATTCTTCAGACTGTACTTCGATAAAGCAGGTGCAAGCAGCGCTCCGTCTGCTCTGTGCGCTTGGCGGACACCTCTCTCTCACTCTCTCACTCTCTTGATCTTTTAGATATAATATGCAGCGCTCTATCTCCGTGCGCTCGGCTCTCTGCAGCGGATAGCTCTCTTGAGGTCTTTTATTTAATAATACAATGACGTTTCGTATAGATGTAAATAAATAGTTAGTTTGTATTGTATGTAAACAATTATATGACTTCTAACCTCCCATAACCAACAATCTCAGTATTGTTGAAAGCGACTGAGCCTGAAAAAAAGAGAATCGGGAAGGCGAAAAATTAAAGAAAAATCACAAATTAATTTTCAATCTTAATTAATTTGCGAAGGAGCAATTTTTTAGCAAAAACCTACGGTAATTATAAAGATCTAATTAAAATCTTTAAAATAGAATACTCATACATGAGCATTAATATCGGATGAAGCAATATAATAGAAATATTCGTAAAACGCGTATAGGTTATCTAGCAAATTCAAAGTATAATAGCGTCGCGGTGCTCGCGACGGCACAGTGTATAAAACTTATACTTGCCATCGGGGCGCTACCGCGCCCCTTGATATGCATGTATTTAATCAAAATCATGTTATTCAAAACTATTAAAAAACTGAAAATTTAGAAAATTTACAAGTATGATTTTAAAAATTCTGAAACACTAAGAATGTTAGAAAAAAGGGTTGCGAGCCTGGGTGATAGTCGTGTCGAATTTTTTATCGATTGAGCAAATTTCTTGATTTTCCAACGACGGATAGGATCCACTTTGTTCCATTCTTTTATACGTTAATTTATGTCGACTAGCAAAAAAACGCTCGCTTCGCTCGCGATTAACATATTTTGTTGTATAGCATGTTACGGAAGATTCATAAATTATATTCGTTTGGATAAATATGTTTTATAAAAATAATAAAGATTATGCGAATTTTTTTTTTTTTAATGTTATAATTAAATGTTATAATATTTTTGTTGGTTTTGTTAATTTGTATAATATTTTGCTTAATGATTATTTAAATTTGTAATTAATAATATTATGTATATAATATAAAATATAATTAAAGTGTTAGTAATAATATAATAATATATATAAAGGGGGGACCCTGCCTTGTCGTCCTCGTATAGGCCTCTTAGCCTCCTTAACACACCGGGAAAACTGTACGAGCTATTGCTACGACCGAGACTGTTGCAAGCGGTGGAAGCCGCCGGAGACCTCTCGGACAGACAGCACGGATTCAGACGAGGACGCTCAACAATCGGAGCAATAACAGACGTACAGCAGATTGTGGACAAAACAAATGATACATGTCATGGAGCCAGGCCACTGGTACTCCTTGCAACACTGGACGTACGGAACGCTTTCAACTCTGCTAGGTGGACGGATATTCTGGATGCGTTGGAGACAACGTTCCGGGTGCCGGCCTATCTCGTACGGGTTGTAAGGGACTACCTACGGGACCGATACCTGACGTTTGAGACAACAGACGGTACGCGACGGAGAAAGCTGACAGCAGGAGTCGCACAGGGCTCAATCCTGGGCCCTGACTTCTGGAACATCCTGTATGACGGACTACTAAGAATGGACATGCCGACTGACACGTGCCTCATCGCTTACGCGGACGACGTGGCGGTCGTAATAACGGCACGAGACAGCCATCTGGCGCAGCTAAAACTGAACCAGGTGATGAGACGCGTAAGCACATGGATGACGGATCACGGACTGCAACTGGCACTACACAAGACTGAGTTGCTGCTCCTCACAAGGAAACGAATAGACACAATTATACCGATGACTGTGGGTACGGAACAGATGATGACCAGAAATGAAGTCAAGTATCTAGGGGTGACTCTGGACACGAAACTGACTTTCTGGGCACATATACGTAACATGACGACGAAAGCGGCAGAGACGACAAAGGCTCTGAGTATACTCATGGCCAACACGCGAGGACCAAGACCCAGTACACGGCGACTACTCATGAGCGTCACTCATTCGATCATGCTTTACGGAGCCGAGGTGTGGGCGGACGCGCTAAAAATAAAGAGACGGGCGAAGGCTATGACGAGCGTACAGCGAATTGGGGCGCTAAGAATCGCGTGCGCGTACCGGACCGTATCTGAAAACGCGATCTTCGTGATAGCGGGCGTAATCCCGATCGACCTTCTTGCGCATGAGCGGAAACGCTTGTACGCACGGAGGCCGAACGTTGAGAGGGCAGACGCTGCGACAGATGAACGAACCAAGAAGATCAGAGAATGGCAGACGAGATGGACAACGAACGAACAAGGTCGTTGGACGCACAGGCTGATACCGGAGGTTGGACCTTGGAAGGACAGGGAACACGGTGAGGTAGACTTCTATCTTACCCAATTCCTGTCTGGACACGGTACTTCCGAAAGTATCTGTGCAGAATGAACAGAGTGACAACACCGGAATGTACATACTGCGGACATGCCTGGGACGACGCGGAGCACACGTTTTTCGCCTGCGACCGTTGGGCCGAGCAACGACAGAGACTGGAGACACTACTGGGCACGACGTTTACACCAGACAACGTGACAAAACTGATGACTGACAATACAGACGCATGGATAAACGTAGCAACATACGTTCGCAGTATCTTGTTAAGAAAGAAAGCAGATGGATGTTTGGATAACTGAATGACAGAGAGCGCGAAAGAGTATAGTAGAAGCATGGAATGACTGGAAATAAGAAATGAATGTGCAGATGAAGCGCAAAGGACAGCGGCCCAGTTCGAAGTAATGTGATAAACCGTACCAGGCTGGTGTCGGGCGTACAGGGAGATATGTGTTTAGTGGGTAGGGGTGGCCGCCGCCGCCGAGTCCCACACTTGGAGTTCTCGCAAGGGAACACCAGTCAGTCCGTTACAAGGATTCACAGGCTCCTACCAAAAAAAAAAAAAATATAATAATAATAATAATAATAATATAGTAATAATAATTAAATCATTAAAGTATATGTAATTATGACACATGAAGTATAAAAAGAATGAATATCAATAGAGTAATCAAATCAAAATATATGTATCAATCAAAAAATATTCTTATAAAAAAAATTGTCAAAAATAATATTTAATTATTATTGAATAAGATAGGTATAATTTAATAATTACATGAGCTTGGGGTTCGGAGCTGCACGGGTTGGGAGATTTTATTAAAACATATCCTCTTTAAGGGTCTGTCTTCACGGTATGACCGTGTCGCGTGTCGCGTGCCGCGTGCCGTCAGTCCGCTCGTTTCTATATTCTCGGATATTTTGGCAACGCCGCAATTTCGCTTCTGCCTTCTGCTCGCTATCGGTAAATCGAGCTTGTTTTGATGCTTATAACCTATACGTTACAGTTTTTAAAAGTGAATTATCAACAAGTTGTATTTAGCATTTCAAAAAGCTAAAAAAAAGTACTTTGCTACTTACAGTTTTTAAAAGTGAAGTGACAGACACAAAAAATGCAAGTCGAAATACGACGTCGTGCACTAGACATGCTAATTATGTGCAATCGTCTTACTGCTATGTCGCTTTTATTAAGAATGCTAAGAGTAATAAAAAAAAATTTGAGAAGATGGTGGGTGAAGCCTCATATTAGCTGTGTTTTGCGTGATAATTTTGGGTTTTACTCAGTACTCTTCACATATTTTAAAATGAATGATGAACAGGAGTTTGAAAGACTTATGAGGATGAAGATTTGCCAATTTGACACACTGATGAACTTAGTACGTGTTCATTTGGAAAAACAGGTGGTATTCGTGTACCTCTTTGCCCTGAACTACGTTTAGCAATTACATTACAGTGTGTAAGATATGTTCAAATGATAGATTTTATTAAAATAAGTGATATACATATTTATATTTCCTTTTTTTTCAAATGTAGTTACTTAGCTCATGCTGGCAGCTTAGCAACAACAGCGACTATCTATAGAATTGGAAAATCTACCATCTATACTTTTATTAAAGAGACGTGCAAAGCTCTTGTAGAAGTTCTGAAACCTATACATTTAGCAACCCCTGACGAACGCAAATGGTTGGAGATTGCAGAGGAATATTATGAAAGGTTTAATTTTCCAAATTGCTTAGGTGCTATTGATGGAAAACAGATACAGATTAGGAAACCACCTAACAGTGGAAGCCTTTTCAGAAATTATAATAAATATGATAGTATTGTCCTGCTTGCTTCTTGAGATGCCAAATCCCGTTTTACCTGGTACAACATTGGAGATTATGGTAAGTTTGATATTTATGGAAGATTTACAATTAATTAATCTAATAGTACCAATTTGTGGATGCATATATATTTATTTGTCTAATATTTTTAATCTACAGGATCTTATAGCGATGCCAGAATTTTTAATGCATGTGATTTAGGACAAGAAATAATAAATGGTGACATAAGGAATGCACCAATGTCACGTCAACTTCCAAATACAAATACAAATCTTCCATTTGTGTTTTTGGGAGATGAAATTTTTCCACTATGCATCAATTTCATGAAGCCCTTCCCAAGAAGACATGGTTTAAATATAGAACAACGAGTTTTCAATTATAGACTTTCTCGTGCAAGGTGGACAATTGAAAGTGGATTTGGCATCTTGTGTGCTAAATTGAATATCTTTAGTAGTGGGATAACTTTTGATGTAGAAAATACGGATTTGGTTGTGGCAGCATGTGTATGCTTACACAATTTTATTATTGATACTACCAATGATGTGAACAACTATCAAAATGTTGTAAGACCAAATGGAATTCGTATCCAGTTCAATGCTGTGCAGGTCAGGAATAAATTGGCAAATTATTTTTCATCGCCTGTTGGAGCTGTTCTATGGCAATATAATTACACATAATAAAGGTATGTATGTATGTATGTATTTTATTAAAAAAATCAAGTAGCAATATTAAGCAATAATAAAATCTATAATATATCTTTAATTTTTTTCTAGCAAAACAATGATTGTAAGTAGCAGAGTCCTGAAAACAGAGTAAGATCAAGGAGAAGTTGAAAAATCAGCAACCGATAATGGATGACAACTGAAGTAAACTTGGAAGAAGATGAGATGGAGACAGAAGAGAGATTCAATGTAGATGATTCAGGCAAGAGTTTGATATTATTTAAAAAGCCAGAGAAAAATGTAAGACCTATATCAGGAATATCATCTAAATCTTCTTCATCAGAAGAGCTTGAATCATCATATTTTTATTTACTAGGAATTGAGGACATCAAAATTGAAGAAGCGATAAGAGGATGTATTGTGTGCAGTGGCTGATATCTGTACTGCTAATACCAAAGCTTGCCAATCCTGCCCTACTACAGGTCGTCATGTTCATGGTTCTTCTTGGAGCGAAAACTCTCTGTGTGCAACCTTGTCTTCTTGGCTACAGTATTTCTAATCTGTTACAGTGGCATTGATAACTGCCTGCTCTGGAGTAACAATAGTGATAGTGTAGTATAGTGTACTGTGTGTTGAATTGCGTATTGCACAGGGTCTAGTTTGTAATGCAATTGCGTAAATGTCGAGTCTTTCCATTGTAAATATGATGTATACTATAGTGGTGAGTCATGGTTTTAAATATAGGAAATCATAATGATCAGTGATTATAATTAATGTTTCTTGACAACTGAAGCTATTGCGATGCTAGCAGAAGGATTCAATATACGCTATTAAACATTATCATAATGACATATAATCTTTTAAAACTTAAAACTAAATAATAAAAGGCTTGATTTACCCAAAATAGCAGATTTATATATCTTTACCATTGCTTTTTCTTAAAATTGTTGAAATATCATCAAAAGTAGTGTTAAATGGAGGATTAGGTTTTCTCAATTTTATTTAGCATCTAATTGTAATACATAATAGTTGACTTGCCTAATTTTATCAAATATGTAAAGATTTTAATGAATTTTGATTTGGAAGAGGAACCGCAGCTGATAATGTCATGCATAAATAACAAAAAAATAGAGATACTTAAATTGTTTGGCGATGAAAAAGATCAACAATTTTTTTTTAATTTACTCTTTTATTAGTAGTGTTAATACTTACATTTTTAAAGATAAAATATAAAATATTAAAATAATAATCATACAATGATTCCAAAGTTTATATTCAAAGATTATCTTTGAAATCTTGGATGTACTGAATAATATCAGTACAGCAATCAAATTTATATTTGTTTGGAATTTTTTTGAAACCTGCTCTTAATAGTAGACTGTACCTATTGACACCTGCATTCTGAGGTGGAGTAGCCGGAGCAGGTACATCACATTCATTGTCCTTTAATTTCAACAACTGATCACATGCTTTTCTATTTTCTTGAAAGAGCGTTTTTAAGTCATCCAGCTGATCAGCTTTCCTTGTACGCTTAAAGCGACTTTTATTCATTGATGAAAATATGGTGGTGTAGACGTTCCACTGGTGCTGGAAGTAGCTGCAGGTGTTTGGTCTTGGTGTTGAGGTAGTCCTGGCGTTGATGATTGATGTTGCTGCTGCTGTTGAGAAGGCTCTGAATTTGCTGATAAAGTTTGGGAAGAAGAAATCGATGGCCTGTGCTGTATGTGTGATTCTAAAAACTTCATTTGTGAGTACAAAGGCCAGTCTGATGATTGTATTGTATCTGCTGAAGAACCTGATGGATGATAGCTGTTTACTTTTTTGTACTCGTCTCTGTATTTTCTGACTAAAGCCTCCCATTTAGATGAAATCTGCTGTTCTGTAATAATAGTTGATTAGTATATAACATATTTAGAAAGTAAAGTATAAATTTATAGTGAATTACACAATATAATACCTGTCCAATGTTCTTAATAAGCTTGAAAGATAGCCACAGAGATGATTTCAAATTTTCTCCATCTTTCTTTGTATTGTTCGTGATAACTTGCATCACCTTTGTCGTACAAAGATGGTTCGAGACGAACCATATTGATAATCAAATCTTCTACTTGTGATTGTGATGACATTTCACTGTTTGTACATGAGTCCATGATGCGCGCTACAGATTGTACACAAAACAAAGCCAATCACTGTATAGTTATATTATTTATATATTTCGTCGCAGATAATGACTCTTTGGCCGCGAAAATCAAATGGATATATTATTTAGGTATAATAACTTACATTCTAATTTACGGTATCCTTTTTCTTGTCCTAACTATGTATTTGAAATGCATGAAAACGTATAAAGAAGTAAGCATATCTCAAACTTGAACAGCCAACCGGATAAGAGCCTGAACGAGCAGAAAATATACTGCGTAGAGAACGGCGAGAAGGAGCTCCCAGAATTTCGCAGAATCCTTTATTTTGTTCTATCGCTCGCTCCTGCATACTGCATAGTGCACACAATGGATGCCATAGAAACATTTATCGCTCGTGAAGTGCGGGAAAAAGTTTTTTTATACAATTCACAGCATCCATTGTACCGATGTTCAGCAGAAAGGGAGAGAGCATGGTTAAATATTGGTGCTGCTATGCAGATACATTTTCCTACGCTGGGAATTAAAAATGATCGTAAGAATTGTATTATTGATGTCTAATATTTAGCTGTATAGGTATATAGTCGTATTGTACGAACCCCAATAACACAGTGTGCAATTTGATTGCAACTTGATGTCAATCTGCGTCCATTTTTGCTAAATGGACCCAAATTCACATCAAGTTGCCATAAAATTGCGTCCATTGTTTTATTGGGAAAAGTAAATAAGCATTGAGCTTACTTACACAATAATAAACTGCTTTGGAAGTATGATCCTTATTGTGTAAATTAAATATTTAATTTTTATGTAAATGTAGCAAAATATTATAAAGAAGTTTGAAGGTATATACAAGTAAAAATTGATTTTGAAGTGTATTGTGTGCGAATTAAGGAATAAAGTAACAAAGTTGTCTAACTGGTCCAATGGAGTAAATATCTTGAAACTAGAGAACTAAATTAATTTTGTTAATGTTTCTAAAAAAATTCATCTACAGATTTAAAAAATTCAATGTACACAAGGTTGCAAGGATCACTTTTAGCATAGTTTACCTACTTTTTCATTTTTCATTATAACAATACCTTTATTTTATTAAATATTTCTTGATTTCAGCTGAAGAATATGCAAAAAGAATCTACTATGATTTGAGAAGTGCATATGGGAGCTTGCTACGAGATTTGATTAATGGCAATCGAGTTGTCAACAATCTCTCACCACGCCAGTCAGCTTTATTAGAGGTAATGGGATTTCTAATATTTAATTATTTAACAAATATGTAATAAGAAAGTTGTTTAAATAAACTATCAGTTTGTGGGCATACGCAGTAAATAAAATGTTTTAGTTGTTATTAATAATTTATTCGAATAAAAAGTAAGTCTCTTTTATAAACCAATTTTTACATCATACATATGAATGAACATATAGGATTACACAACATTAGAACTTAACATTAGGTTTGTTTGCCTTCCACGATAAGATGTTTCTTCTGAGAATCTTTTGGACCAAGACCCCATTTCCTTGGATAGGCATCGCTTTCTATCATAACACGTTTTCAAGGCTCCAAATTAACTTACACTTCATCTTGGCTTCAATCTCGCCGAAAGACTTTTTGTTTTTCTTCTTCTCTTTCTCTATATTTCAGCCATAGTAATACTAATTCATCTCTGTCTCTGCAAAAAATAATATTGTTATTCATGATATAAATGAAACTAAAAATTATGTATTCAAATATTTTAAAATTCATACCTTCATTAACTTGGCCATATTGTTTAAGAATACGAAGAATGCCATTAACACATTTTAAGAGTTCAGTTTGGGGAATAATGCCTAGAGCCTCTTCGATTGGCAGGATAAAACAATCATCTTCATCATCTGTTTTAGGCTTTATCTTCTCCTGAGTTTCGCAAGCCTTTATTGTTTTTAAGGCTTCAGATGCTTCTTTCAAAATCATACCTTCAAATAGATTAATATTATCTTTCTTCTTTCTTGCAGATTTTGACATAGGTGGCATTATTGGCGCAGACGGTTCTGGCATTTTTTCATCAGATTTCCCTTTTTTGATTGCATGCAGCACATCATTGAACGACAATTTTTCATCAGATTCATCCCTTTGTTCTTCCACAGCTTCATCATTATCATTAGAAAGTTAAAGCATTTCTGTTGTGTAGCTGGTCACTCAATGCGCTAAGATAAATAGAAAGGCTCGTAAATTAGGGAACCTCCCCTGCTAAAAATACTCGATAGAGATCGATTAAATTCTGAATTGATTTTGAAGCTATATCTTAATCCCACTTTTTGTATTAGAACTCGATTGAAACCGATAGAATCGATAGGAGTCGATAAATTTCAATACGGAAAACAACAATTGAAATCGATGTTTCATACCAATGATTGACCTTTATTCACTTTAATAGTCATTTTTTGTATATAATTCTATTGACTTTTATCGATTCTATCGATTTTAATCGAGCTCTAATGCAAGAAGTGGGATTAAGAAATAGCTTCAAATTCGATTAAAAATTCAATCGATTTCTATGAACTATTTCTAACAGGGTCTCGAGTTCTCGAGGATTCGAGAGGGTTTTATAGATGTACGTGCTCGAACAGCTCGCTCAGAGCTTAAAACAAAAACGCGACTATTGTGCGAGTCTCGGTNCACATGTACGCGAAGTGCGTCATACAGTCAGTCCCTTTGTATAGATTTTCCACCACCGCGTAGACCAGCTGATCGATACCGATTCGTTCGTAGCATTTCGTTAGTCCGCGCGGAGTCGTTCCGATTCGTCAAGATGTGTCCCTCTACTCAAGGTCACGCCCTCAACGTCAGCAGAAGAGGCCCAGCAGCATCACCGCAGCTCCGGAGAGCAACAGTCAGAGTCGCGAGTCTATAGAATATCCAGCTTAGTTTTGAGATAGAATAATTCGTAGTTGCTTGTATTAGGTTTTCTTTGAGATAATATATATAAGTTTTTGGGAAGTTCTCCTAAAGACTTTTAAACTTAAATTCAGTGCCTTTTTATTATAAATCACCACCTATTAATTATTCATAGATTGAGAGAGCATTTCAATTCTCAATTCGAATAACCCGCGAATTGCTTGTACTCACAAAGACATCGTTTTGCGCGACGTCACACTGGTGCTAAGTGTGGGGTGAATTCGACTCAATCACGGAAAATAGTTTAATAAACAGTGTGAATTTCATTTAAATTGTGAAAAGTTAACGTGCAGTGTTATAATTTCTTTTAAAAATTTAAGGGGGTCTCAAACCCAATTTTTACCGACCGAGTCGATAGAACGAGTACTCGGTAGAAAATTGCTTGAAACTAAATAAATACGGTGAATTATCAAAAACTAAGACATAGTTGCCCTTCGTCTCGGAATCATCTACCACAATGCAAAGTTTCAAGTCAATATTTAAATGCGTTAACAAATGGCATTTGAACAAAAACCAGTAGCTGCAGCGTGTGCATGTTGAAAATTTCGTTCAAATGCCATTTTTATATGCGTTGACAGATCGATTTGAAACTTTGCACATAGATATAAAATGATGAGAGAAAGGGCAACCATGTCTTGGTTTTCCATAATTTGAACAAAAAAAAAATAGTTTTATTATCATCCAAGCGATGCCGAACAGCTGTTCGTTGCTCTGTTCGCGGCTCTGGCGAAGTCAGTACGACGACTGCGCATACATTGTGCGCGTCGATCTGGGGACCTACTGGCGTCTGCGGCGACACGTTCACGCAGCCGCCACTCGCCAGCCGTGCCTTGTGTGTTTTGACGTTTTGAAGCTGAACCCCGGCCTTCGCTCGTTCGGTTCAACTTCAAGTTATTCAAAGGTATTAATTGTATAAGTACAGCACGTCGACGTGATACAGCAGTGTTAGTGTGCTAATCAAAAGCGCATATGTTTTCAAGCAGCCTCCGCTCAGCGCGATCTCGCTCGCGGATCTGCTGCTCACGGCGAGACTCGCCAGTGCTTCGTTTACTTCTAATGCAGTGCGAGAAGTATATAAAAGTGATGCTCCGGAATATCAGCTACGATCCAGTGTGTGAGTGTCAGTCCGTCAAGGAGTGCTGCAGTAGAGGATAATACGCAACTCCAGCAAGAAACTTGACTTTTTGCGCTTGGAGGTTATCCCTTGTTTTGGTGTCTGCTTCTGTTGCTGCTGCTGGTGTTCTTGCTGCTTCCACTTCTGCGTATACATTAATTCAACTTTCAAGATGCATTCTAGATGTGGATCGACTATCACTGTTTGTGCTGCTACTTCTACGGCTGTACTGATACCTTCCTCCGACATACTGTCTGGATGAAGATTGGTCGACACTCAAAATTCACAAGTATTTCTTGTGTTATGTGCAGTGAAATCAGTGATTACGTGGTTTTATTATGTGTAGATGACTCTATAGCTGATTTACACTGTCTGTGCATTATAGGTTGGCATTGACGGCTACAAACAAGATGACTCTGGAGCTGAATAAAAACTGTCTGCTGCTACTGATGCTGGTTGGCGTTTCGTGAGGCTTCAGTTATCTGGAGACGACACTGAAACAGGTTCACGCTCTTTGGTGGTGATGGCTGGCGTTGCTGAAGGCTTCAATCAGCTGAGGAGGACCTTGGAACCATGTTCACACTCACTGGTGGTACTGGCTGGCGTTGCTGGAGGCTTCGAACATCTGAGGACGACCATGGAACCAAGTTCACGCTCTCTGGTGCTACTGGGTGGGGTTGCTGGAGGCTTCAGTCATCTGAGGATGACCTTGGAACCAGATTCACGCTGTTTGTTGGACAGGTTAGCGTTGCAGGCCCATTTCAATCATCAGAAGACATCCCTGGAGCTGAAATCACGCTGTTTGCTGGCCTGGTTAGCTTTGCTGACCTGTTTCAATCATCTTTAGACGACCCTGAAGTTGGAAGTTGCTGGTATACATTCTACAGCTGTACATCAAGGATCTACAGTAGGTCCTCGACCAGGGTCTGCTGTTACTAGTACGGAGTCCAGTGCTGCTGGAGTTACTGGTCCACAGTGTACTCCAGCTGCATATTCAGGGGCCACTGCTGCGACTGCTGTGTGTGCAGCTTTTGCTGCTTATATTCATACAACTTTTGCTGCTGCTGCTACTCGAGCTTGGTCAACTGCTGCTGCTGCAATATAAGCAACTCCTGCAACAGCTTTTTGCAGGCCAAAATTTTGTCGCAAGTCTATATGATGATATAGCACATCTATATAAATTTAAGTTTTTAAGATTTGTGTGGTTAAAAATTGTATATCTCAAACCTCATGTAACATATACACTTGAAACTTGATATGCAAGCCTGTGTTATGTATTTCAACATATTTATACAGTTTAGTGACTTAAGTGTAACCAAATGATCTATTTTGTTCGAAAACACTTGCGCCAAAAGCGTATAATTAGAACGAACTAGATCTTCTGGTTACACTTAAGTCACTATACTGTATAAATATGTTGAAATATATAACAGGGGCTTGCATACCAAGTTTCAACTTTATACAATGCATCATTTATACATAAACTCATTTTTTTTTAATTTCTGGAAAAAAAATTGCACATCTCAAAAGTAGTTTTTTGTCATAAGAAAAGCGTGTATTCGAAACACGTGTGTATATGCGAAATACACGTAATTATTTATTAATTTTTATAATATAAAAAGCGTGTATTCGAAACACGCGTGTTTATGCGAAATGCACAGTTATTTTATTGTAAAAAATGCGTGTAGTCGAAACACGTGTGATGTATATACGTAATATAGATCATTATGTATAGGCATTTTTCGTTATATCAAATCTGCGTGTACGGCAACACGCAGTGTGAGTTTCGATATTACAAATTGTTGTAGTGGTTGACGCCAGATGGCGCCAGAGGTTATTATAAGCACTACCTGCACTACCGGCCGCAAGGTCGATAAAATCGCAGAAATGGGTTTGAGACCCCCTTAAAGAATAAAATCTATAAGGTGGTGATTTTTAAAATTTAGTGAAATAGTTTGGTTTTGTTTTGAGTGAAATTAAATAAAATTTTATTAAAATCATTTTAGAATAAAGTTTGAAGTTATTGAAATTAAATTTAACTCAGTTAAAATCCATCGGTGATATATATTTGCAGAAATAGAATTTTGTTTTAATTGCCGAAAATACTCTGACTCTCGCGTAATTTTGAGTATTAGAAAATTTATTACAGATGTTAGCCCGGATGAGAAGGAAGGATTGATTTTGGCCAATTGAAAATTTATTGAACATTAAGTGCGACAATTTATAAAGAAAGCGATTGTGAATAGTGTAGAATATTGCGGTTGTCGTTTGCCCTCTCCAAGTTTTCCTCGGTTTCCTTGGAGGCATAGGGCAGATGCCAGGGATTACATAGCATAAAGTCCGAGGACCACTTTATGTTATAGACAATAGAATAAGTTTTTATATTTTATTATTGAGTGACCATTAGGTAGGATAAAATAAAGTTTGTAAAATTATTATAAGTGTAGTAATTACAAAAATTTATTATACACATATGAAATATTCTTAGTGAAATGATTAAAATTAATAAGTTATAATATTGTTTATTATAGTATAAAAAAAAAGAAAATATTTAGATTTGTGAAAGTTATTTCAAAATTTATAAGTTTGTTATAATGTCATAGTATAAAATAGCATGTTACATTTTTTTTTATATTTGGATAAAACTTTATAAATAATATTGAAGTTAAAATTTCATATGCGTAAAATAAATTCTAAAGAAGTATTATTGTAAAGAGAAGTAAAATCATTGAGTACGTCTACAGTTATGTTCAGATAAAGTTTTTATATTATAAATAATGTTAAGGAAAATATTTTAACTACGAAATAGTCAAAGGACAGCGTTTTCTTTGTTGTCTAGGTACTGATTAAAGATTAAACTTAAAAAAAAATTTCAGAGCTTTATTAAGAATATCGTCAAATTGTTGTTCATTTTATAATTAATAAAATTGTTTGAATTATCTTAGATATTAAATTTTGTCTTTAAATTTCAATTCGATATTTTATAAATAAATATTATTTATTAACTAATTATAAAATTTACATTATGAATCTATAAAATTTGTTGTATTACTAATTGATAATATTTACATTAGTCAAATTTAAATCCTTTATAATAAACGTTTTATAGTAAATTACAACAAATAGACGATAATCCTATTTAAACTGTTGAAATTGANTATACAAACTAAGTAAAATTAAGAAAATAAAAAATAGTTGTTGGGGTTTATTTTGATCTCTGCAAAAGTAAGGAACACAAGGCTGCAAATTAAGCAAATTAATAAGGTTGTTTGTTTTAAAGTCACAAGTTTTTCGAGTAACTTGATTAATTTTTGCTTCCTTCCTAAGGAAGCCTTGTAATAGTAATTTTTGGAGTTTGTGTAAAAACATGTGGGAAGTGTGTTTTGATGAATTTTTAGTCGAAAAATGGTGTGTTTAGAACATGTCCGTACGGATGTATGTGTGTGTGTGTGTGTGTGTGCGCGTATGTATACGCCTGTTTCTCAGCTTCTACTTGGTGGATTTTAACCCACCAAGTCTCATTTTCTTTGTTTTTGCTAGAAGATAGTGGGACGAAAGTCCGTTTTTATAATTTATATACGCGTTTTTTTTATAGTAATTTTTTAGTTTTGAGATTTCAGTTTTTGCCAACAAAGTTATCGGAAAAGTTAATAAAAGTAAATTGCTTAATATGTACCTGAAAGAGAATAAAATTGCCTATGTTTTGACCGTGAAAAATTTATATTATCGTTCGTCGTTCTTTTATACCGTGCAATTGCACCATACCGTGCAATTTTTTTAAATCGTTATAACTCAAAAACCGCTGCCAAGTCATTGGCACTTAGCTTCCTCCTATTCTGCTAGTGGAAGATAATTACATGGGAAAACCAACTCATTCTTTGATTTAAATATTCACTACTATTCGATACTAAAAGGATAGGTTTACTCGAATTCAAAATCAGAAAACATATATGCACGTCCAATCTTATTACGATCGATCACGTAGTTCCAGAATTATAACAGTATACGTACGCACGCATGCACGCACGCACGCACGCACGCACGCACACACACACAGACAAAACCATCTGCACGGACATTTTATAAAACCATGAAAACTGCCTCATAATATATACCCTTTAATTTATCAAGATATATGGTTTAACAAAAATAATAATGTCAGTCACACAGAGTATACAGGGTGAGAGTTGAAGAATTTGAATCTTAATATCTTTAAACTAAAAGGTTTCATAAGCTACAAAAAGAACCTAGCCGAAGTGATCAAAAGATCATTTTTCCTAAAATTTCAACTCAATTTAAACCTTTTTACACCCGTAATCGTACGACATAAAAAAACCATTTTTTTTAGTTTTGATTTTTTATCTCAAAACTAGTCGCCAAAATTGCTTAAAATTTTCAACTAGTAGATATTGTTGTTTTTTTTGTCATGAATTTTTTTTAAAACATTTGACTATTTATTTTTTGAGTTATCTGAAAATTCCTTTTATTCATAAAAAATGAACAGATCAGTCATCTAGAAAATCTTGCGGTAAAAAGTAGACAAATTTATGTTCTTTTAGATACAACTATTGTTGAATATATGTATAACTCATATCATTATAAAAAAGCAAAAATATATTTTTCAAAATAGAAAAATGGGCTATAATATGGCCATAAAATGCGTCAGAAATCATAAAAACAAAATGACCTAAATTCAGAATGAAAAAATATATGCATGTCAAATTTTATTACGATCCGTCGCATGGTTCTAAATTATGGCGTATTACGTACATACACACACCACACACACACACCTTGACCACACATACACACACAACAGCCATCGACGGAAATTCTAAAAAACGTATGATTCGTACTTCCTAAACACCCCAAATCGTTTACCACGAAGTATTGCAAAACGGAGAGAGGGAGCGAGAGAGGGCGCGCGTGCGGGGAGAGGAAAAGCAATAAATAGGGCGATCATTCTAAAAAATAATGATTTTGAAGGTAATAGAACTGAGGAGAGAGCGAGAGGTACAATTTAAGTCATTCATGGGGCAGAATCCTAAAAAACATCAAACTGAAAAAAATCTGTTTCTACGTGACGCGATAACTGGAGTAAAAAGGCAATAATCAAGTTCAAATTTTGGATTTAGTTAGCATTATATAGCACAATGATCCCTTTCTTTGGGATTTTTATAAAACCAGTTAGTTTCAAAGATATTGAGCTTCAAACTTTTGTTTTTTCACCCTGTATACTATGAGTCGTTTTTTCTACGTGATGCGATAACTGGAGTAAAAAGGCAATAATCAATTTAAAATTTTGGATTTAGTTAGCATTATATAGCACCTTTATCTCTTTCTTTGGGTTGTTTATGATACCAGTTAGTTTTAAAGATATTAGGCTTACAAAAAAAAAAAACGTGCCGAGATATCTACTGCTAGGTGGTGCGGAAACGATATCATCAAAATGTAATAAATACCAAGATTATGTTAAATAACATTCAATAAAGTTTCTAAGAAAATAAGACATATAATGGCAGACGCACACACACACACACACACACGCGCGCGCGCGCACGCACACACACACACACACACACACATATATATATATATATATATCAACTATTAGAACTAAAACCCTGTTTTCTACGTGACAGGATAATTGAAGTAAAAAGACAATAATCAATTTATAATTTTGGATTTAGTTAGCATTATATACGCTAGATAAGTACCTCTTGGCGCGAAACGCGAGTGCTGCCTACCGGATTCTTTTTGCAGTTTCAGGGTGTTGCATGCAATCAGATGGAGATTCAACTCGTTTTTTTAAAGCTTTTGGCGATAGTTTAGACAATTTGGTGGTTCTAATAATAAAAGTTGGAGATCAAGAAACGTTCTATGTACTTTTTAACCTTCGTCAACTGTTTTTCTCTTTCAAAAGTTATGTATATCTATATCGATGATGTATATAGATATACAGTGTGCTGCCTGCAACACCCCGATTATGCCAAGAAGGCGGCGCTGTCGGCGGTCCTTACCTAGCGTATAGCACCTTAATCCCTTTCTTTGGGCTGTTTATGAAACCAAATGGTTTCAAAGATATTAAGCTTCAAAATTTCGTTTTCTCACCCTGTATATTGTATACTCTATATAACTGAAAACTGCATCGCTTAGATCTTAGCTTCTATTTGATGGATTTTAATCTATACCTTGGCTAGTTTTTTTCTGTTTTTTGTTTTATTAAATCGTTAAAAACAATATTTTCAGTTACGCATTGATTATGTAATATAATTATTTCGAAATAATTTTATCCATCAAACGAAAAAGCATAAAAATTTCATAGAATTATATATGAAGTAAAAACGATTTAGATATTAAAGCGATACATAAGGTTGAAGGAAGCTACGTGCCAAAGAATTGGCAGCGGTTTTTTTATTATTATCATGGCTCCTCGTAGAGGCATGGTCCGAAAACCAAGAGTTACGCGTCGGGATTTAAGATCAGCAAATATAAATAATGATGATGAGCGACAGTTGGTTCCAAATGATTGGGATCAAAGTTCTATTTCTTCATTATCCACAGTAAATTCAAATAGTATTGAAACAAATTCAAGTAATTCCAAAGAATCTGTTGATAATTCACATAATATTGTTGATATTAAAACTGCATCCACCATCATCCCAATTTTTAAAGGATCGTTTGATTTACTGGAAGATTTTTGTCGTCCTAGTGAAGAGGCATATGAGTCAGTTTCTGAAAATAACAAACAATTTATGTTAAAAGTAATTAGATCAAAATGTACGGGAGACGTTGCTAAGTATTTACGGGGTAGATCCAAATATACATCTTTGGACGCATTTGTAAAAGATTTGAGAAAGGGTTTTGAAACGCGCGATGAATATAACTCATTGCTGATCGAATTGTCTAAGATCGTTCAGAATAAGGGAGAAACGGTTAGGCAGTATGGTATACGCGTAAATGACTTGTTAGCTCGTTTGGTAAATTCAGTTCATTCTTCATTTTCGGCAGATAAAGTTCTGGGAACAGGAGCAGATGTTCGTGATAATGCAGTAAATTGTTTTATTCAAGGATTAATTCATGAATCAGTAGCTAATAGAGTCAAAAATTCAAAACCTAGTAATTTAGAGGAAGCCTTGAATGAAGCTTTAGATGAAGAGAAATCACAAAATTGGCGGGATAATCTACATTCTAAAAATACTAATTTTAGAGCACCTCCCTGTTAGAAATAGTTCATAGAAATCGATTGAATTTTTAATCGAATTTGAAGCTATTTCTTAATCCCACTTTTTGCATTAGAACTCGATTGAAACCGATAGAATAGCCATGGCCTTATCCAAAGATTTCATTGCTAGATACGGTTGTCCCAAGGTTATCCACACTGATCAGGGCACTAATTTCTTGAGTAAAATCATGGATCAAGTATGCACTATTTTCCAAATAAAACAGATTAAGTCTACTTCTTTCCATCCGCAGTCTTTGGGCTCTCTGGAAAGGTCACATCATACATTCATTGAATATTTAAAACATTACTGTTCAACAAATAATTGGGATGAATGGATTCGTTTTGGTATGTTCTCATATAATACTCACGTCCATGAAGCACACCAATATACTCCATTTGAAGTATTTTTTAATAGAAAGGCCTCAGTTCCTTCTGAATTTGCAAACCAAAAGGTACCCCAAACTTTTGTTGATTTAATTGACAACATGTTCAAAAAATTTGCTCACACTCAAGCCACAGCAGCATACAGGATAAATCAGTCTAAAGAAAAGTACAAACATTATTATGATAGGTTTTTAAACATTAAAAAATTTAAAGTAGGTGATTTTGTTTACCTTTTAAAAGAGGTTAAGTCTTCCAAGCTAGATGTACACAAAGATGGTCCGTACGAAATAATTAATATAATTGGAGACGTAAATGCAGAGATCAAAATGGAAAGGGGAAATAAAATCGTTCACCAGAATAAATTGGTGCACGCTCACATAAGAGCAAATTAATTTAAGATAATCTAGTAATAAGAATACTTATACAAAATACAACAGAAATGCTTCTGCTCTGAATAACCTCAAAACTGAAACTAAACTTATAGCCGATAAGTTTAGTTTTCCGTAGGCGTGAGGTGTGACGTAAGCCGAAATCACGTGGTCACGTGATTGAATGCATTCGCGCTAAATTCAAATTATAATTAAAACTGGATATATTAAAATATACATGCTGGTTACGCATTTCGTAAAATCATACAAATAGAGAAAGTAAAAGCATTTCTGTTGTGTAGCTGGTCACTCAATGCGCTAAGATAAATAGAAAGGCTCGTAAATTAGGAAACCTCTCGAGTTCTCGAGAATTCGAGAGGGTTTTATAGATGTACGTGCTCGAACAGCTCGCTCAGAGCTTAAAACAAAAACGCGGCTATTGTGCGAGTCTCGGAACTCTCAGTTTTTATGAGTTATAAAACTGAGGACCAAGACGACCGAGAGCTCGGGTGTGCAACACGTGTGCGCAGAGTGCGTCATCGTGTTCTCGCACGCTTTTCCGAATTTCCACCTCCAGAGAGGCCCAACCGATCGAAGCTGATTCGAGCGCGTAGTTTTCTAAGTCCGCGCGGAGTCGCTCTGATTCGTGGAGACAACATCCCTCCACCCAAGGTCACGCCCTCAACGCCAGCAGCGGAGGCCCTGCAACATCATCGACGCACCGGAGAGCGTCAGTCAGAGTCGCGAGTCTATAGAATGCTTGTACTCACAAAGACATCGTTTTGCGCGACGTCACAGAACTGTTAGTGCTCAGCAGGCGGTAAAATTTAAACTCATTCTGGAATAAGCTATAATTGATGGTATAATAATAAGAGGTGCGCGAAGCGCACTTAGATTTTCTAGTATATAAAAATTATGTTATGTTATGATTTTAGAATACGATTTATGTGTTTGGATACATAGTTATGTTAAAAAGAAAATTAATGATAAAATGTTTGTTTGTGTTCTTAAAAAATGTATTTAATTAAAATATTTTGTAAAATAAAAAAACCTTGGTTGGATTTAGTTATGTATACCACTGAAAGTAAATACATTTTTTTTGGTATAAGTATAATTGTTATGATAGAAATCTGTGAAGTATTATTTATATAGGTATATATTATTATAATTGTCATTTTCAATTATATTGTAAAGAAGATCATATATCAGATCAGAAAAGAGATTATTCTACAAGATGATATGGAACAAGAAAATTGTGTAAATATAAAAAAAGAAAAAGATAATATATAAATAACAATTTAAGAGATACGAATACAATACAAAAAATTTATGTAATAAATGTTTCACATACAACTAATCCTTATGTTTTTGTTCACGCCGTTGGTTAGGAGTTAAGGAATGTAGCCGTATATTTTAAGTTTTGAATTTCGCGCCGCTGCGCGCTCTCTCTTGCGACGTTGCGCGGTGCGCGCATGCGTCGATGCGTCGGTCGCCGGCTCGGGGCTCGGGCCGGTGGCGGGCCCGCGCGCGCTTCCCACACGTGTTCAGTGTTCGACAGGACCGCTGAGCGACACAGTGCAGCATCTTCTAGTTCCCTTCAGTTTCGACGTTGTAATCTCTCGTGTTTGTACAGGTGAATCAGTACTTTCGTTCTTTTCAGAGCGAGTATTGTTTGCCTCGTGTTGCGCGACGTAGTGATTAGTTTACCGGCGAATCTCGCGACCGCGTGTGTGTGTGTCAGTGCGTGCGTGCCTCGAGGCCTTAGCTTTAAGGATTGTTGGCGAAGGTGTCCACGTGCTGGACGTGACTCCTTCGGGGCGAGTGCTGAAGCGGCAACACCCCTTGTTGCCCGGGTGCCAAGCGTCTGGTTCCTCGAGACGTCGAGGCGCGCTTGGTGCAGGTTGCGAACCACTAGGCTCACTCCCCAGGCCCGGCTTGCCAGCCCACCAGGACACGGCGAGAAGCTGCGGCAGCGTTCAAAGAGCGTGCGACTCAGCGTCTTCCTTGGCGACGGCGTTCGAGTTAGCGATAATTGCGGTAAGAGAGATCTCTCTGCGTGCGTTCAAGGTACCTCGCGTTTGCGTGCGTAGATTAAGTTCATTTGCTCTCTTTTTCTCTCTCTTAGAGTCTCTTTCTCTTGTCTTTTATTTTGTACAGCTTCCTTTCCTTTATTGAATAAAGCTTACGCTTGCTACGGCTTTTTCCTCTATCCCGTGAGGGTTTTTACGCCATAGCAAGTACGTTTTTGTTTTACCGGGAAATCGTGTGTTTTAATTAAACCCTTCACTCACTCAACCCTTTCCCAGTCTGACTCGCTCTGAGGCCGACTACTCATTTTAGATTATTGTTCAGTTTTATCAATTGGTTGAAGAGCAAATGTAGAATTTGATAAAAACACTATTACCACAAATTTTATAGGACAATTAGATAACGAATGTTCATTTTGTAAAGCAAAATATTTTGAAGGAGAAATGACAATAGATAATAAAACATATATTAATTGTTGTCATAAGAATAAAATTTATCTGGATGTTAAAACAGCATATCCAATCGAATTAAAAAATTTATTATAAATATTATGTAAAATCGCTTCCTATCCTCTCTTTCCGTGCTTATTCACGCCTTAATTATATATCATAGTTCGAAGCTACTGTTAAAAATTAACCGCGCGTGCGCATGTGTTTTGGATTTTCCTTTTTGAAGAGGTTAACCGCTTTTTAACATTGAACGCTTTTCAACGCGTTTTAGATTTTATATTGCAGCCGCCACCACCGATTACGCATTGATAATTTTGCTCGATACGCTCGATACGCAACGCCAGCCCGAGCAGTTTTTTTTCGCTCTACTCGCGCGCATAATCATTTTCAAATTGACGGTATTAAGGTCGTTGAAAAACGCACCCATTGCTGTAATGCATCACCTTTTTATAACGAATCATTATTTGCTGTAGCTGAGCTAACGCGCTAAACGTATACGGGATTGTATATCGTATTTGTTAAACTTACCGGTACAAGAAAATAAAAATTATTATTCTATATTGATTACGAGCTACTGCTGAATTTAGTGAAATCTAAACGCTTGTATAATGTAGAGATTTTTAGTTGATATATGATTGTTTCGGCGCATGTGTTTTGGATTTTCCTTTCCAAGGAGTTAAAATGATAGGGCACGTGTAAACAATACATTTCTTTATTTCTGTGTATGTGGAGAGAAAATTTTACCTACAAGAGCTCAGACACGTCTTAATTGTTCAGTATTGATTTGTCTCAATAAATCGGCCGTTGCAAAAGTTTCACCGTTTCGAAGTTTACAACAACGTGCGTGCACGCGCCTATTGTCGTATAGTTTGCGAGTCTACCGATAGGTAATGTAAGAGGCAGAAATGTTACCCACGTTAAAAACTAAACCTTAAAACTACTTAAAAAACATCTTAAGGAAATATTTTGAGATCAAACCAATGCGTCTCTTAATTAATTTAAATACATTATAGATCTTGCAGTGTAGACGAATCTTAGCAACTCTTTGAACGACGTCATCGATCGTGACCATTTTTCTATCATGTCGTGATCAAATCTGATCCGCAACCACTTCATCCGATCCAACCGAAATCACTGATTGTTCTGATACACCACCCTCAAATGATTTTTGACCTTGTAATTGGCCACCCTGTACACCTAGACAACACCCTTGAATTATTTCTATACCTAGACACCAAAAACTACGGTGCGAACTACCATAGACCTCGTCATCAGCCACCCTGTACACCTAGACACCGCCCTCAAATAATTTTTACACCTAGACACCGAAAACCACGGTGCGAACCATCTAGACCTCGTCTTCGGCCACTCTGTACACCTAGATACCGCCCTCGAATGATTTTTACACCTAAACACAAAAAAACCACGGTGCGAACTACCATAGACCTCGTCATCAGCCACCCTGTACACCTAGATACCGCCCTCAAATGATTTTTACACCTAAACACAAAAAAACACGGTGCGCCCCACCTAGATGTTGTCATCGGCTACCTCGGCTACCTAGTTGCTATTACTGTTCCGGAACGCAGAATATGCACCGGCAACCTCTACCGCGCCACTCGATATTGCAGGCAGCATGAAGAAAAATATGGGAAAGCAATGTTTCTCATCAAGCCAATACACCTTGTCAGCGGCCAACTTCGGGGTCTAACCACTGGTCAGACCAAGCGTACTGTATATAAATATGAGACATAACACGAATAAAGCATGTTTTTTGTCAATATTTTTATTGACAATCAAACCGAAAGCATCAAATAAATATGTGACCAAGTCAAAAAACCACAACCACATTATAATCAATTGTAAATAATCAATTAAAACACTTGCTGCGGCCAACTTCACGGTCCTACCACTGGTTACACTGAACAAAAAAGAGATACTGAAATCGAGCATTTGGAAATACCGACTCGATTATTTTGTAAGAAAATGACTTGTTGGCCAATATTTTTGTTGAAAATCAAAGTTTATCGCACGATATGCTAATTGTACATAAGCATATTTTTCTTTACAATGAAAATTCGCGACATCAACATAGAAGTATATAGTGTCGCGTGCGCCGAAGTATCGTCTGCTTCTCAAACTCGCCTTCGTGGCGCTCCCGCGCCACTTGATTGTGTAAGAAGGAGAAACAAACCGATAACCCCGTGCGAAAGTACACGAACCGTTAATTGAAATTTTAAATCCGGGAAACTCCCGCCAGTGCTGGTCACAGGTTAATGGGGAACTTGCGTGAAAACATCTATTAGGTCCGTCATGTAGAATATCGAAAAATAATCGAAACGTATTTTTTCTTTTTTCAATCAAACGATTATTGACGAAGGTACAGCGGGTTGAAATATCGTGTGACGTCACTGAATCGGACGATAAAGATATACTATACATAGTCCGAATCAGTGACGTCATACATTTCAACTCTCTACATCTTTGTTAATAATCGTTTAATTGAAAAAAGAAAAATACTTGTCGATTATTTTTCGATATTCTACATGACGGACCTAATGAATTTTTTCATGCAAGTTTCCCATTGGGGATATCCAGAACCGAGAAGCATGCGCTGGACGCGAGTGGCCGCGTTTTGATATAGAGCGCATGAGCGTCGGCCCCAGTTAACAAGCGGCCGGCAATGGCAAAAATTTCCGGAATTCAAAGTTTGAATTGTCCGTATGTGTAATATTAGAACTTATTACAGAATAAGTATTAACAGTGGTTTAGAGTTAATAGCTGAATGGCAGTATTGGAGGGTAATTAAGGAACAAGAATTAAGGGGCAGTAATTGAGGGGCACTAATTAAGGAGCACAATTTCTGAATCAACAGCGGCGAAACTTTTTTGATTATATAGAGAGACTACAGAATCTATAATAAAGCATTCTAAAATCTACATTTGAGACGATATGCATTGAGGGGAATAATTGTGGGGGAAAATTGAGGGGGACAATTGAGGGGGAAAATATCTGAACCGGTGGCGGCGACACTTTTTTTATAATATAGAGAGATTATGTTGAGGCTTACAAATTGATGTATAGAGTAGAAGAGGAAGAGAATACAAAAGCACATAAAAATAATACAACATCTCAACAAATAGGAATGTTATTAACTCGTGATGATTGTACTAAAAATAAATCATATTTTGCCACATATCATGAAGCTGCTGTTGTGTATCTAGGTGATGATGGCGCCCCACCTGAGATCGTGACATTTCCATTTAGCCAAAATCAGATAAACCACAAAGAATAAATATTCTTAGTAAACATCTTGATCCGATAATCTATCCTTTAATGTTTCCTTTTGGTGAATCAGGATGGCAACCTTACATGAAAAATTCGAAAGACGAACATATCTACATTACAATATTATTTATATAAATTGAGTAAGCGCATAAATTTAAGGGGACCTAACCAACTTAAATTGTCAAAAAATGAAAAATCGGATTTTATTTTTATATTAACATTATATTGTTTTAAAAATGTATTAAACAAACATATAAACTTAAAAAAACTATAGAGAACAAGAAACAATTTCTATATGTACCAAATATCAGGTGCAACATGTCTTTGAAGGCCAAAATTCAAATTTCCATTTCTTCACTCACCGCAGACTTACTTCAGTTCTAGGCATCGAAGAGCACTAAAACTTTACAAACTTGTTTGAAATACACATAGTTTTGACATGAGTGTAGGGATTTGTAAGTAAATTAAATCTTAAACAGTTATCTTCAATTTAAACAAAATATTTGTTTAAAAATGTTACAAGCAGTAGTGCTCTTCGATGCCTAGAACTGAAGTAAGTCTGCGGTGAGTGAAGAAATGAAAATTGTGAATTTTGGCCTTCAAAGACTAGTTGCACCTGGTATTTGGTACATATAGAAATTGTTTCTTGTTCTATATAGTTTTTTTAAGTTTATATGTTTGTTTAATACATTTTTAAAACAATTTAATGTTAATATAAAATTAAAATCCGATTTTTCATTTTTTGACTTCAACTAAATTTATAGTTCCAATAAATGAGATATTGTTTTAATATACTGTGTGTGTATATATATATATATATATGCTTTTTAAATGTTTACGAATAAATTTTTCTTAAATATCAGTATGACATAAATGTATAGGGAGAGACTTTGCCGACATGCAACGACACCCCCCTATAAGAGAAAGCAAAATTTTTGAGAAAAATCAGTTTTTACATTTCAGCTTTCTACTTGAGAACTGCTCAACAAAATTGTTTAAAATTTTAACATCATAGCTTTGTTTATGGTGAATCACCAAATAAAATTTTGTTTCAGAGATATAAGATATCAAAAACTGTTCAAAAAAAAATTTTAACCGTGATATCTTAAGAACCATAAGGGATTTCAAAACATGTTTCTATGAAGTTTTAGCGAAGCTGAAAATTTTACTATTAAAAAGCTTTCTTTAGGAAGAAGCAAAATTTTTCACAACAATTTATTGCCGATGTTCGTACAAGAATTAGAGCTTGTCGATTATATTATATACACAGTCATAAATATAATGTATAAATGATTAATGGATTATGTGTCTAATCGAGCCAATCTTGACAATTCTAAACTTGAAAGGATGGTAATATTACCATCAACTTAGATAGAAAGTCCTAGAGCCATGCAAGAAAATTATTTAGATTCGATGACGCAATTACGAGTTGATGGTAAGCCAGGTATTTTTTTAACGATGACTTGTAATCCTGATTCGAAAGTAATCCAATATAATTTATTACCTCATGAAACTACTCTGCATCGGCCGGATTCAATTTCACGAGTTTTCTCATGAAAAAATAAAGGTGTTAAAAACTTAACTCACAGAAAATAATAAATTTGGTAAAGTCAAAGGTAATGTATATGTCATAGAATTATAAAAACGTGGCGTACCAGATATCCATATGTTAATATGGTTATATCCAGATTACAAATTTCGAAATACTGATTAGATTGATACAATTATAAGTGCTGAAATAAAAAAAAACTGCTGCCAATTCTTTGGCACGGNATCTAAATTGTTTTTACTTCATATATAATTCTATAAAGTTTTTATGCTTTTTCGTTTGATGGATAAAATTATTTCGAAATAATTATATTACATAATCAATGTGTAACTGAAAATATTGTTTTTAACGATTTAATAAAACAAAAAACAGAAAAAAACTAGCCAAGGTATAGATTAAAATGCATCAAATAGAAACTAAGATCTAAGCGATGCAGTTTTTACTTATATAGAGTATACAATATACAGGGTGAGAAAACGAAATTTTGAAGCTTAATATGTAATAGCTTAATATCTTGAAACCATTTGGTTTCATAAACAGCCCAAAGAAAGGGATTAAGGTACTATACGCTAGGTAAGGAACGCCGACAGCGCCGCCTTCTTGGCATAATCGGGGTGTTGCAGGCAGCACACTGTATATCTATATACATCATCGATATAGATATACATAAGTTTTGAAAGAGAAAAACGGTTGACGAAGGTTGAAAAGTACATAGAACGTTTCTTGATCTCCAACTTTTATTATTAGACCCACCAAATTGTCTAAACTATCGCCAAAAGCTTTAAAAAAACGAGTTGAATCTCCATCTGATTGCATGCAACTAAC
>CM053170.1:54443854-54472899 GCA_012977825.3 Pteromalus puparum
AATTCAGAATTAGAAAAAATATATGCATGTCAAATTTTATTACGACACACACACACACACACACACACAGCCATCCGCACGGACATTTTCTAAAAACGTATGATTCGTACTCCAAACACCTCCAAATGCGTTTCCACGAAGTATTAGCAAAACTGAAAATTTTACTATCACAAAGCTTCCTCTTGAGGAGGAAGCAAAAAATGGAATAAAAGAAAAAAATTGTTTGAACCTATTATAAGTAGAATGTATTTTGTAAGTCCAAAAAAACTTGTAACATTTATTACATATTACATTAACTGTGAAACAAGAGATAATAATGCCGAATGGAATAAATGTTTGGAAGAAGCTGCGTTAGTTAAATTTCCATAATCTATGTGTGAATTATTCGCATATATATTAGTCTTTCAAAATCCGCACAATGCGTCAGAATTGTATAATAAATATAAAACTCATTTTATGAATTAAAAACTTGAAAAATTCAAGCCAAAAATAGATCATTAAAAAATATTAAAAATGTTTTGTTAATACATGGAATGAAATTAAATGATTTCAACATTAAAGATTATGATAAAAATTTGATGCAAGAAGAATATGATGATATACCATCTAATTATGTTGATATTGATGAGTTTATTGAATCTAATGTTAACAATGTAACATAAAATCTTTGATAAATACCTTGACTGTCGATCAAAAACAAATATTTGATTTAATTATAAAAACCACAGTTGACAATGTTGCTAATAAATTATATTTTGTTGATGGTCCCGGTAGTACTCGCAGAAGTTATTTACACAACGTTACTATTAAATATTTAATATCATTAAATATAAGTTTTCTAACAATAGCATGGACTGCTATTGCTGCAAATTTGTTAAGTAATATTTCTCCTAATTTGAAATATGGAATATTTTTAAAGAATGTTAAAATTATCATTTGGGATGAAATATCAATGGCATCTAAACTTGCTTTTGAAGCAATAGATACTTTTTTACGAGATTTATGTGGTAATAATAATCCTTTTAGTGGACAAATTATTGTTACATCTGGTGACTTTAGACAAACACTTCCTATAGTACGTTATCGTAATCGAACAAAAATAATGGAATGATGTGTAAAAAGGAGTAAAATATGGTAAAATATAATCTTATGAAAGATTATCATTAAATGAGAATTCAAGAGTACACATTATAGATTACAAATTTTAAAATTGGCTTCTTGATATAGAAGAAAACAAAAATGCAACAGCATTTGAACTACCAAATAATATAAGAATGATCGCACAAGAATTGATCTGTAATAATGATATAATCACAGAAATTTTTGGTCATAAAATTGATCTAAATGATTTATCAATAAAAAATAGAGTAGTTTAATCACCTTTGAATTTTGATATATTAAAAATTAATAATAATAATAATAATAATAATAATAATAATAATAATTTTATTTTGGTCTCAAGTTCCAAAAATTACATAGTGTGGTATCATCACATTCATTGCACATATTTGTAAATGAGTCAATATCATATATCGAGTCACTCAGTCATCACTGTGTGTTCTTTCTTTTTCACAGTTTGAAGTAATATAATATTATATACATATAAGTTTTCTCCTTAAAAATCTATGAATCGGTATAATTTAAACATTAGACAAGGTATATCACAGTTCGTCGGGTATACAAGATAGACAGTGACTAATCTTATCAGTCAATACTTAGCAAATGTATTTTTATAGCACTCTTGAAAGCCGCCAGTGAAGGCTTATATTTAATTTCATTAGGAAGCGAATTCCAAAGTCGTACTCCCAGTGCTCTGAAAGACTTAGGATACGTCAGTGGAACCTTAAGGGGGTCTCAAACCCAATTTTTACCGACCGAGTCGATAGAACGAGTACTCGGTAGAAAATTGCTTGAAACTAAATAAATACGGTGAATTATCAAAAACTAAGACATAGTTGCCCTTCGTCTCGGAATCATCTACCACAATGCAAAGTTTCAAGTCAATATTTAAATGCGTTAACAAATGGCATTTGAACAAAAACCAGTAGCTGCAGCGTGTGCATGTTGAAAATTTCGTTCAAATGCCATTTTTATATGCGTTGACAGATCGATTTGAAACTTTGCACATAGATATAAAATGATGAGAGAAAGGGCAACTATGTCTTGGTTTTCCATAATTTGAACAAAAAAAAAATAGTTTTATTATCATCCAAGCGACGCCGAACAGCTGTTCGTTGCTCTGTCCGCGGCTCTGGCGAAGTGAGTACGACGACTGCGCATACATTGTGCGCGTCGATCTGGGGACCTACTGGCGTCTGCGGCGACACGTTCACGCAGCCGCCACTCGCCAGCCGTGCCTTGTGTGTTTTGACGTTTTGAAGCTGAACCCCGGCCTTCGCTCGTTCGGTTCAACTTCAAGTTATTCAAAGGTATTAATTGTATAAGTACAGCACGTCGACGTGATACAGCAGTGTTAGTGTGCTAATCAAAAGCGCATATGTTTTCAAGCAGCCTCCGCTCAGCGCGATCTCGCTCGCGGATCTGCTGCTCACGGCGAGACTCGCCAGTGCTTCGTTTACTTCTAATGCAGTGCGAGAAGTATATAAAAGTGATGCTCCGGAATATCAGCTACGATCCAGTGTGTGAGTGTCAGTCCGTCAAGGAGTGCTGCAGTAGAGGATAATACGCAACTCCAGCAAGAAACTTGACTTTTTGCGCTTGGAGGTTATCCCTTGTTTTGGTGTCTGCTTCTGTTGCTGCTGCTGGTGTTCTTGCTGCTTCCACTTCTGCGTATACATTAATTCAACTTTCAAGATGCATTCTAGATGTGGATCGACTATCACTGTTTGTGCTGCTACTTCTACGGCTGTACTGATACCTTCCTCCGACATACTGTCTGGATGAAGATTGGTCGACACTCAAAATTCACAAGTATTTCTTGTGTTATGTGCAGTGAAATCAGTGATTACGTGGTTTTATTATGTGTAGATGACTCTATAGCTGATTTACACTGTCTGTGCATTATAGGTTGGCATTGACGGCTACAAACAAGATGACTCTGGAGCTGAATAAAAACTGTCTGCTGCTACTGATGCTGGTTGGCGTTTCGTGAGGCTTCAGTTATCTGGAGACGACACTGAAACAGGTTCACGCTCTTTGGTGGTGATGGCTGGCGTTGCTGAAGGCTTCAATCAGCTGAGGAGGACCTTGGAACCATGTTCACACTCATTGGTGGTACTGGCTGGCGTTGCTGGAGGCTTCGAACATCGGAGGACAACCATGGAACCAAGTTCACGCTCTCTGGTGCTACTGGGTGGGGTTGCTGGAGGCTTCAGTCATCTGAGGATGACCTTGTAACCAGATTCACGCTGTTTGTTGGACAGGTTAGCGTTGCAGGCCCATTTCAATCATCAGAAGACATCCCTGGAGCTGAAATCACGCTGTTTGCTGGCCTGGTTAGCTTTGCTGACCTGTTTCAATCATCTTTAGACGACCCTGAAGTTGGAAGTTGCTGGTATACATTCTACAGCTGTACATCAAGGATCTACAGTAGGTCCTCGACCAGGGTCTGCTGTTACTAGTACGGAGTCCAGTGCTGCTGGAGTTATTGGTCCACAGTGTACTCCAGCTGCATATTCAGGGGCCACTGCTGCGACTGCTGTGTGTGCAGCTTTTGCTGCTTATATTCATACAACTTTTGCTGCTGCTGCTACTCGAACTTGGTCAACTGCTGCTGCTGCAATATAAGCAACTCCTGCAACAGCTTTTTGCAGGCCAAAATTTTGTCGCAAGTCTATATGATGATATAGCACATCTATATAAATTTAAGTTTTTAAGATTTGTATGGTTAAAAATTGTATATCTCAAACCTCATGTAACATATACACTTGAAACTTGATATGCAAGCCTGTATTATTTATTTCAACATATTTATACAGTTTAGTGACTTAAGTGTAACCAAATGATCTATTTTGTTCGAAAACACTTGCGCCAAAAGCGTATAATTAGAACGAACTAGATCTTCTGGTTACACTTAAGTCACTATACTGTATAAATATGTTGAAATATATAACAGGGGCTTGCATACCAAGTTTCAACTTTATACAATGCATCATTTATACATAAACTCATTTTTTTTTAATTTCTGGAAAAAAAATTGCACATCTCAAAAGTAGTTTTTTGTCATAAGAAAAGCGTGTATTCGAAACACGTGTGTATATGCGAAATACACGTAATTATTTATTAATTTTTATAATATAAAAAGCGTGTATTCGAAACACGCGTGTTAATGCGAAATGCACAGTTATTTTATTGTAAAAAATGCGTGTAGTCGAAACACGTGTGATGTATATACGTAATATAGATCATTATGTATAGGCATTTTTCGTTATATCAAATCTGCGTGTACGGCAACACGCAGTGTGAGTTTCGATATTACAAATTGTTGTAGTGGTTGACGCCAGATGGCGCCAGAGGTTATTATAAGCACTACCTGCACTACCGGCCGCAAGGTCGATAAAATCGCAGAAATGGGTTTGAGACCCCCTTAACTCAATTGTTTGTAACAATGGTATGATTGAAAAAAAACGCAAAATAGTGTTTTTCAAAAATCGGAAAATGGCCATAAAAGAAAAAGTAATTAAAAAAATAACAAAATAACTGTTCTTCTTGAATTCTAAATAAAAAAATAGGCACGCAAGGCAAATTTGATTGATATTGACGAAGTAGTTACAGAAATATTACGGTATACATCCACACACTCACACATTCACACACACACATCCATACAAACATTTTCTAAAATCACGTAATTCGAACTTCTAACACCTCAAAACATGTTTCTATAAAGTTTTAGCGAAACCGAAAATTGTACTATTACAAAGCTTCATCTAGGAGGAAGCAATAAACGTCAGATGACCTTTTCTTTCAGTAAAATGATTTACTGCTCTTAAACCTCTGGCGCTGCCAGAGCCGGATTTAGGCAATAGGCACGGTAGATACGTAGGCACGTATAGGCATAGGCTCCCATCAAACAAATGTATAATACAATAATATTTATTTTTAAAAAATGGCACATCCGAGGAAGGCGATCGACTGCGAGCAACAAATCTAAAAACCAAAATGCACAAACCCATCCACTCCTTGCACAGCAAGTTTAATAATAAAATGCTTCGGCAATAGGGGGGAAGGCAAGTGAGACCGGGGGAGATTAAAACCAAAACAAAAATACTTACTTGAACCGATTTACCCCACGCACCTCGAGTTTAAGTAACAAAAATTTTATTTAAAAAATTTGTCGGCATTTTGGTTTTTAGATATGTTGCTCGCTGTCGATCGCCTTTCTCCGATGTGCCAAATTTTTTATTTAATAAATATTATTTAATTATAAATTGCAGCGCGTGGAGTAGGAAAGTTTAAGCATTGTTGTTTAAGATTTTATCCTTGATTTTGCTCGCCTTTCTCCGATGTGCCAAAAAATTGTTTTATTAAATCGCTACAGGTGGATTGATGCATTTTAGTTTTTAGATTTGTTTCTCTCAGTCGATCACCTTCCTCCGATGAGCCGACATACTTTATTATTAGTTTCTACGCGTGGAGTAGGTGGGTTTATATTGGTTGCTCGCTGTCGCTCGCTGCGCGTGGGGTAGGTGGGTTAATAAAACATTTTTTTTCAATAAATTGAAAACCACGTAAATCTTACATATTATGATTGGCGATGTGTCAAAAAGTTTTTTTATATAGTATTTTTGTGTTCTCTAGGTATTTTACCGGAGGCATACGTGGGTATATTCGAATTATACATATATAGATATATATGAAATACATGTAAATGATCATGTTTTTTATTTTTGTTGAGCTGATCAAACCTTCTTCTAAAATTATTAAAAAAGCTCTGTCGAAGCTTGTTGTTGATCTTAGCCAAAACTTTTTCACATTTGTCTAATTCAAAACACTACACTACATAGTTAACTACTGCCACTTTTTGATCCTCAAACTTCAATTTTTTATTCATTTTTAGAACACAAAAAAGGTCCTTATGTTTAAGTGTATAGGCATTCATAATGAAAATCTTGAAATGCGGCTGCTCAGAAGCTTCACCAAAGAAAGGTAGATAACAACTGAGGGACTTACGGAATTTTGACTTTGTTTTGAACTCTTAGTTTATGTTTACGCGCATGTATATATAAATATACAGGGCGCGCATATTCAAAACAATACATGGTTTTAAGAAATGTGGTGTTGCCAGATTTACGTTAGTATTAATTTTTTAATTTACTTAGTTGAATCGTTTAATAATTAATAATTAAATGATTTTTATTATCAATTAATTTTCTTATTATTAATAATTAATTGATTTTATTATTATTACTTATAACGTCAAATAATTGATAATCAAATTATTAAATTGTCAATTATATGCATAATAATTTTTTGAAACTCTATTCTTTACTTAAGTTTTACCATTATAAAATACGTTTATTATCAAAATCATGTCATTTTCGATAAAAATCAACTCTATAGTATACACACACACACACACACACATACATGTATGTATATAGACATCTATTAAATAAAAAACAGTATTTACATGTATTTCATATATATCTATATATGTATAATTCGAATATACCCACGTATGCCTCCGGTAAATACCTAGAGAACACAAAAATACTATATAAAAAAACTTTTTGACACATTGCCAATCATAATATGTAAGATTTACGTGGTATTCTTACTTAGATGCTGCAAGTACGTAAAACCGTCGAAATAGTCCCATTTTTCTTCTCAGACAACTTTTTTTTAATCAATAGTTGGCGGCCAAAGGGAAACGGATTCATATTCCCCATTACAAAACGAACAAAACCATATGATTAATTTTTTTTCCTTCCAAATTCGAGTGAAGCACGAATTTTGATCATTTTTTTCTATTCTGTGCCCACTGTGCGTCGTTGAGATAGTGTCAAATGCCTTACTGAAATCAAACAGTAAGGCTATGGTCACCAGTTTTTTGTCAAAGCCAGTTCGTATGTCCTCCGTCAACTTAAGCAGAGCAGTGGCGGTACTGTGATGCTTTCGAAAGCCTGTCTGTAATGGATCCAGGATTCCCCTCTGGATAACAGCCTCCACAATTTGATCATGTACCAACTTTTCCAGAACCTTGGATAGAAAGCTCAAGAGCGCAATGGGGCAAAAGTCTGTTGGAGAGAGAGGTGCCGATTTTTTTTTTAAAGGAATCAATTGAGCCTTCTTTCAAGTCTCAGGAAAAGCACTGTTAGCAAAAGAAAGATTGAAAATTCTCAAAAGAAAAGGACCAATGGTGGTACTTTGCGGTATGCCATCCTCCCCCTTTGCCTGTGAAGAAAAGTGACTGATAGCCAGAATAACATCATACAAGGACACAGGACTTTGAGTAAAACCCTCATCTGGTATTGATTCAATAACGTGCAAGGCATCCTGCTCGTTCTCAGTGAACTTCGATGCCTAGAACTAAAATAGGTCTGCAGTGAGTGAAAAAATGAAAATTATGAATTTTGGCCTTCAAAGACATATTGCACCTGGTATTTGGTACATATAAGAATTGTCTTTGTTCTCTATAGTTTTTTTTTTAATTTGTATATCTGTTTAATACATTTTTCAAACAATTTAAGGTTAACATGAAAATCAAATCGGATTTTTCGTTTTTTGATAATTTAAGCTGGTTAGGTTTCCCTAAGCTTCTCCAGGATCTCAGTGGGCATTGGGTCAACTTCCCTGAACTCGGTCAGACCATACATATTATTGGTACAGTAGAGTTTTCAGCGCACAGTGAGACACTATAGCTTTTTTTGTTTTAAAATTTCACAACCGTTGATTTTATTGATCAATCGACATAAGATCTTTTTCAATATGAAGATTAAATTATTTGAAATAACAGAAAAATATAGAAGACGGCTTTATTAAATGCCTTGTCCAGGAACGATTAGCAAAGTTAACGATCATCATGAAAAATTAACATAACTGACTGTACCTTAATGGAAAATCTTTCCGCAAGACTCTTAAATGTCATATTTGATGTAATTTACGAATGTTTTACATTGAATGATCAATTAAATCAAATTTGTGAAATTTTGAAACAAGTTAATCTAAAATGTCCTACTGTGCAATGGCTAGGAAGCACATCAACGAAGAACACTAGAGCTGCTTTGAATTCCAGCCAGTGACACTTTGCTATCAAGACCGAGCTAAAAGAAAGATCGCGCACGAGCAAAAGCTACCGATGGTGCGTCACCCTATTGGAAAATCTCACATGAGATCTCACGCCAAAATCTCATCAGACCAAGTGCGGCCATTAACTAAGTCCCATAGCTCTAAAAAAATACTAATTCCAAATAGAAATAATGTAGAATCGTGTTTGTATACTTTTTTAAATATTCTGAATTGTTCTAGATGATTGCTTAAAAAAAATGGCTAAGTCCCGACGCCGGAAAAATTCTAAGTTCTATGCAAAATAACGTATTTTTTGGACCATGTTTTTTACGCGTTTTAAACGATTTTGAATCGTTCTAGATAATCGCCAGATGTACGTTTTCATTTTTTTTCAATATTTACAAACAGTGGCTAAGTCCCGAGGCCGGAAAAATTCTAAGTTCTACGCAAAATAACGTATTTTTTGGACTGTGTTTTTTACGCGTTTTAAACGATTTTGAGTCGTTCTAGATGATCGCCAGATGTACGTTTTCATTTTTTTTTCAAAATTTAGAAACAGTGCTCTACTGGAAAATCTCACGTGAGATCGCACGCCAAAATCGCATCTTACCTTTTGCGTCAATCATAATCAATTTAACAAAAAGCGGTTTTTTTTAATATATATAGTGATTTAAAAAAATGTTCTTAGTTTCAAAATTGCGAAAAGAGACTGCGTTAAAAACGTTTTTGAATCGAAGGTTTTTTTGTCTTCTTTTTTATGATTTTAAATAGATGTACTTATGTAAAATTTTCTTTTCTTTTTTTATTAATAAATTTAAACAAATAATCTACATCCAAATACCGCAGGAACCTTTTTTCAAAATTTAACAGAAAATCTAAAAAATGTGCAAGTATGCGTTTGATTTATTACATTATTAACATCATATCTTTTGATTATCATGGTAATCTTCACGAATCTGAACAAGTTGATATAAACTCTAGATTTTCAACATGTAATACAAGAGGAACATAAGTACCCATAAAGCTTCAATTCTAAAGCGCTTACCTGAATAAAATTTTGTAATATTACATTCTAGACATTGCAACAATTATCAATAAAAAATTTTGTAATACTATTTTTTTATTAAATTTTATAATGCTGTTTATAGAAATATACTTTTATTAAAAAAATATATATATTTACATTTGTACATTATTCATATAATCATCAATAGTGGTACAAATTAGGTACAGGACATACGTATATTTTATTGACATTATTTATACATACGCAAATTCTGTCAATACTATCTGTTGGTACTATTACATTCTGCGAATCAATTCTTTCGACTTCTTGTAAAACTCGGTAAGAATTTGAAAAACATTGTTTTGTTTTTAAATAGTTGCAAATTGTCATTTGAACACCTTTATCAGCATCATCATCTATAGAGATTACAAAGGCAATAATCTGTATGAATTTCCCATTTTTTAGTACTGCAAATGAATTATTCGACCGTTTTTTTTATTTTAAACGAGATTCATACAGACAACGATTTTTGACGATTTTATAGAAAAATTCTGTCGAATGATCTGTTAATTCCAAGGCATTTAATATTTCAGGAATGAGCCGGACCGTAACACTCGACTAGAAGCCCAAACCCACCACGATAGTGCTTGCAAAATATATGACAAGGAGCTTTATAAATAATAGACAAAAAAGAATTGATATATATTGTTATGTATGTGCATTACAATATTAAATAGTGAAGTTGCAGAATCTAACGTTTTGTTTTAAAGATGTATACGAACAAAAAAAGGACAAAATCACTTAATTTTGTAGCAAATCAAGATTTGTCGCCATTTTCAGACGTAGACAACTTTCAATCCAAGCAACTGTTTTTAACCCACCAGAGCTAACATAAGAGATACTATCGCTTACTTTGATCCTATGAATACGCATTTTTTGTTTGCGCTTCCAGATGCTGAGTTCAACTACTATTACATGTTGTTGAATAATGGCTAGTTTTCATTAATATTCCTCACGAAAATTTCTTATAAAATAATTTGAATTATACGGAAATCATTGTACCAAGCCCGATTTCACAGGATCATCTATTTTGCAATGTTCTGTGTATATGCTATAAAATAAGAAAAACCCGCTGCCAAGTCATTGGAACTTAGCTTCCTCCTCTTCCGCTAGTGGGTACACGGCTTCTAAAAAATCTGTATGGATGTATGATATTCCTTTAACCACTTGAAAGTTTAGGTGCATGCACTTTATATGAGTCAATCAGGTTGAGGGGTAGAGTATCAGTTAAAGAAGTAAAACCAAAAATTTGATTATTATAACTTTTTTTCTAGGAAGAAGCTATAGAGTGAAGGGGGAGGGGGTGATTACCGAAAGGATACATACACACACACACACACACACACACACACATGCACATGAACATTTTCTAAAAACACGTGATTCGAACTGCACAAACCTCAAGATGAATTTCTAACCTGATTTTAAGAGAGTCAAAAATTTTGCTATTACAAAGCTTCCTCTAGGAGGAAGCAAAAGTGGTCGGGGGGATGAACATCAAACTTTTTTCTAACTCTATATACGTTATAAAAAATATTGTGTACGCGAAAGATTTGTAAGGCTAAAAAAGCCCACTTTACTTTATTCATACACAATATGCTATTAATAGTCCAAAGCTTTATTTTTAAGAAAACAGTACTTACTGGAAACGCGCCTCTCAATAAAGAAACCGTTTTGCGGTCCCCGTCCAGTATTCTAGATTAGAATTTCTTATCAACCGTTATTATTAATTTTTAAGTGGTAATTAACATTTCACAACTCTGAGAATTATCGAGTCATTGTGATAATTTTTTTTTTTTCAAAATTTGTCGAAAAATTAAAAAATGGCAATACAACGGCCACAAAATGTTACGTCGTAGGAAAATTGCAGTTACAGAAAAAATGTAAAAATAATCTGCATAGGTATTAGAATAGTGCGAGCGAACGTCTAGACTGCACAATTAGGCAGTCTGGACAAATTAGGCTGTCATTAGGAGCGTGCGAACTGAGCGATCGGGGATCATTAAGGGACGGGCAGCCGCCCTATCGTAAAATTTATGTGTAGGTGATAAAATCCAAGACGAAATTCACGGGAAATTCGAATAGCCTAATGACCTTGTTAGTCGAAAATTCGGCGATGAGACGATAATCTGGCGCCGCAAGTGTTTGAGTTTTGCGTTGCAGATGCGAGGCAACATACTGGTGTACAAGTATATTTTTAAAGTAAAAGCATTGTTTATAAATAAAATAGAAAATGAGATTCACATAAAGTATAAGCAGTTGAAACGCAGTAAGCTACAACTGTGCATAGTTTATTTATAATATTTTTATAAGTAAGGAACTCGCATCCGTGGCGTGGAAAGTATTAAGGGAATAAGACATTTTTAAACCCTGAAAAATGAAATTCTTATAAATAATTAGAAAAATAAATTATAATTGTTACATAATTTTTATACTAATATTAGGTTATACTACCTGTATTTTTACCATGCTAAATCTATATTAGCACCTGCTTACCCATAGTGACTCTCCGTATACTGTTTTCAGTACTTTGGCACTGTCCGTAGGATTCCATGTGACCACATGGTTTAATTGGGCTAAAATTTTAGGAGCATACTTTGTACAGTTGTACTTTTGGTATGAATGGAGCGACTTTGATTTGAATGCTTAGAAAATGTTTAACAATAAAAATACTGAATTTTTGGCCTTTTTTAACCTATTTATGCCACATTTTCTTTCATGAAAGATTTTCGAAGCATTCAAATCAAAATCCCTTCATTCATACCAAAAGTATAAGTGTACAAAGCATACTTCTAAAATTTCAGCCCAATCAAGCTATGTGGTCACATGGAATCCTACGGACAGTGCCAAAATACTGAAAACAGTATACGGAGAGTCACTATAGGTAAGCAGGTGCTAATATAGATTTACCATGGTAAAAATACAGGTAGTATAACCTAATATTAGTATAAAAATTATGTAACAATTATAATTTATTTTTGTAATTATTTATAATAATTTCATTTTTCAGGGTTTAAAAGTGTCTGTTAAGTACACGCACAGATTTTACAATAATTTTAGGATTGAAATAGTTAAATATTAAGAAATAGTTCATTATAATGATTCGTTAAATATAGCAATAATATTAGATAAGATTAATTATGAATATTAGTATGAAAAGAGAGAAAGTTTTAATGATATAATAATATTGAATAAATTGCGAATTTAAATTATGACGAGGAACAATGTTAACTCGTCATAACCTCCCCAGCATAAATACCATAATGTATAATAATGTATTACAGCTCTGTTACAGGCGAACGGCGGAGAGTGAAACGGGAGTAAGCACGGTAAGTGGGGAGAGAGAGAGAGAGAGAGAGAGAGCCTCGCGCGCGTACCGCGTCTCGCGGAAAGAGAGATTCGTTTAGACTCGCAGAGAGTAAGCATCGTGCGCGCGACTCCTCGATTCGTAAAGACCGATAACTTTGTGAGAACGTGCGAAGGCTCCTGGTTGACGACTGCAACCCCCAGGGTCCGACAACGACTGCGCCTTGCCCGAGGTCTCCGTGCAACTCCGCTACGTCCGAGGCTTCCGAGCGATTCCAACCACTCGCCTGCGAAGGAGACGTCCTGGGGCTGAGCCGACTCTCGTCTACTGTAAGTGTCAGCTCTGCATCTCTCTCTCTCACCAGTGCCCTCCCGGTCTCTAACTGCTTCGTTCGTCTGCGTCTCGCACACCCGCGTGTGTGCTCGTGTACCTACTTTTTCACTGAACAATATACTTTACATTTTCTACGCTACTCAGCGTGTTTTGATTGAACACCGGTCCATACTCCTACTAAGTTCCCCGCCACCTCCGCGGGCACGCGCATCGGCGCACGTGCAAACAAACTGCAGCTAGCCAAAATACGACCTTGGCCGGTCCACCTACGAACTCGATAATACCCGAGGAAACGAGACTTGGTCTCGATTATTACGCGGTTGTCTCTCCGCTCCGGTAGCTGCACTGCACGCAGCTAACGTCTGCGCGGCTACCGAAGCGACGCAATAGGTCGATGACCGATATAGAGGACGCTGATACTAACCCAAAGGGAAGGGCCTGTGGACAAAATCTGTATAGAGGGGATGATGCGATGCGAGGGTGTGCAACGGCCACATTTTGGGTCCGTGCGGGTACAGCCCTGATCTACTAGCTCAGGTGCCGCGAAGCGCAGGTACAGGGCTGCCTCGCTCTCTCTCTCTCTCGCGCGCTTACACGGCTCCCATATGATTATCGATCGTATGAGGGCCGCCGACGCAGCAGATCTACGCCGCAAACGAGACTTCGTCCACTGCGCATACCCCTCTCCTAGCGGTCCCGCTTCGCTCGTCGCTGCGCTGACCAGCTCGAGCGAAGCAGCGTATCAGTTCTACTCCTTCCGCTCAACAAGATATACACTTCGCACACGACGCATTCCAGAGACGAAACCATGTGGCCGAGTGTACGAGAGGAAGCCTTTTCTAGCCAGCTACGACGCGAATCCCGGGCTGCTGTTGGGACCAGTATTTCTACGTAATTTTATCATTAGCTACCCCCACTAGGAGTTGTTACCTTGTCGTGTGCTCTGAAAGGAGCCGGTGTGGGGGCTCGTCCGGGGGCCTATGCGACCGTCCCGTGGCCGGGCCGGGAAGTGATGGTGCAACGAAAGTGGATAGTTGGGGCGGCGGGGGGGGGGGGGGTGTTGGTCGATAGGGCGATGTTGGCTCGCTGCTCCTTCGAGCTATTAGTAGAACGCGCCCGAGGCGTTGAATCTCGGTAAAATGGGCTCTTCCCGTCGGGCTCTACCCGGGTCGCGTCCGGACCTCGGGGTTCTCGAGAACGGTCGGGCGGACCTCCCGGACGCTAAGGACAACTCTCCATTGCGTTCGGAAGGAGGCGTAATGGGTACTACATCCAACCCTCAATCCCATTGTGTGAGAAACCGTGCATAGGGGACTGGTTGGCCACGGGGTCCAGTGGTCGCAAACGGTGCCCTCGGGATACCAGGCGCCCTCCCGAGGTGCGAAAGCCTTCCCACTGCAAGCGGGGCTCTGCAGTGGGTGACCTTTATTTCCCTAGCTACTCGTGGGAACAAAATGGAAATACAGAATGCACATAAGGAAGGCGAAGGGAAGAGCGCCGACACCCAACCGGCACAGACTGGGGACGACGAACTGGGCAGAACCGTTTCACAGAAACAGGTGAACCCAGGGGCTTCTGACCTACTGGACCGGATGGAGGTGGAGGCAGCCGCAATGGTGAAACTGGTAACGGATGAACCAGCGGCAGGGGGCTCCAAGGATTCCCCCAAAACTGCCACCCGGCAGAAGAAACGTCGGACCGGGGCTCGTGAACGCAGGCTGGAAACGTGCCGAGAAGGGTGATAGAAAGGCACAGCGTAACACCCCGGTCCGAAAACAAGAAAAAGACCGAAGACCGCAGCGGACACCCCCCCCCCCGGAAGGGCAGAACGGCCAAGAACGAGGGAGAGGGAATCCTGGCTGGTACCAGAACGTCGGACGCTCATCATGGGCGCAGGGACAACGCCTTGGACCGATCGGCTCATCGCGAGAGGGATACCTGAGGCGCCTTATAACCTAACGAAAAGTTTAAGCGCTTTAGGAACGCGATGAGGGAAGAGGTGGACAAAATGCCCCTCCGAACTGCCCGTCTACCTACGCGCTTCGAGGACTCTCTCTCAAGGGGGGGGGGGGGCATTGTGATGGTGGCAACCGACCAGTGTGCCAGAACCTGGGCAGCATCTTGCATCCCTAAGCTGGGCATCTGGGAGGGAGCAAACATCAAGGTGGGAGGGGTGGAACTTCTGCAGAAAGTAGTCAGGAACGTGGTCTGGGTCCCTGGGAAGCCAGAGTAGGCAGTAGCGATACTGGCGAGGCTGCAGAGGTACAACCCCACCCTAAAAACAGGGGCGTGGAGGATATTGAACGCTGAGAAGAAATCTAGTGAGGAGGCCGAAGGTACCTTACTAGTACTGGGCATCCCCGAAAGTGGAATAAAAACGCTTTCGGCGATGGACAATAAAGCCTACTACGACATTGGGAAGGTGAGCTTCAAATACTCCCTGACCGAGTCGCAGTAGTGAATACCAAGCGTTAGGGGAGCTGTTGCTGTCAATCATGGCTTCGACAGACATTCTAGTAACGCAGATTAACTTGCACCGCAGCAAGGACGCCTCGGCGGTATTAACCAGGCGTTTGGCAGCGGTGCACACAGCCATAGCACTAATACAAGAGCCTTGGTGTTACAGAGGAACGATCAGAGGGCTTGGACAGGCAGGCAAGGTCAACAAGGGCCCAAGCAACGAAAGAACAAGGGCGGCATCGTTACGAAGGGTCTGGAGACAATACCACTACTGGACCTATGCACAGCTTACCTTGCTGTTCTAGCCATGGAGATAGCAAGAGGGGAGGGCAGTCAGCGGGTGATCATCGCCTCGGCATATCTCCCATTCGAAAAGGAGTCACCAACAGAGGAAGTATCCAGATTGGTGGAATACTGCGAGGAATGGGGACTCCCCCTGGTTGTCGGGTGTGACGCCAACGCACACCATCTGCTGTGGGGAAGCACGAACACTAACGACCGGGGCACGACCCTACTCGAGTACCTGACTACCACAAACCTGGAGATTATCAATAGAGGTAACGAACCAACCTTCATGAATGTAAGGAGGAGAGAGGTAATTGATATCACACTCTGCTCAAGGCAGCTAGTGAGATATACTAGGGACTGGAGAGTGTCGGACGAACCCTCACTCTCCGATTATGCACAAATTTGTTTTATGATTACAGGAGAAACGCGACAACAGGAAACATGGATCAGAAATCCCAGGCGAACGAACTGGGTGGAATACAGGAAGGACTTAGAAGAGAAACTAAAAACAGGGTTCCCAAAGGAGATAAACACGATAGAAGAGCTAAACACTGCGGCAGAATCGCTGGAGGGCCATCACCGAGGCATATGAGGCCAACTGCAAACTGGTAAGGGGCAGAGGCAAATATGAGGTACCCTGGTGGAATAACCGGCTAGAAAAGCTGAAGAAAGCGACCAAAGCTCTACTCAAGAAAGCAGTTAAGAGCAACGATAACCAGAAATGGATAGCCTGGAGAAGTAAACAGAAGGAATATCGCCACGCAGTAAGGAAAGCCCAGACTGAAAGCTGGAGAGAGTACTGCAGTAACGTGGAAGCTGGTAAAGAAGCGGCTAGGCTTAACAAGATCCTAGCCCGCAATCCCGAAGCCTGGTTGGGGGCGGTTAAACTCCCAACTGGCAAGTATGCGGAATCGGACGAGAAGACGCTGGCGCATCTCATGGAGTCGAACTTCCCCGGCTTCACGATAGCAGGGGATACATGCGAGACGGCGGAGGACCAGGTGGAAACCGGTAGCGAAGGACCGCGTCACATCAGTGGCTGCAGGGAACTTGCTAATCTGATTGTCTCGCCGGCTAAACTGAGGTGGGCCATCAGCTCCTTTGATTCCTATAAATCACCGGGAGAGGATGGGATCCTCCCGATCCTGCTCAAGGAAGGAGTCGACATAATCATCGGACCTTTGGTGCGACTTACAAGGGCCAGCATTGCAGCAGGATATACGCCAAAATGCTGGAGGACAGCTAAGGTGGTTTTCATCCCGAAAGCGGGCAAAGGAAGCTACAACACCGCTAAGGATTTCAGGCCTATTTGCCTGACGTCATTCATGCTCAAAACTCTTGAGCGGATGGTGGACAGGTATATAAAGGACTATATCTTGAAGAACAACCCATTGTGCAATGAGCAACATGCATACAGGGAGGGAAGATCAACAGAATCAGCCCTGCATGTGGCTGTATCGCTCATCGAAGAACAGATCGAAAGTGGAGGATACGCCGTGGGAGCCTTTCTCGACGCAGAAGAGGCTTTTAACAACACGACCACAGATAGTATCTGCAAAGCAGCCAAAGATAAGAGAATACCTGATCGATTAATTAAATGGATCACGAACATGCTAAGCAACAGGAAACTGACGGTTACAAGAGGTAACACCACCGTCAAAGGCTCCGTCAACAACGGATGCCCACAAGGGGGGGGTTCTTTCCCCAACTCTGTGGGGTATGGTGATTGATGGAGCACTAATGATGCTGACCAACCTGGGCGTATCAGCGGTCGGCTACGCAGACGATATACTTATAATTACCAGAGGCAAACATCTAAACACCCTACTGGACATCACCGAGTCGACAATGAGGCACCTAAATAGATGGAGCGAGGATAAAGGCCTATCTATCAATCCCCGGAAAACGGAGGTTGTTGTCTTCACCAGAAAGTACAATATAGGACCATTACGAACGCTAATGATGCGAGGACAGGAAATACAAATTAAAGAACAAGCAAAATACCTAGGCGTAATTCTAGATAAAAAACTGTACTGGAAGCCTCAAGTAGATCAACAGTGCAAGAAATTCACATCAGCTTTCTGGATGTGTAGAAGAGCCATTGGGCAGAGCTGGGGCTTGAGCTACAAGACCGTCCTTTGGATATACAACTGTATCCTGAAACCAAGACTGACCTACGCGGCAACAGTGTGGTGGAAAAGGACAGATCTCAAGACAGTACAAAAGAAACTCGAAGCGCTCAGGGGATGGATCCTAAGGGCAGCAACAGGGGCTATGAAAACCACCCCAACGGCGGCCCTTGGAGCCATCACTGACGTCGAGCCCTTCCACAGAACAATCCAGGCGGCAGCCTTTATAGCAGCACACCGTCTGAAAAATTACGGACTGTGGAGAGAAAAAGGGGAACACACAAAAGAGCAGATTAAAGGAAAAGACTATGCTGTATTGTCAATGAGACTTGATAAGACAGTACGTAGATACAACTTCGAGAAAGGATATCACATCCAAATCCCATCAAGGGAAGATTGGAGTGAACACGACCCTGGTCCATCCTCAGGTGAAACCTGGTACACAGATGGAGCCAGGAAGAAAGGCAGGACGGGAGCTGGAGTCTTCCGGAGAAGGCCCGGAAAAAGGCTTATAGCACCGCTCGGAGAGCACGCCACCGTCTTCCAGGCGGAAATAACAGCCATCCTGCTCTGCGCACAACTCGCGCTCGAAGAAAAAAGACAGGACTGCATCAACATCTGTACGGACAGCAGAGCCGCCCTAGCAGCGCTAGGTGGCTCTAGCACTTCCTCCAGACTGGTATGGGACTGCATAACGGCCTTAAACAGACTCGGCGGAAAAGTACGCAGACTCACCCTCTATTGGGTTCCTGGACACCATGGAATCAGAGGAAACGAGATTGCGGACGAACTCGCCGGAATAGCAGCGGGACAAGATTTACTTGGACCGGAACCCGCTCTTGGCATTCAGGCGTGCACCGTCAAAGAGGCGGTGCACGGCTGGCTGAAAGAGCGACACCTAAAAGAATGGTGCGACAGCAACGGGTGTAGACAAGCCAAAGCACTGATAGGATCACGCATCAGAGAGGACTGGGCGTCGGAGATGCGAGATCTAACCAGGGCGGAGGCAAAGATCTTCACTCAACTAATCACCGGTCACGGGACGCTGGGATACCACCAGCACATAATAGGTCGAGTGAACTCACCAGTATGCAGGTGTTGTAACCAAAATGAGGAAAGCAGTATACATGTACTATGCCACTGCTTAGCCTTAGCCGAGAAGAGACATAGGGCGTTGGGGATGACGATTTGTGAACCAACAGCGATCCAATCACTGACCGTTAGGACAGTGATATACCTGTACAAGTCACTAACGGGATAAGATACACAGGAATGGGGCATACCACCTGACACCTTTCACCGTGATGGATAAGTAATACAGGAATGGTGCATACCACGTGATACGCTGATCCTCAAAGGACGAAACTAGACTGGTACAACCACTAGTTAACCACCGGAGATGCAAAGAGCGCAAGCCTAGGCATCAGGAGCTAATGGTCCACCCAGACCAACAATAATAATAATAATAATAATAATCATTAGCTAACCAACTAACCTTTGTAACTTTTTATTGTTTTCTCGCATCCGGGGATCTCTACACCAGACTGATCCGGGGAGTCTCTTCCTTCGGGAAAGACTCACGCATATATAATTCACTAACCCTGCCACTGACAGACACAAAACAAACACCTTTCGCTGTCCGACTGGTGGTGATTATATCACGTCCCAGTCGGTTGTCTATGGTCGCATTTCGCGAATTATACGTAAAATAATCATATCATCGTAACACCTCGTAAAACTAACTAAATAATCTACAACAATTACGAGGGTCACATATTATCTCGTCCTTCCTTAATGTTTAACCTTTTGCAGATCATTCACTCTACGTACATTAATTTCCACCACAATATTGTTTCTAAGTGATTTCTTCTATCTGTGATAGTATTACTCTTTTCACTCATCAACTACGTTATTATTTAGATCGGTTTGAGACTTATTTCCCGTGTAATCTTTCCGTTGAAAGCCGGACACGTGTCTGGATACACGGTGATGGCAAATAAGTCATCTTATATACAATTGAATCGTTGCAATATAATATTTTAGACATATATCCGATAAATCATAATTTTCTCCGCGTATTTTCAGAACAGGAAATTCAAACATCATAACTTAAGTCTATAATTGATCTTTTCTCTACACAACTTTCATTTATTCCAGGACATTTCATCTAACAATTCATTCACATTTTTTTACTAACCATTATTATAAACAATCTTTTCTTGCGCTGTAGGTTCTACTTGATTTATATGAAAAGCAGTCAATCTTGTCACATATTCGAATAATATTATAATCTGTGTTTATAAAAACAATTGATATGTCGAGTCGCCGCAATTGTTGTTAGTTTTGTTGAGATTATTTCAAGGTGTCGATTTTCTACGATTAGCTCATTTCAATATTAGATTAGTAACATTTTCTTGATAAATTCTTGAGTAAGTTTTTTTTGAGTGATAAATAAAGTGAATAAAAGCTGCTAGCCACAATCATTTTTATCAACCATAAATCTGTGTAATATTTTATTTGACCTACTGCTCCTTATCTACTCCTAAAAAATAATAATATCTGCGCCACAAGTCCTTAAACAATTTATTACTTCGAACTCACGAATTTTATTTTCCGCGAAAATAATTAATACAAAAATAAGATTCTTTCAGGTGACACGCTAAAAAAGTGTCACTCTGAAAATCAGTCTTGTCGTGGAGTTCAACCAAGGTGGTTGCTCCCAAGTAAATTAATAAGTTTTATTTTGTAGTCACTACCGTGTTTAGAATATACTTTGTGTTTTGAATAAATAAGTCACTTCATGAAATTTAAAACTTGTTGAGTTCAGAGTTGTCCATTTACTTTAAAATATTTCTAAAAATAATTAACATCCCGAAGGAAGGAAGGAGTTTACGTACTAGTAAATTCAGAATTTACAGTCTTCAAAAAAGACAAGTAAGTAAAATAAAAGTAAATAATTTAATAATTTTCAAGGGTGGGAAACTTATGAAAGAGTAGCTTTGAACGCTGCTGCTCATTCTACAAGATTTTGGGTGAACTTATGTAGTTGACTGGAGGGTTGATTGGACTTCGCATGTCGGAGGCCTTTTGACATTCAGTTCAGCGAAATCTGTTTGTTAGTGTGGGAAGTGATTATTTTATTATATTATATTGAATTACGCGTTTTATTTAAAGCAAAATCAGGGTACGACTCCATTCCGAGTTCAGCGGAAGCTAACTCAAAACGGAGATATACTAAGTTCGTCGCTCGGACGTAACAAAAATGACCATACAATGGTAATGAATTGGTCAGAATCTTAAAATAAAATTTACCTAAATTCAGAATCAGTAAACTTATTAGCATGTCTAATTTTATAACGCAACAGACATTCTCTAAAAACACATAATTGGAACTTCAAACACCTCTAAATGTATCGCTACGAAGTTTCAGCAAAACTGAAAATTTTACTATTACAAAGTATCATTTTGGAGGAAGCAAAACTTATTAATTACTAAACAATAATCACACACATAAATATCCAAATGTAAAAGTACAAAGATATAGTCAAAATTTACGGCTTAATTACCCATGAATATCTTGATATACTTATATAAGTTTTACCTGGAGTACCCAACGACTTTGATTGACTAGAAGCAACTACCGATGATGATCCGGGAGGTACACTCGCCACTGGACTATAAGACCGCATCAAGGCTCCGCTGCGTGGCAATGTACTGCTACCACTTAAGTAATAACCACTACTAGAGTTTGAATTTTTGGTATTCTGCAAGCAAACAAAATTATTCTAAATAGAAAATATAATAAGACAAGATAAACTTTAAAAAATAAGACTTTAGATCATTTTTCTGTACAATGCTTCTTATGCATTTTGTAAACAATGGTCTAGTTTTTATTTCTCAAAAAGCTGTCCTTGGTAAAAAACAGAGCAGTAAAACTTTTTAGCAGACAAGTGCCCGGGCAGTGCCAACTGTCTTGTTTCGCTCCATAATAACTGCTAAGAAACTGCTTTACAAACTGCTTTACTCACTACTCAATCTGAAAGTTTGTATGATAAGAATAATTGACGTTTTTAAATTACAAAAGTTATCTTCAACACAAAGAAAACCTTAACTATCTATATTCACAGTCAATTGTTAGTTAAATTAAGTTTTACAATATGTATACTGAGTGTGGCAACCTAACTTAGCATTAACATGTTTAAATGTCGAGGCCACTCATTGACACTACTATTCTTATACATACCTTTTCTTGTCTTAAATATTATGAAGAAACATGTACTATATGTCTACCTAAGATAGCCAGCGATAACCTCTGAAAGTGAATGTCACGGCGGCGCGACAGATAAATTCGTCACGAAAGCAGCGGCAGCTCTCTCCCCACACCACACACACTTCGCCGCGCATATTAGCGTGCTCGCACAGCTCAGCTCTCCCCTTACATATCAGCCGCACAGCGCACTTATTTACATATACACTGCAAGCGGCTATCGGGTTTTCTCGGTTCTTCCCGCTAGATTTTGGGCCCCTCGACGCGCTAATATAGCGGCGACTTTTCATGGCACTATAATTTTTTTTGCGTAAACTAGACGACGTGACTTTTTTAATATGCGCGAAAAGTTTGCAGGTAAACATTATTGACTTGCGATAAACATTATTACTTTATGACGCGCCGTGGCGTAAACCTCGATTTACCGCACGCTCGTGCAAAAATGCACTTGCTAAATCTTGGTTTACGCACGTTGTGTCATAAAATATCGTGACATGCTACTATTCTTATTATATTTTCTTTATTCGTATTATATTCTGCCTATCCTAAATTTATTAGTTGATCAATGATTACCTAAGATTTCACTTCATTTAAGATTTTCTACATCTTCTGTCAAAGTTGCGATTAAGTTGGAAAAATAAGAAAATGGCGACGATTCATGCACCATAATCACTAAATCAAAAAATTATCAAAATTTATCAAAAAAGTCACAATTTAATTTATCTTTATAGATTATATTACTACTTTGCACACAACAAAGACGCATTTGAATTTGCGTCGAAGTCTACTTCATTTCAGTTTTGCCGGAAGACTGTAGTATATAATATATTTTAAACTCTTGCGTCGAAGATATACATATAGTACACTTGCAGTCCTGCTGCGAAGACTAAGTAGTACATTTCTCACTTCGTATACATTTGATTCTCTGGCAACGAAACTATTTAAAATTTTCCAAAATTCTACTCCATCTATTTAAGTATTCACTTCTATCGGCTGTCCTCGAGACAGCCACATTTTTTATTTGTCTTTCTTGGTTGTACGTTTTGCATCGATCACCATGGCTCAAGAGTGTACACGGGGAAAATATTTCGGCATGAAACGTAGTGTACGAATTGATGCTCACCTCGCCTCGCAGTACACGCATCGCGCTTCGCAGTTCCGTGCACGCCGATTCGGGGTGTACGCTCGCTCCGCGCGCGGAGAGAAAATTCTAACATTTAACGCTTTCATACCAAGCGTGTAGAGACTTGCGTTGCTCCGCAAGGACGCCCACAGCGCCACAGCGCCGTACGCGGCACAGTATACGAGTCACGACATGTGCTACGAACCGACCAGCACTAATGTGCTGCGAGTCTGTGTGGCATCATTAGGTGTTGGGAAGGTAGTGGGGAGCGTGGACTCGCGCATTGTCGTGCCGTACACTGCGAAACACTGTGCGTGAAATCATTATATTGTTTCAACACGTCAAAACAAAACACGTAAGATCTCAGATCATTAGCTATGATGATTTTTAAATGAAAGCCAAAACGAAGTTCTGATGCACATGTAAATAGTAAAACAAGTAATTACTAGAAAACTTTTTTGGCTTTGTTAGTTTGTTTGGTTGTTTGCTTTTGTCTAAAAATAAAACGTTCAACTAAGACACAACTAGGATACAAAAGCTCCGGCATCGTAGAATCCTCTTATTTTATATTAGCCAACCTCCATGCTTAGCCACCACCGTGGATACTCCTCCACCAAAGCGCTGGCAACAGTACCTCCATCGCAAGACGACTCCACATCGGTCGAGCTACTCGTTGCTAGCGGTGAGTCGCTCGCCGTGCCGTGCAGTGTTTGCGCTACTCCTGTTACGCTTCCGATGTCGAAGGTCCGCGGGTATTCTAGAGCAGTAGGGACCTTGTCTACTCGCTCTCTTCCTCGTTTTCCGAGGGCTGCGAAGAAGCGCATTCTGGGCAGGTAAACTTGGTATAACCAGGTCAACTGCAATTCCAGCAGAGAACTTTGTCGCCGTCTGCACCTGGATTTCTATCTTTATTTCTATCCGACTTGGGAGTAATCTTTTCTGAGCGGTTACCTCCCTGTTGCCAGCCACCTCGTCCACTTTCTCCGCAACCTCGGCCGCCACCGCGAGATAAGGCTTGATTGCCGTCATCTTTCTCCTTTTTCGGCGGAGTTTCAGCTTCCGTCGAAGAGGTCTTGTTCTCCAAGGAGTTCTTTCCTGAGCCTGACTTCGTGCGGCTGGAAGAGTTTAGCTCCTGGGACTTTTTCTTGAAAAACCTCTCGAGGTGCTTTTCTAAATCTGCCTCCGACAGAGACAGCAAATTCGCGTTCACCGAGGCGATGCTAATCTGCTTATTCTTGGTGGTTTTGCTGGGCCTGAACGCGGTCTCCGGCAGCACGGTTTGATCAACTGGAGGCGATGGCTTCCATTGACCATCTTCCTCATCTTCCGCTTCTTGGGCTCTGTCGAGGAGTTCTTGAGTATTTGTCAGAGCTCCATAGTATTTCTTCATCCACTTTTTGAGCTTCGAAAGCATGTTATCGATGACTAGATTAAACTGGTCCTGTTGACTCCATGGATTTTCGAATCGGTTTAAAATAGTGAGGAGGGAGACAATATAGTTTATCACAGGCTCGTCGGCTCATTGCGTGCGTAGATGAGCCTTGACTATTAAACTCCGCTTATTCCGTTTAGATTTGCTATAATTATTAATAGCTGCCCTCTTGAAGTCTTGGTATGTTCGCCACGGGGGCCTCAAGGTACGATACCAAAACAGCGCAGGTTTCTCGAGCATGGGGAACAAGGAATCTAGGAGATCATCGTCGGATATATTTTTTTTTTTTTTTGGTCTTCATTACCGGCGCAGCCAATTAGGCCCAGCTGCCGGGGGCCTTCCACCACCTTTGTGTGGAAGTAGTGCCCAATCCTATACCTCGATTTCCACCTCACTGTATCCCTATTATTTTTCCACTCTGAGAGACTTCTCCGGTGAGGACCATATTTTCAGACACACACCTTGCTGGTTAAGCCAGCACTCTCTGCCCCCGAGAGGGCATCGGGTCCGTCGCTCAGTGTAGCTTTCCCCCGAGAAGGTCCCCGTATTAGATTAGCTCCACGCCGGTAAGGCCGGCGCTCCCTGCCTAATGCATCGGGTTGGCTACCTAATTCCTGCCTTTACCTATTGTCCCTACCACTGTTTCGCATTCGCCCAGGCTTACGCCTGTGAGGCAGGGAAAACCCGGAATTACTCTGAAGGAAAATTCCGGGGAAAAACCTACCTCGAAACAGCCGGAGTCTTGGGTACTTTTTCCGCTGAAAACAACTCAGAAAAAATCCGAGCTGACCTCACCGGGAATCGAACCCACGGCCCCTTGAGCGAGCGTGTCTCGGCCGGCCAAGGCGTGCGCCTTAGCCAACCGAGCCACGGACGCTCCCTATCGTCGGATATATCATCTAATCGCTGATCTGCCTCAACTTGTACCAAAAATTCTTCGATGCTAGTGCCCTTGTCACCGGAGAATTTTAATTTCTAATCCCGAACGGTCCTACCGAGGTCCTTTGTTCTCGGACGAGAGATGTCCTGAGTGTTCAAGGTGCTAGTTGGTGCAACTCCCGTAGTTTGACTTGTCTCTTGAGTGTTCGGTTGCGAGAACGAATTCTGAGTTGTTTGATGCCAAATCCTCCCGTCCCAACTCGAGCATACGGGCTGATTGTAGACGGTCACGGCCGGCCAGCAGACGTTGGGATGCTGCGGGGCGTCTGCACTTAAAGATCTTGTCAGAGTAGCCGGTGCTCCTGTATAGGTGTTCGGTTGACTAGCTTTAGTCGTGGAGTGGAACATCGGAGCGTGTACATTTAAAATTCTTATTTCATTAGAATTTAAATTATTGTGTTGCTTCGATATGTCGTAATAATTTAGATCGAAAGTATCTTGGAATTGGACACTTTTTGTGCTGAGTTCCATTTGTTTGCAATTCTAATTGGTTTAGCGCATCTTCTACGCTCGACAAATTTTTAATCCAGTCTTGCAATCTAGCATTTACATTTTCTTTGGAAATCGTTAGGTCGGTTACAGACCAGTTGGTTGCCATGTTTCCAAATTTATTTTAATGTTTTTGTAATAAAAAGAAACTGAACTAATTTGTCGAACGTACACTTAACGTATTTAGAAACCGCAACGCAACGCACAAAAAAACAAGGACCAAATTCGAGAAGAAATAAAATTACGATCGATTAAATATGCAAGAGAAAAATGAAAAATATTACGATCAATTAAACGTGCGTGAGAAAATATTATAATAGCAGAGCATGGATGCTTTGTAAAACGCTTCGTTTTACTTAGTAGTATACCGAAGACAACGACTATATACTATACACTCTCTCGCAGAATATTCCGTGACGTAATCAAGGTCGAAAATTCGAGTTGAAATATCCTAAAACTCTACAACGTAAATTGTATCAATGATAAAATTTTAGAACGCTAGAAAGTGTGAACTCTGTTTATATTTCGCCGCTGCCTGACTCTTCCAAGGGTAAATACGGTCGGTCGCGCGCGCATGTGTATAGCACTGCGGGCGGGCGCTTGGAAGTCAAAACTTGTAAACACGCAGGTTCGCTCTCGGAAATTCCTCTCGCGCTCGCGAAAAACTACGTAGCAATTTATAGCTGAATAAATTGTTTTAGAGTATAATTAACCCGTAACGTTAGGGCACCATATATAACGGGGTTCGTATGCCATTATAAGCGATTAATGGCGCATCCACTGATCGGTCAATGTGCAAGAGGAATAAATGCAGCAGCTCGTTGCAGGCTTTTTGAAGGCTATGCGAAACCTGGCCCGTAGCGCAGTATATGCTGAACGTGCACGTCCTCGTGCACGTGAGCCCGCGGAGGCATCGTGAGTGATAATGCTACGTAGCGTATTCGCGAGTTTATTCTAAGGGAAACGTACGGGAAAGGATAGAGCCAGGAGCAAAATCACAAAAGCTGAGTAGCGGTAACTGTTTCGTTTATGTGACAATTATGATTCTAATACAGGTGCCACACGAGATAAGCGAGAGACGAAGCAGAGCTAATAACGCCGAGAGAGAGAAAGAGAGTATTATGATCTAGCCGGTACTTACAAATGCGGTTCATGCAGTCTCGCAGATGCCTCGTGGCTCGACCGGAGTGGCGCAGAACGGGTGACGGGGGCCCCTCGCTGGACGGCAGGAAGGGCGCCTCGTGGCCTCGAGTGTGGTTGGGTGCAGCGGGAGGTCGAGCGGCAAGCAACTTCTCAGCTCGTATCCGGCATGCTGTATCGGGTAGCGTGCGAGGTCTAATGGCACGATGCGCACCTAGCGACACGCTCCAACTCGTCACGGATGCGGCAGCAATCCTCCAGGAGATGTTTCGTCGCCGAAGCTAAGATTCGCAGAATCGTACGAAGCGAGAACAAAAGCGAGCTCGACAGTGCGACTGTTCGGGACCGTGATCTACTACCAAGTGTCGCGGCGCGGCATGGTCAGGGCGAGCTTTCTCCCACTCTCTCTCACTCATCCTGTATAGGTGCATGCACACATACGCGCGCGGCTCTCTCTCTCTCTCTCTCTCNATAGAGAAACTCTCTACACATATGCACTGCTACTCAAACAAGCTGATCATGGGCGATTTCAACGCTGATCAACTCTCCTCTTCCGAAGATGCTAAGTTCATCAGAGCCTTCATAGAGGAGAACTCCCTACAGTCGGTCCCTTATGGCGCCACGCACCATAAGCAGGAATCTGACACCTGGCTGGACCTCTGCTTGATAGACGAGCAGGATCGCCTGCTTGAACAGTGGAAGTCAGACACACCCTTCATAAACGGACATGACTTCATAACGGCCACTCTCGACGTACAGATGCCACGACACGTACCTAAAACCTTCACCTACAGAAACTACAAAGGCATCTGCGCCGAGAAACTGAGGAACCACCTCGGGGCATGTGACTGGTCATCCCTCGCCACTTCATCACTCGACGAATGCATTGCTGTACTCAACACCAACTTAACTAACGCTGTAAATCATCTCGCTCCATTACGCACAGTGACACCTGGACAGAAGCGCCACCCGTGGTTCACCACGGCTCTTCGTGGACTTGTGAAAGAACGAGACAGACTCTACAGGCGATTTCGCAGATCACGTCTCCCGTTGGATCTATTTTTTTATAGACTCGCCAGGGATGATGCTCACAGACACGTTGAGGAGGCTAGGCTGAACTATTATCATTCACGCCTGTCCTCCCTGACAGATGTCGGCGAGATCTGGAGAGAGCTAGAGAAGCTTGGAATAACATCTTCCAAGCTAAAACCACCTTCTCGCTTCTCAAACGAAGACCTCAATATGCATTTCAGCGGCATTTCCAACAACCCGCAAGCTCCTGCTGTTGAGGATTATCTGCGTACCCTCGAGAGTCTGAATTTTCCTGAACATTTCAGTTTCAGGGAGATTATGGAGTCGGACGTTTTAGCTGCAATAACGCACTTTGACTCCCAAGCCAGAGGTAGCGACGGTATCCCACAGGTTGTTATTCAGAAGGTCCTGCCAGTACTCGCTCCCATTCTTCGTCATATTTTTAACCTGTCATTGAGCGAGTCGTGCTTCCCCTCTGACTGGAAAAAGTCATTAGTGCACGCATTAAACAAAGTCAGCTCTCCTACATCTTTAACTGACTATCATCCGATCTCTCTTCTATGCTTCCTGTCAAAGGCACTGGAGTGGCTGGTGCATAAGCAAATCTCTGAGTACCTTGAGTCCAGGCTATTTCTGGACGACTTGCAAACTGGTTTTCGCACTGGCCACAGCACTCAGTCCGGCCTACTCAAGCTAACGGATGAAGTTAGGCGTGGCATTAATAACAAGAAGGTAACTCTTCTTCTTCTCTTCGATTTCAGTAAAGCCTTTGACACTGTATGTCACGTCAAGCTTCTCGGAAAGCTAACACACTTCTGTTTCTCTAAGCAAGTTGTCCGCTGGGTTGCCT
>CM053170.1:54472913-54489172 GCA_012977825.3 Pteromalus puparum
TCTTCTTCTCTTCGATTTCAGTAAAGCCTTTGACACTGTATGTCACGTCAAGCTTCTCCGAAAGCTAACACACTTCTGTTTCTCTAAGCAAGTTATCCGCTGGGTTGCCTCATATATCACAGGCAGAAAACAGGCAGTCGTTGGTGATGACGGCGAGCTTTCCACCTTTCGTCCTCTCAACACGGGAGTACCGCAGGGGTCTGTCCTGGGTTCTCTGCTATTCTCCCTGTACATCAACGACATTAGTTTCTGCCTCGACCCTGATGTATTACATCTCATCTACGCGGATGACTTGCAAATCTACAGCCAATGCCACCTTGAGGAGCTCGACTCTTGTTCCGGCGAAGATGTCCGGTCTAACGCCAGAGGATTACAGGTTGGCTGCCAGTATAGTATACAGTATAGTTTGCTCTTAGAGTATATACGCGAGACATGCGCACTATGCTCGCGTTTGCTAGAGCTTGACTCGTTCACGATTACGACTGTATAACTTCATATATTACAACACGCCTCCTGAATTTTAACAGTCGTGATATTTTTTACATTATAATTCAATACATTTGAGTTTTCAATTTCGCATACAATTTGTTGTCACATTTTACATTAATTGAATTAAGGGCATTTCAAGTATACTTGAGTTTTTACAATTGAACTTGGCAATTATTGCTTTGAACTTGGACTTAGTATAAACATTTTAGATTAATCTTAAACCTTTTCTATTGTTTAGGAACTTTGTTTTATCCAGACTCTTAGTAAAGATGTCTGCTAAATTACATTTCGAATCAACTTTTACAATATCTATTTCGCCGTTTTCGTAGCTTTCATTTATATAGTGATATTGCACTTCAATGTGCTTTGAATTTGGAGTAAAGTTTCCGAATTTAGCGATCGCGATTGCTCCAGAATTATCTTCGTAAATAGTTGTCGGATCGTATAAATCTATATCGAAAGATTCGCTTAACAAATTTCTAATAAACAATATTTCAGAGACTGCTTCTGATAAAGCTACATATTCAGCAAAAGTTGAGCATTTAGTTACCGCACCTTGTTTGTGGGTTTTCCAAAAAATAACATTTCCGTATAATCTAATTACGTATCCAGTTGTGGATTTGCTATCTATGTTATCACCTGCGAAATCTGAATCTACCATACAATCAAGTATTTCGCTATTTATATTATCGCAATATGTTAGTTTCAAATCTTTAGTCTTGTACAAATATTTTAAGACTCGCATCGCATACTTATAATGAGTTTGATCGTAGCAACTTTGGTATCGACTTAAATAATTTACGCTGTACGATATATCTGGCCTTGTGCCTGAGCTTATATATAATAATTCGCCAATCAGATTTCTATACTTTATTCGTTCGTCTATTTGACTAGCTTGATCTAATTTTAAATTTGTCTCCATTGGAGTATCATATAATTTAGAATTTTCTAGTTTATACTTAGCAGCCAAAGATTCAATATATTTTGTTTGACTTAAGGTCATTTTGTGTCTATCATTGCTATAATCTATATCAATGCCTATATATTGGCTAATCTTGCCCATATCCTTCATTACAAATCTTTCCATTAAACTAGCTTTTACTTCATTTATAATATTTTTGTCTTTGCAACAAATTAAGAGATCATCTACGAATACTAATATATATATTGGATCTTTGCTTGTATTGTTTATGTACAGACAATTATCATAGTTACTTCTAACGAAGTTTAAACTTTCCATGTATTTATTGAAACAATTGTACCAAGCTCTTGGACTTTCTCTGAGTCCATAAAGTGCCTTATGTAATTTACAAACTTTATTGTCTCCAGTTTCATATCCTTTCGGTTCGTTAACATATACTTCTGTTTTTACATAGCCGTTCAGAAATGCTGTTTCAACATCCATTTGTTCAACGAATAAATTGTTTTTACAACTGTAAGACAATAAAATTTTCAGAGTTTGCATTTTGCCTACTGGTGAATAAACATTATCAATGTATTCCTTTTGTTGGAAACCTCTAGCAACTAATCTAGCTTTATATACATTATTGTTTTTCTTTTTAAAAACCCATTTAACATCAATGACTTTTTTATCTTTTGGTCTTTCAACAATTTGCCAAGTATTATTTTTCTTTAGACTATTAATTTCAGAGTCCATTGCAATTTTCCATTGTTTATATTTATCGGAGTTTAACGCCTCCTCAAATGTATTCGGTACATTTGCATCGATATGATTTACATAGATAAAATGAGTAACAGGATTTCCATATCTATTTACAGGACTTTTCTTTCTATTAGATTTTCTTTGCACTTTTAAGCTTGAGTTATCATTTTCAACAATATCAGAATTTAATTCGTTACCTCTACTTTCCCCGAAGGTCTGAGTAGAGATAAGAGAGTTTTTTCTATTTAAATTTACATCATGTTCATCAATTTCGTATTCTTTTTTCAGTATTTCAATTTCTACGTTTTCAGATTCGCTATTTTCCAAATCTCTATCTTTTTCATCATCAAGTTTTTCTAAACAAATAATTTCAGTATTTTCTTCGACTACTTGTACATGTCTAGCATGAATAACTCTACCATTGACTAGAACTTTATAGCCATTTTCTACATAACCTACTAGTACACCTAATTGGGCTTTATTATCCCATTTGCTTTTTCTCAATGCTTCTGGAACTCTTACAAAGACTCGACTTCCATAAATTTTCAAGTTTTCTACATTAGGTTTTTTACCAAAAAATATTTCGTAAGGAGTTTTGTTCTCCGCTGTATTAGCAATTGTACGATTTTTTAAATAAGCTACTGTTTTCATAATTTCTGGCCAATATCGCCTGTGGATTTTTGCTTCTCGCATCAAGCATCTACCCATGTCCATAGCTGATCTATTGTACCTTTCCGCTACTCCATTTAGTTCATGGACGTACGGTGGACATGTTACTAGTTCTATTCCCTTAGACTTAACAAAATCATAAATCTCTCGGTTTAAATATTCTTTGCCATTATCGCATTGTATTTTCTTTACCTTTTTATTAAATTTATTTTCAACTAAATTTACGAATTCTTTCATACAACTGGCAGTTTCTGATTTATTTTTTATGCAAAAAATTCTAGTACACTTACTGTAATCATCAACAAAAGTTACAAAATATTTCTCTCCACCATAACCGATTGTGTTATGTGGACCATTTAAATCAGTATGAATGAGTTCTAGAATTTCAGTAGTTTTTGTTCTATTATTTTCGAACGGTACATTAGCCATTTTACTTTGTATACAATTTGCACATTTCATTTCAGTACTTTCAATTTTTTCTGGCAGGCCTTCTACTAATTTATGTTTTACTAGTTTCGACAAATATTGAAAGTTTACATGGCCAAGTGCCCTATGCCATTTCTCTTTATCAGTCAGTGTTATTGAATTTACATACATTTGTTTATCATCTTTTTGTATTACAAAACTTTTCATAAAGTATAGATTATCTTTTTTATTAGCAACTGCTATTAATTCTCTATGTTTATTATAAATTTTAGCATCATCATTTTTTGCTACTACTGTATAATTTTCAGTGACTTTGGATAAACTGAATATATTTTGTCTTATACCTTTGACATAATAAACATTTTTTACTTCGACTTGTTTTTCATTGTAATAATTTTTAAAATATAACTTTACATTTCCAATTTTAGTAGCTTTCAAATTTTTACCATCAGGTAATTTTACTTCAACAGGATTATTTAAATTTATGAACTTATCAAAGTATTTATCATTATTTACAATGTGGTCAGTACAGCCACTATCTAGAATCCAATTTATTTGGCCTAAATTTTCGCTACTATTTTCTAACGCAGTTACCTGATTTACCTCTGGTTTGCAGACCTGCGTCAGCCATGCTTCTGATGAGTAGTCGCCCTGTTGTTCGCCTGAAGATTCACCTCTGGGTTGACCTCGACCTCTGCCTCGTTGATTTCCTCGGTAGTTACTTCGGTTGAAGCCTCTGTTGTACCCTCTGTTGTAGCCTCGTTGATTTCCTCGTTGGTGACCTCGTTGACCTTGACTGGATTGAGAACCTCTTCCTCGGTTGCTCTGCTGCTGTGGTCTCGTGCATTGTCTACTGTGGTGACCTGGTTCCCCACAAGTATAACATTTTCCTTTGGTTTGTACCACAAAAGTACTGACGTTGGCCTTATTTTCAGACTCTGAATGAGTCATATTTTTCTCCTTGATCTTAGACTTTACATAGTCTACTGTTCGTTGATCCTCTGGTATGACATCTATGAAATCTCCGATGTAGCTGTAGCTTGGCGGCAAGGCTCTGATCAGATATCTTAATTTTTCTGTTTCTTCTAATCTTCCTCCAGCCGATTTAAACTCGTTTGTAACTTTTTCAAACTCCACAAAAAATTCTTCAACTGATTTGTAATTATTTAACTTTATTTCCTCGATTCTGCTTCTGCATATTATTTGCAAAGCTGTAGATTGTGATAGATACATCTTGTCAAATTTTTTTATCATTTCGTATGCTGTGGTACATTCACCAACGTACTCTAATTGTTTATCCGAGATAGTGCTAATTATCATAGTACGAGCTTTTAGATCCATCTTATTCCATTCTTCTTCTTTATCTTTATAAGCACTGGTTATTTCACTGGTTGCGGGCGATTTACACTCTTTATATTCCAACAAAATCATTAATCTGATTTTCCAACTTGAATAATTTGCACCGTCAAAAACAGGTATCATAATATCCTCGATTTTTGCTTGTTTAGCCATTTCTTCTTCTTTAATAGTTATATTATCGTACACTTGATTTTTCAATATAATAATTCTCTTCAATTCTTTTAAAAATATTTTCCGTATCGGATTTCTTGTTTCCTCTTTCCAAGTAGCTTCTTTTTTATCAAAATCTTGTTCTAGATTTACTTTAGGCTTAAGCCACAAGAACATGTGCTTAACCTCTAATTTGCCACGTGCTCTGAAATAGCACTTTACCACGTGTTTCACTTGCCGACTTTAATCCGCTTGCATCACACTGATTTTACGATTTTTCCAAAAAATCTTTCTACTAATCAATAGTCCTTTTGTTTAGCTATTTATTCTCACTTGTATTTTTCTTCTTATATTATTGAAACACTTTTATTTTTCACTTTGAAAAATTTCTTCACCACGTGGCTTTTAACCTCACTTTTCACTTAATATCTCTATACGACTCGAGAGTCAGTATAGAAGATATGATGAAATATCAACCACCGGTCTGCTACCATGTTGGAATGCGTGGATCAATAAACAACAACTTGTGAGGTTTTAATATAATAATATATTGAAAGGCTTGAGAGCCCAGTCGGCAGTACGTCCGCTCAGTCTTACAGGCAAGAGAGAGTGTGGAGCAGAGTACAGCATAGTCTTACTCCACGAAGTATAGTATACAGTATAGTTTGCTCTTAGAGTATATACGCGAGACATGCGCACTATGCTCGCGTTTGCTAGAGCTTGACTCGTTCAACGATTACGACTGTATAAATTCATATATTACAACAATAGCTGTACTCTCTTCGGGCCCTCTCTATGCGCCCTGGAATAAGTATATAGCTATACTCTTTTATGCGCTCACAACTACGATATACTATGTGCGTGCGTACGTGCGTGCGTGTCGTGTATATGCTGCGTAACTATAACTATATCTTCTAGTGAACGAAACCAGCGCCCCTACTGGATGCTTTTTTAAATACTGGGATACTCTATAGTATATACTCTATAGTGGTCCTAATGCTTAATTAAAACTAAAGATAAATTACAAACATATAAAATTATTAGAGAAACAATCTTATAATTTTGATCGTCAAAAATAAATACGAGCGTCATAATATTTTATAGCACTGTGTGGCATAAATTCGCATCTATGTCACGCCTATCCGTGGCATAAATAGTCGATTATTGCACCGTGCTGATCGCCCTCGCTACGCTCGGGTGCTAATACACGCCGTGCCGTAATGGACTATTTATGCCACTTGTATCGTAATATACTATTTATTAATAACCGACAGCATAGGTTTTTCAAATTTTAGATTCATATTATATGGATGCTCTGCTAATTTTATTATGAAGCATATAAAAAGTTCACATTTCTTTATATGTTAAATGCTACTTGCAGGACCTCAGTATTAAAAAAAATCAATCCAACAGTGCCGAAAATATACTCCGAGTGTGCGTAATAATGCGAATAGGATGAAAGTGTATCTTTTCAAAATACAATTATACCTTAATAATATTCAATTCTTCACCGTTAACCAAGTTCGAAACAGAATATTTTCCATTTACATTAATTCAAGTTATCGCTTCTGCCGGGCGTCCCGAGACGCACACATTTTTATTGCGTCGTCGCGTCGATTGATCGTCGGCTGTACCTATATATATAAATTGTATGGTCCAGCGTCGGAATGTCGTCACTGCGGGTATTTTTAATTTGTTTTTTCAAGCATCGCTAATGAAAATGGAAGACTGACGTGTGTTTTTTTTTAAATGCACTTCTAAAATGCATATTTTTTATGCAAAAATGCTTTTTTTTAAGTAATTGATATACTTAGTTTACAATGTTTGTGGATTCTCTTACAAATCGAACGGAAATAACCGAATTAACATTAAAAAATCGATGGTTCATTGCTTCATTTCCTCGACTATGCAGATTTTCGCCTTTAATGACCGTAAGCCACGTGGCCAGAGAGTTGAAAAATCATGGAAGAGAAGGACCGTTCTAACAAAGAGGAAATCGCTAAATTTCAACCTGCAATATTTCGCTAATAAAGTAATCTTATAGAATAAATCTTTTTTCTCGAGAAAGATTAGGTGAATAGCTGTCCAGTCGATAGCGATACAACGGGCATAGGTGCAATAATAATGCTATTAATCCGTTTAAAAAATTATTTTGAGATCGATGCGCAGGGTACGGACACATAAAAACGAGATGTGAAGCCCCCGACGGGAGTCCTTACTGCTAAGAGTGTGACGTTGATGGGCACAGGGCAGCAGTATGTACTGTGCCGATCCAGGAGATAAGGTGTTTCTTATGTAGATACGCTAACATACCTATAGAGAAGATAGCGCACTCTCCAGGCACCGGTGCATGCGCGGTCTTAAAATCAGCCCTGAACGCGAGTCAGGCCAGGACATAATGGCACGAATACTCCAAGGCAATCTGCACAAAAGTAAGTTTACCGTTTTTGACATACCTGACTGGGTGTCTAACAACGCAAAAACCGCTGCTGTCTAGGTACCCCAGGCATGCGACGCAGGAATAGGGACGGGCGACGACTACGCGGGGGGGGGGGGGGGGGGGGGGTAGAATTAGGTCAAGGTGAGCTGCATCACTTACTTTAGCGTGTATCTCTCACCGAACCTCACAGCGGCGGATTTTGCGATAAAGCTAGGAGCAGGGACGTGCCCAGAGAACTCGTGATAGGGGGCGACTCCAACGCAAGGGCCAGGAAATAGGGCATACCGACAACGAACAGCTAAGGCAAGGCCATGCCGCTGAGATGGCAGCAAGATTAAGGCTGGTAGTGGTGAACGAGGAAAATACCCCTACCTACCGTAGACCAGATTTTGGAGAATGCATACATGGTGTAACTTTCGCGATTTAATTCAGCTAGGTGGGTAGATATACTAGACGCTTTCCGGTCGTTTCGGGTACTACCATACATCATGCGACTAGTGGGAGATTATCTGAGCTATAGAGTTTGCAAGAATTCAGTATTTTGCTCTTTCAAAATATACATATAAGAATCTCAAATACGTTAAAGATGTTTAAGTCGAAAGTGATATTTATATTTGAACAAACTAAAAAATATATTAAAGAGATATAGTTCGTAGCAAAATCTAGATGTTAATTATTATTAATTTAACTAATATTTTTGAACATAATAATTGGGTTCACAAGGTACTGAATGAGGATAGCGGGATCAGGTAAAATGAATAATTACACAATATAATTATGTTTATCAGAAATATGTGGCAGAACGTCTTTAATTGTTTTATTAAATCCACTTAATTCGAATGAAAGAATCAACGCAGAATATTGAATGATGCAGTAGAATTATTAATCAACAATACAATTAAGTCAAGAACACAATTCATAATATTACGAGTTGAAGAAAATTCAAACAGATAATTAAGAATAACGTATTTCGAATTGTTCAAGTATGTTCAAGTTAAATTCGAATTCGCCGAGAAAGCGACAGAGTCGGAGCTAGCCGTTACGTAAGTTTCTGAACGCTGCTGGTCAGCTCGATCAAATAGGGGGTTGCTATGACAACGCTTGAGCGCTCGCTCACTCTCTCTCGCTCTCTCAGCGGTACCTGTTGCCCGACTGTAGTCAGTCGAGTTGTAGAATCGGAGCTGAACACACTGCTGTGTCAGCTACTGGTATCGTTCTCACTTGGAGAACGACCGTTTTGTCAGAATATTTCCACTCATTTTTCCTTATTCTACACAAGTGTAATTTTTTAAATATATTTTGCTCCTTGCGAGCTTTTATTTGATTATAAATTGAGTTGTTTTCAATCAACACCTCCCTTAGTCCAGAACAAAGATCCACCGTCTACATAGTTCATAGACGTTAAACACAAATATTATTGTCCTAGTCCTTAAAAAAAATGAATGATATAATTTTACATAATATTGGGATAATTGTAAAGTTATTGAAAAAGGGTTCAGATATGAAATGAATTATATAGAGCTCTCGTGGCATCAGACCCACAAGAGAGAAAGAGATATACCGAATCCAGGGACGAATGAACTTCCGCCGGGGCCCCTGACTTGGAGCAACCTCGTTTTCACCCAGTTATATACATAAGGGTGGCGCTTATTTCCAAAACTGCTTTGATCCGTGCTCCCAAGCCTAAAATAGATTTGTTAGCACTAACAACTGGTAAATCAATCTTTATATGTCCTTAAAAAGCCATTTAAACCGGCCCAGTTTGCAAAAAAACATTATTTTTTCGCTCCTAACTTATTGCTTTAGCATTCAAGGACAGTCAATCATCAATTTCAAACATGGAATACATACACATAAGTTAAGAGTCAAAAATCGCTAGGAATCAAAAATCAAAAATCGTGATACTCCTGGTTTTTTTTAATAAATTAGTGGTATACGTAGTGCTATTCTACGCAGATAGTGTTCCCAGCACAATTAAAACTATTAAACAAAACTAGCCCAATTTAGATTTTTAATCTCAAAATAGCCCAACTCTATTCTTCGGCGTAAACTGGCAAAACTTTAGTCTTTTATCAAAAAGTAGCACAAATCTATTCTCGCGTAAAAAAACTAGTACAACTTAGAATTCTGCGTATGAGTAGCACAACTCCATTTGCGTGTGGAAGACTAGCGCAATTCGCATTCACGTGTAAAGCTTACCACGCGCAAATTGAGTTGTGCTACTCTTTCGCGCGAAATTCGGAGTTATGAGAATGTTTCACACGAGAACAAAGTTATGCTACTTTTGATAAGGGACTCGAGTTGTGCCAAAACGATAATTAACCGTCTACGAGACTATGAGCATGTGTTTGGATGACACTCCAGACTATCAATCATCATCCATGAGACTACAGAAGGTGTTTTGCGTATGTACCAAAAAAATCACCCCCAATTCCATAGTCCAAAACGATGTCATTTTGATAGAATACAACAGGTGTACAAAGTGTGTACGAAAATAATTACTCGTCTTAGACGATGTCCAGGCATCACATAGACGCTTTGCACTATCTACGTGGAATAGCACCACGTATACCCCTGATTTACCGCAGAAACCGGGAGCATCCCCGTAGACGATGTCCAGGTGTCAGGATGACGTAGTCGAGGGCGGTCTCACACGCTCTCGAGAGATCCCGCGAGAGTTCTTGAGGAATCTCTTAGGAGCTGGAGCGATCTAATCTAACCTAGGCGTACCCAACTCAACCTAGAAAATTTTATAAATATTAAATAATTTAAAAAATTTTTCAAATATTTAAAATTTTGAAAAATTTGGGTTTTTCAGTCGGGTGCAAAATAATAATACATTATGCAACAAGGGACTAAAGTCGATGATTATTCCCGTGGGTGGGTTTACTACCCGAGCGACTTTAGTCCCGTGTTGCATATACAACTTTATTCACGACTTAATTGAGTAGCCATATCATTTCCTTCAAAAGTAGGACTTAAGGGGTCAAACCTTCACATTGTATTGGTGGCGAAAAATGTTCAATTAATATTTTATAGGAATGTCTCTTACTTAGTCTGAGGAAGTATGTTTGAGGAAGATGTTAACTAAAAACACTGATTCACGTAGTGAAATGTCACGATTTTAATTTTATAAGGCTTGTCCGTGAATTTTTTCAGTAAAAGTGCTATATATTACACACACACACACACACACACACACATATATATATATATATATATATATATATACAACAGAAACAATTTTCCAATATTACATTGTAAAATAAAAGTTTTACTTATAAGAATATTTTTTGTTTTTTTGCAAGATTCAACACAGGCTTAAGTCAATACAAATAAAATATTCAACATTTTTTAGAAGTTTCAAAAATTCAATTTGTTTTAAATTTTCAAAAACTTGTAAAACTGAATTTAAAAAAAAATTTTTAATTTAAAATTTTATTCCCGCAAATGAAGAACAAAAAATACACGAGGGAATAGAAAGCTACTTTAGTCCCGCTTTTCAGGAAATGGCAGGGTTAGTTTCATACACATAAGAATTATACACGATTTAATACAACACAAACTTTTAAGTAGTTTTTATTTTGCACAATGTGTATTTAATTAACACATATGAAAAATATAAAGATTTTTATATCGTTCTACACGTATAAATTTACACGATAAAAAAATCAATATTTAATATACCTCCAAATTGTACACAATATATTGTGCAATGAAATTTTTTAGAAAATAATCAAGAGTGGTTGGTATTTAACACATATTATCATACACAACTAAATTATACACAATTTGTTTTTTGTTGGGTAATGATTTATTTTACACTAACATAAAAATATTTTACACGACCGAATATATACGCAAAAAAAAAACATTTTTTCTACACTTATCTTTATACACATTAAAATAAGTTTTAAAATCATACCAAAGTTTTACACATTTCATTGTGCACAATGGTAGGTACAGAAGAAGCATTCTAACACTTGCCTCAGTTAATTATTCTGAATAATTTTCTAATTCTACACCCAGGGAAAATTTTTTATTTTAGATTTTATTTTGTAGCACACGGCGCCTTCTCGAAAAATTCAACATCGTTGCTAAGCAACGGCAACATATGCTTTCACATTCAAGGATCATCTTACGGTACAACAGAAGTTTTAATGCATTTATTCTGTAGTGACGAAAAAGTTTAATGAAAGCTGAACTGAAAACTCCCAGCCACTCAAAACAATATTCACTATAGTGCGCTTGAGAAGGTAATTTTCCCGCTGCACCGCGAAAATAAATATCAGGTAGTATACTAAAATCATAGAGCTTTATATTCGGTCTCTCCCCCTCCTCATCTCTCTCTCTCTCTTCCGACTCTCGCCGCTCTCTCCTCTTTCACGAACTTGCCACCCTCCCCTTTTCTTTTTGGCGCTTTCTCTTATTTTCCTCTCCGTCCTTCTAACCTCCCTCTCTCCTCTTCGTATCTCTAAACCGTTACATTCCTCTCTCTCTCTCTCTTCTCGTCTCTCTCTTCTCTCTCTCTCTCTGTCCTCTTTCACGACTTGCTCTCTTGGCACTCTCTCTATCTGCTGCTCGCTCCTCTAACCTCCCTCTCATCCCCTCTTCGGTATCTCTGACTCGTTTACATCTTCTCCTCTTAGGTGGTCCGCGTGTTTTAAAACACCGAAAAGGGAAAGTAGAGTACAGTCCGACGCAAATATACTGCTCCGCATTTTTCAACTGTATGCCGAAGCATCGGATCGTGGATTTTTCAGGTATTTCTTGCTTTCTTCCTCTCCTCTCTCTCTCTCTCTCTCTCTCTCTCTCCTCTCTCTCTTTGCCAATATCTCTCAATTTTCGCTCTTTCTCTCGCCTCTTTCTCTGCATGTATCCACCTCTCTCTGCTCTCACTGTTTCCATTTTTCTAATTCTTTGGCTCGGCATCTCCGCTATTTCTCTCTTCCGGTTTATTCTCTCTCTTTGGATCTCTCTTATCTTTCTTCTCTTCTCTTGCCTCGCGCCTCTCTTTTCCATGCCTCTATTCTTTCTTTTCGGCATCTCTGCGTCCTCTCGTTCTCTCTCTATCGGATCTCTCTCGTTCTTTTTTCTCGTCATGCTCGCTTTTGGCTCTCTTCCGTCTCCTTCGTTCTCCTAACCCGTTTTTGATTCCTCATCTTAGATGGCGTCTCATTAATATAAGAAAAACAGGATACTCAGCTGAATAGCCGGAAAACAACGTGTGCTTTCATTTTCCCGAAGTATAGTGAGACCATTGAAATAGATTTTCTAGGTAAGTGCTTGATATTACTTTACATTTCGTAGTAAGCATTTTTCTCTTATCTTCCTCCCTCCACGCCTCTTTCCTTGCTCCAAATCTCCTCTCTGCTTTGCTTTCATATTCATCTTTTCTCATCTCGGCGATCTCTCTGTTATCAATTTCGGTTCGCTTCTTCTCTCTATCGAATCTCACTCCGGTCTTTTGTTCTCTCTTGCCTTCTCTCTCACTTTCTCCTGCTCTTGCTCTCTCTCTCGTCTCTCTCTCTCTCTCTCTCTCTCTCTCTCGTCTCGTTCCTCTCTCCTCCTCTCCTCTTTTTTTCCCCTTCGCTTCGACCTGCCTTTCTGTCTTTTCTCTTATCTTTTCCTCTCTGCTCTCTTTTCACCATCTCTCTTATTTCTCACGCCCCTCTCTCTCTCTCTCTTCTTTTCTCTTAGCTCTCTTGTCTCTTTCTTGGTTTAACTTTTTATAATCAATAATTTCTAATATAATATTTTTATTTAACACAGTTCCAAAATGTTTTCGTGTAACCCGAAAAACAAAATAATACCGTTCAGTAAATATTTTACAATGGGTTTGCTACACCAGAGCGACAGGAGAAGGGTTGATTTTTAGAATGCGGCACTCGCTACTAACTGATTGCTCTGTTGCCGTCATTAGTGCAAAACTTGCACATCTGGCAGGAGCAGCATGATAAATGTTACTGGAGAACATAATCACGGCTGGTGACCCTTTTATTATTAAAGGCACAGTTGAGTATGCTATCAAGAATAGCTCAAGCCGGTTGCAGCAGTGGATGAACAAAACAGGTTTTCGATTACGTTTGTGGATTAGATTCATGAGTATTTACTTGAATTCAACTTAATAGTAATTGTTATTGAAATAGATAGCTCACAGTCAGTCTTATTACTTTATTTTCGTGCCTCTTACTCCGTACCTTGATTACTTACTTTGAGATTACAAACCGCTCCTCTTCCTCCCTCTCTCTCCCTTTCATCTCCTCTTTTTTCTCTCTCTCTTCTCTCATCTATATATCTGATCTCCTCGTTCGTCGTCTCTCCGGCGTCAAGATCAGAGGAACTAATAAGAGTCGGTTCTGAGTAACATGTCTTCCTGGAGACTCTCTCTTAATTTTTAATCGACCATCGTCTCTCTGTAGTAGACCGCGATGGCTCCGTGGTAAAACCACTGGCCTCTCGGTCAAGGGGTCGTGGGTTGCGAGCCCCCATCTGGGCGCATCCAGTTTTCACGATCCGAATGGAAATCTACTCACGACACCGGGTTTGAGAAAGGCGTAGTGTGATGAGCCTACCGCTGGGAAACTTTCGAACGCTAAAATTTCATCAGAAACAACAAACACGAATACGTTGTGAGCATGAACTTCAGTTCGAAAAAGCCACCCATTTTTTTTTTATGTCTCTCTGTAGTTACTTTCATTTTATTGTTAACTCGTCATTTTGTTATATTGTATTTGATTATTATACTTTTCAAAATAGATACAGAACTTCTGTATGATCATCAGATGTGGACTTCAATTCGTCATTATAAGCATGTATAAATGAACATTTCAAACACACTCCAGGCAAACCTGGTAATTTAAGGAACTGCAGCGAAAGGCTCGCAGAATATCGGCATAACACGTGAGTTTTTATAAAGGCATGGGCAAGAGCTAACTGATGAATCGCCGTCTTTTTTTTCCCACGACGATATGTTGGAAACCTTGTCACAGGCACCCCCCTCACCTATTTGTGATGGCACTTTTGACGTATGTATACAGACTAAATAAACCTAACTAATTTTTTTTATTTATTTCTGGCAGCCAACGCTGGTAGAAACGTTTATTTTTTGCTTCCTCCTCAAGAGGGAAGTTTGTAATATAAATTTTTCAGTTTTGCGCTAATACTTCGTGGAAACGAGGTACCATTTGGAGATGTTATGGAGTACGAAATCATACGTTTTTAGAAAAAATGTCCGTGCGTGATGGCTTGTGTGTTGTGTGTGTGTGTGTGTGTGTGGTCGATGTGTGGTGTGGTGTGTGTGTGTGTGTGTATGTGTGTGTGTGTATGTACGTATACGCCATAATTTTGGAACCATGCGAGCGGATCGTAATAAAAATGTTGGAACATGCATATATTTTTTCTAATTCTGAATTTAGGTCATTTTTTGTTTATGATTCTGACGTCATTTATGGCGCCATATATAGCCATTTTTCCTATTTTGAAAAAATATTTTTTGCTTTTTTATAATGATATGATTTAATAGCAATATAGTTCAACAATATCTAAAAGAACAATAAATTGTTCTACTTTTTTCCGCAAGATTTTCTAGATTGACTGATCTGTTCATTTTTATGATATAAAAGGTAATTTTCGATAAACAATATATAACGTCAAATAAATAGTTAAATGTTTTGAAAAAATTCATGACACATAAAAAACAATGATATCTAACTAGTTTGTAAAAATTTTAAGCAATTTGGCGACTATTTTTTGAGATAAGAAATCAAAAATAAAAAAAAATATTTTTTTATGTCCGACGATTACGGGAGTAAAAAAGGTTTAAATTGAGTTGAAATTTTAGGAAGATTGATTCTTTGATCACTTCGCGTAGGTCTTTTTGTAGCTTATGAAAGCCTTTTAGTTAAAAGATATGAATATTCGAATCTTCAACTCTTCACGCCTGTATACTCTGTGTGACTGACATTATTATTTTGTTAAACATATAATCTTGATAAATTAAAGCTTAAGTATAGTTTTGAGAGTTTTCATGGTTTATAAAATGTCCGTGCAGATTGTTATTGTCTGTGTGCGTGCGTGCGTGGCGTGCATGCGTGCGTACGTTATAAATTGTTATAATTCTGCGAACTACGGATCGATAATCGTAACATAAGATTGACGTGGCATATATTTTTTCTGATTCTGAATTCGGAGTAAAACCTATCCTTTTAGTATCGAGATAGTAGCGAATATTTAAATCAAAAAAGAATGAGTTTGATTGTTCTATGTAATTACTTCCACTAGCAGAATAGGAGGAAGCTAATCCAGACTTGCAGCGTTTTTTTAAAACGTTTAGCAGTGCTTTCGTCAAGAACTGAGATCTCATTTGAAGATAAATTAAAAATTAATAACAAAATATTATTGTAATTTTAAATTGAAATGTTTAACTTAAGAAGCTAGAATAAAATCAAATATTGTAAATATGTTTATTATGTTATAGCAATAATCAAATTACATAATTTAAAAAAATTAAATTAGTCTCTACTTAAACGCTAATTAAAAAGCTAACAACATTTTTTGCACACTCGGTTGACTAGGAATGTAGCGCGCGATCTACTTTAAGGCTACCTTAATTTGCATATATTATATAACATAATGGATATTGTTGAAGAATTTTAAAGGCGAATGCACTTTGGCAACAATTTTCAACGCATTCTAAGTGTGCTGATCTTTAAACGAAAGAAAATAAACAATTTTGATGATTACTTGTTGTGCATGGTTATTTGTTCTAAAGATTTAAAACAATACATTGCAGAAGCCATATAGATAGGCTGACATACGACATGGATAGTTCTGCATATTTTCAAGTTATAGAACAAAGTACAGGGCAATTTCTATGGTACACTGTACTGTACAACTCTCTTATATTGTGTCATATTTATTTATTTATGTATATATATATATATATATGCCATGCATAAACCAATTCAAGTATATAGTATGCTGCTCGGTATCAAAAGCCCGCGAATGGAACTCTGCAGATTTTCGTTTGGGCAGTTTGTTTTGTTTAAAAGGAGTCCCAAC
>CM053170.1:54497164-54565914 GCA_012977825.3 Pteromalus puparum
ACCAGCCCTCCAGTCCCCCTCCACTAACCTAAATTTCAAAATACATTATTACAACCAACATCCCTCCACCCCCCCTCCCATCCCACCAGGCCCCCATGATCCACTCCACTTTTAACGTGAAATGTTTCAAAGATTTACGTTTATTTAAGGGTTAATATCCCTTTATCCCCCTCCGCCCCTCTTCGCCTCCACCGACCCGTCATCGGCCATCCTCCACTTCATGTCGCTGACATGATAGTTTTCATCGGAAAACGATCAATGTCTCTAATTATGTATTGCTTCATTTGACAGTTTTCCACACCGACCCCAAGGGTACTGTCAGAACACAATTGTAAATAAGTTCTTTGTTCATCAGTGTCAACTTGAACGTAGAATGTTGGAGTGGATGCCCATTGTCATTGCATGAATATAAGGTTGTCTATAAATATAAATTAAGACAACAAGGTAAAGATTCTTGACGAAAAAAAAAAAAATAAAAGTTTTTTGAAAATTAAATTAAAGAGTGTGCGTGTATAGTATTATAATGCGCATAAACAACAATGTAGAGCGTGCAGGATAATAAAAACATACCGCAAACTGCACCAAAATTTAAAAAAAAAACGCAAATGATATGAGCACTTCTAACAGATATTTGATATAAACACAAATAGTAAAAAATCTCTCAACCATTGTCAAATAAACTTTATATTTTACGATTTCGAACTCTCGACAACACTCAAGTTTGATCTAACAGAGTTTTGAGGAGAGGTGAAATATGGAGTCGTACGACAATGATATGTCGTGTACAATCCTGGAATCACGAAAGAAAGAACAGACAAATATAGAATAAAAATTAATACACACTTTGTATTAATTAAAAATTTCTTCAAAACTATGAGTTTTTTATTGATTCACCTGTCTCATTTGAGAATGTGTATATTGTTATTCTTCGTGTCTAACTCGCGACAGCATGACGACAGTATAATTGAACCATGAGAAGAAAATGGCCGTCTCAAGATATACTCCATTAATCATAAACTTTGGCCTTCGAGATTTAATGGATGTATGCACACGCTAATGTACTGGCAATTGTTTTCGAGAAAGAGGAAAAGGAAGGACGACGGAATTGTCAGTATCTTAGTGTTATTCTTGGTATGAAAACTTTCTGGCCTAATGATGTTCGCCTGTAATTATTTCTGCTATCGATGTTATAGCGATTATATATTATCAATGAAGTAATCTTTAAACGAGTGCCGCATTGCATAAAACCACGTTTATACTCTAAATTTCTAATCAACATACTATTGCATTTGACTTTAAATTAGTTATCGTGGTGAAGCCATCCGAATTGGTTAACCATTCAACTGATATTTAAATGAATATTCTCCTCATTTGATCTACTTCTGATGCGTAGCATAATCTATACTATAATATGTTTTCGACTCACCAGGTAATAATTTATAAAGCTCTATCATTAAGTTTATTTGGATATCTTCATTGTGGGAGCTAAGATTACACCTATTGACTAGAAGCTTCTAAATTAATGATTTTGGTAAGTAAATTTATCAAACATCTAAGTAGTTTCCATTTGGGGTATTTAAATGTATTGAGTTTGGCCTTCTCCACTTTAGTAAAAAAGAAGAAAATCTCAGTATGTTGAACGCCATATGTTTTATTGAGTTTCAACTATTTTAAAAGAGGCCAGAAAAAGGAATATTTAATTGTTATCTTCGATTGAGTTACGTACGCCGTGTTTAATTACTGTAAAAATTTGTCTGAAATACCTACATATATCAATTGCCTGCAAAAGGAAATCATTATACATACATCTCTCAGGTACGATCAATGAATTTCTAAAGCTTTTTAGGTATGCACTTGAAGCTTCATAACCCAGATTTAAATCTGCCTCTCTTATTTTTTATTTAATCTAAAGGATCTAAAAGTTCGAGTGACTTGTAAACTTTAGGATAAAATAGATGCTATTGCCAGTCGCATTGCCATTGAGAACAAAACCCGGAATTTTTGTTTAATGCAGATGTAATAATAAATTAAGTTTTGTATAAAAACGGTGTTTCCTGAACCTCCCGGACCAGCATAAAGTAATTTTGTCTTTTTGTCAAGTAACTCTTCAAAAGTGACTTTTGCAGTAGTAAATTGATTGGAACTACGTTAAGGTATCAGCACGTAAAGCAAAAACATGATCGGTAGATTTTCATTATTTCAATAGTCAATTTTGGTTCTGGTAAACTGAATTCTTTCAGATCTTTCTCGTGTTCTAATATAGTTGTTATATGAGTATGAGGCATTATTTTCTTTATTCTGTTAAAATCTCTGTAAAAAAATTTTTAAATTTATTCCAAATTGTATTAGCTGTATGTTTTCTGCTAAAATAACCATGCAAAAAAATTTCCAATTTGAAATGAACATAATGGACAAGCCTATTCAAACTAATAAACACATGTGAATCACTTCGGATCAAGCCAATGCAGAGCGCGCTCGTTGTATGTTTGATACGTTGTACTTTATGAATTTTAAATCTTCAATGAATGGTGACCTCTGCTCGGTTCAATATTAATTAAAAAATCTTTCAGTAAGCGTTTGCGAACGTATTGAGACGAGCAATGTGCTAAATTTACATTACGTGTACGTTTATCCAAGAGTGTGATTTTCTAATTAAAACTAATATATTCTGTATTTGAACATATTTAAGTGCTTTGCAAATCATCAATTTAATTCAATTCAAAACATGCTGTTAAGTAGTTTCTTTTTGTTCAATGCTTCTAATTCTTGTTTCTTCATAAACTATGGTTGTTGATCTTTGTATCGATTCCTAAACGTTCTACAGCAGGAACTTGCCACAAATAGGAATCTTGAAGACGCCAAGCAGCTTCCATTGGGCTAAATATCTACCATCTACGTATTCAGTAAGTCCATCATGAACTAAGGGAGTTTCTTCATTAGAATTTTCAAGATTGTCAATTTTTTTACCCTGCATAATGCTCTATCTCCTCCTTTATGAATATATTTAAATATATATTTAATACTTGAATTGATGCACAATATCGACGTTAATGTGACACTTATACTTTTTTAATAGAAAGTTATTATATGGAACAACCATTCGTTATCTGACTGGAAATAATTCTCTTTAACTTTTTTCACTCTGTAAGTATGGTTTCGTGAAGTATTTCTCTCCTTCAATATTCAGGATAACCATTTCTTTTAAAAATTGTGATATCGCGGAAAATGGTTTGGAATTTTTTCTTACAAATAGTTGCATCGTTTTCATGCAAGGAGTTATTTGTCCATGATCTATATGTGGGTCCATGTAACAGTGTGTTTAATTACTAATTTTGCAAATCTATATCTAAATCGGATTTCAGCAGAAATATATTTATCAATTAATTGAGGTGTCATGAGTTTGTTTTCGGATGTAGTGTAACAACTATATGTTCGTGTGGTAATCCCTTTTTTGAAATTCTATCGTATAACTAAGCTATTACTTTTTCCAAATATTTCATTTTTTACTATATCATCAAGTATGACAATGAATTGTATAAATAATCTTACTGTAATATTTGGAATACATTTGGAGAAGTTCCTTTTGGAAAATGTTCTAAACTCTTTTTAACTCTCACCCATTTAGGATTACACGTCATGGTAATTAATAAATCAGGTTTTGTTTTTGATCTTACTATTGCCATAGCATCTGGATAATGCCGTTGCATGTATCGAGGACTACCTATGTATGTTGCGGGTAAAATAAACAAATTTCCTAATCTTTCTTTCTTTCAAAATTTCGAGAATTGTTTGCGGCCTGATTCTGTAAACGTGGTCATTAAACCTTTGTAAACTTTATTCTAAGTTGTTTTGATTACTTCGAAAGAATTCATTCTATTCTATCTACCATTATAAGTGCTTGTAAAATATTGTTGTGTTAGTCTACCACTAAATAATATTGGAGAAAGTTGTACTATTGGGTCTATATGAAACGTATAATTATAATATTGTAAAAGAGTCAAGTTATTAAGCTTCGTTTTGGTTTGAATGAGAGTAAGATCTTCAATATTTATATCGTTTCTTTAGAATCTGGTTTTTTATTGTATCCAATACTCCATCCCAAATCACCTGATGGAAACATTAAACGGAAAAACCATAGGATCTACGGATGTGACAATTTGTTCAAATAATATTCTATGTTCACAATTCAAGTTATTTTGGGATATACCAAAGATCATAGTTTCAGGAGTTGATTTGGAGACATAATAGACGCACATTCTGCAGTTAATGGTTCATTATATCTGTGTTTTTGTTTATCGGTTACGAATAAAAATAATTTGTAATTTGGTAAGTTTTGTGATGTTAGATATTTGATTAAACATTAAAATTCTTGGCGTATGGATTTCTATTTAAATATTGTTAAAATCTGTAAATGTTGTTCATCAATTCTCATTAGTTTTAAGTCGTTTTTTCTATAGAAGTTATGTCATCATAAATATAAGTTGTCCACATATAGGTTCATTATTTATAGGTATCAATGTAGATGGTGTAGTGTGACAAACTTGACCTGAATTTTTAAATTATAAATAGCTCTCTGTTTTTCGTATGTTTACATTGGCACTAAAAGTTGCGAAAGAGAATAGTTATTGTAATATCTTATTAAGTGTCTGAAATGTATCATTAAGCTAAAAGCGTCTTTGAGATCTTTGTAATATTTGCCTTAAAGGTGATAACCTAACTTTCCGTTTATCAACAAGTAGATTTACTTTTTCCTCTTGCCATATAACTGCTGAACACATTTTACATGTAAAACTCATTTCTCCAAAATCTGAGAAATCTTTTACTGATATTTGTCCTTTTTAACTCTACAACGAATTTAGTGTTGAGATCTATGAGACTTAACTTTTTATATGGATATTTTCACTTAAATTATTTTCTAAAGCAGTTTCTCATTTCAGAATATTTGTTTTTTTATTAGGCGTTAAAATATGTGATGTTGAACTATCGTTATTAGATTCAAGAATGATGTCAAAATGACCAGAATCTTGTTCTCCACTTAGTAATAATTTTAATTCAGAAGGTTGAGAAATATTTCCAAAGGTAAAATTACTTTCAACATTATTTAAATATACTGTGACATAAACATTATATGGAGCGGAAAAACCTCTTATTTCAATCTCATTGCCATAAATAGAAAGTTGAAGTACATTCGTAAATTGAAATTTGGGGGTTGGCGAGCGGAGCGAGCAGGGGGGTACCCCCCCTAGTATATATATATATATATATAAATGGGCTATTTTACGTCAACCCGTGGAAAATTTTTTTAGATTTAGGTCAAAATTGGTATACTAGTCCAGTATACCCTCAAAAGAACACAAAAAAAATTTCAGGCATCTGAGTACCCCCAGTTCCAAGTTATTGCAATATAAAACATTGAGATTTTCTGAATTTTGGCTTTTACTGCCAACTAAAATGGCTTATAACTCAAAATAGAAATATTTAAAGAAAAAACTAACAAATACCTTTTATTTTGTTAATTCTGAATGTTTTGGATTAGTTTCCACGTGATTTAACACTAGAAATCAATATCTGGCTACGCGCCACCAGTTAAAAATTTGAAACAAAGAATTTTGCATTCCTTATCATAAAATCTGTAAATCTAGCCTTGGTTTGAGATGGGTTGGGCTTTCTAAGATGAATAATCCACTTTTTAGTACTTAAAATCGATTCATATGATATTTAATGTGCAACTGGTTTTTACATAAAAACAGGATAGTACGTTATAATTGTAAGCATTTTTTATTGTTTTATATTAATTATCCAACTTGGATTAAATTACCACTCGAGGAAAATATTCATTATAGCTTATACTTGATCTTTTTATTCCAAATTGATTTTATTAAAATCTAATTGAATATGATCAAGTAATGCCATTACACGACTATTTGGGCGTATGAACTTATACACTTATATAAAATAGCTACCCTGCGAAGGTAGTAACCACCCAAATTGGGTGGATAGCTTCGAATTCGGTGGTTAATTTGAGTGGTTAACTTAGTGGTTAACTATTTTGCATTATATTTCATTTATAAAAACATTTATTCAACATTAACGTATGAAAGACAGTTTATACAGGCAATCTGTAATGTAAGGTAGTCTGATGTTATGCGAACAAATCTTATAATTATAATTTAAACTAAGTTTTGGTAAAGATCTACGATCGCATCGTAAGCTTCTGCGCATGCGCGTGCATCTACGACTGAGTATAGATGCACGCCTCCGGGATACCCTCGGTATATATCCTCAGTATATATATATATCCTCGGTATATCCTTGGTATACTCGAAGATACCTTCCAGTACATGAGGTCCGAGGGCAGCCGTAAGAGCACCGCCGGCGTCGCTGCTGCTGCTTGTAAATACTGACGCAAGATGGCAGTATGTCTGAGGTAGCCTTAAGCGTCGCAAATGCATGGAGGCACACCCAATACTGTACACAGGGGTAGCACCTACTCGAAATAAAAAAGCAAATCTTGCTTTATGCTGGCGGCGATTCGCAGGTACATCGGTATAGCCTTTCAGCGGGAGCATCGAACCAAGCATATGCTGTGGTACTTAAACATTATGTCGGTATTTTCAGGTTTAGAATTATTGACCTGGCAAGTATGGTTTCATACTTGAGTCTTGAAGACAAAACGACACCTCTCTAACGTAGCCTCGACAATTGCCACCCGCACGTCGGAGTTAAAATTACTTAACCCACCCGCCATTGTGAAAGCGCTATAAGTTAAATCTATGTACTTTATTATGGCACCATGCTTAATAAATAGGTTAAGTACTTACAGTCACTACCGTAGCAAGAGAAAAACTGGTTTAAAATACTCGTTATATATTTGTTATCTAGTAAAGTTAATACAAAGTAAAACAATGGAAATAATATCACCTTGATAAAACTCATAAAAATGTACAGTGCAGGATCACCAAAGAAATGTATATTAGTCGTATGAGGTCTAATGTGAGAGACAATATCTCGACATATACTTGATAATTATGGTGTTATATATACTGTATCGAAGTTATACAACTAATTATATGCACAGAAACTTAAAAAGTAGTTTAGAAACAGACTACAATGACACTTTTTACTTATCTGCCTTGGTTAGACAGTTCGAATCGAACCCCATGGCTCGAGCATGGACATTTACTCATAAATGTTTATATGAAATTCAAAAAAATATATGAAGAATATTGATAAAAAAAGCTACCTTTATATATGTGGGAATGTGTGTGTATGGATGTGTGTATGTGTTTTAGAGTACACGTGTGTGTGCAAGATGGACGCTATGCGTGGCGTCATGACGCGGCTTGGGTAACACGACAGCTTCCTGCGAGAAGCAGCGGGGGCGACACTTCCGCTTCCTGCGAGAAGCTTATTGACTAAGGTAGTGAGTGTAAAGCAGACCTGCGATTGGTCTAGAGCCCAATACGTAGGTCCGCTGAGTGTCTGAGAGAGTGGGTACAAGAGGGCTGCAACCACCGCTAGCGGGAAGAGTCTACTGGGAGACCTGGCAGCGTGACGACGCAGCCCCGTCCCAAAGTGTGCATAGAGTGTGAGAGATAGTGATTGGTTCTTCTACAGTTATAAGTCAATTCAGGATCATTGTATTTTACATAAAGTAATTCAAAGTTCTATATTGGAGTTTCTACCAGTTATTCTGCAATATTCCAGTCTATCCATACCTCGAACTCTACATATATAACATACAAGTGTGCCATTCAGAAATGCTCAAATCAAATCCGATTTGATTTCTTCCATCAAAATTTTTGGACCGTTAAGTTAGCCGCAAGAGGAGTTAGGACCGCAAAGGTTGGCTGCACAGCTATATGCAGATGGGTATTGCTTTTTCATCGGTTTTCTGCATGCTTGCACACATGTAGTTTTTTGTATCTAGGTGTAGAAATAATTCGAGAGCAGTGTCTAGGTGTACGGGGTGGCCGATGACGAAGTCTAGTAGATGCGCTCCGTGATTTGTTATGTCTAGGTGCATACATTAATCGAGGGCTGTGTCTAGGTGTACAGGGTGGCCGATGACGAGATCCCGGTAACGCGCTCCGTGGTTTTTGGTGTCTAGGTAAATAAATGATTCGGGGACAGCGTCTAGATGTACAGGGTTGCTGATGACGAGGTCTAGGTACTTCCTTACCATGTCCTTCAGTGTATAGGTATAGAATTTATTCGAGGGTGGTGTATCAGAACAATCAGTGATTTTATGTTAGTGATAAAAATGTTTCAAAAAATCTATGATCAAAAGGTGCTAAAGATGCTTATATTTTATTTTCAGGACAAATATGAAATACTCCAAAAAATTTACTAAAAAGGAATAAAATCTATTGAAATATTAACTTTCAAAAATGTAAAAAGTTGGACGAGTTTTATATTTCTGCAACGAAATTACAGATAAAAAAGAACTGAGATCAATCAAACAAAGTAAAGTTTATTATATTTGTTTATAATACAGCAAGAAATTTTTTTTGTTCAATGAAGGGCATACTTAACTTAAAGTTCAGCTATATAATGATCAACTAGGAACAACTCTCAAAATACTTACTACGTAACTTGCCATGCCCGTTTCATTGTATATTTATGGTGTTTGTATGTCGTTCTATTAATATATAAAAAGAAAATTTTAGTTGTTCACAAATAAACAAAATGAAACGGGCATGGCAAGTAACGTAGTAAGTATTTTGAGAGTTGTTCCTAGTTGATCATTATATAGCTGAACTTTAAGTTAAGTATACACTTCATTGAACAAAAAAAATTTGTTGCTTTATCTCTCTATATTATAAAAAAAGTTTCGCCGCCGCCGCCGCCGTTTCAGAAATTTTCCCCCTCAATTCTCCCCCTCAATTTTCCCCCTCAATTTTCCCCCTCAGTTTTCCCCCTCAATTCTCCCCCTCAATTTTCCCCCTCAATTTTCCCCCTTAATTTTCCCTCTCAATGCATATCGTCTCAAATGTAGATTTTAGAATTCTTTACTATAGATTCTGTAGTCTCTCTATATTATCAAAAAAGCTTCGCCGCTGCCGATTCAAAAATTGTGCTCCTTAATTAGTGCCCCTCAATTACTGCCCCTTAATTCTTGCTCCTTAATTACCCTCCAATATTGCCATTCAGCTATTACCTCTAAACCACTGTTAATACTTATTCTGTAATCAGTTCTAATATTACACACACGGTTAATTCAAACTTTGAATTCCGGAAAATTTTGCCAGTGCCGGCCGCTTGTTAACTGGGGCCGACGCGCATGCGTTCTATATCAAAACGCGGCCACTCGCGTCCAGCGCATGCTTGTCGGCTCTGGATATCCCCAATGCGGAACTTGCATGAAAAAATTCATTAGGTCCGTCAGATAGAATATCGAAAAATAATCGACACGTTTTTTTTCTTTTTTCAATTAAACGATTATTAACAAAGATGTAGAGAGTTGAAATGTATGACGTCACTGATTCGGACTGTGTATGGTATATCTATATTGTCCGATTCAGTGACGTCACACGATATTTCAACCCGCTGTACCTTTGTCAATAATCGTTTGATTGAAAGAAGAAAAAATACGTGTCGATTATTTTTCGATATTCTACACGACGGACCTAATAGATTTTTTCATGCAAGTTTCCCATTAACCTATGACCAGCACTGGCGGGAGTTTCCCGAATTAAAAATTTCAATTAACGGTATGTGTACTTTTGCATTGGGTAATGGGTTTGTTTCCTTCTTACACAATAATGAACATCCATTTCTATTCGAAGATTTCATACAAATACATGAAACAGAATATAATAATCCCTTTAAATTTTAAAGATACAAATCACATTCATATTTATACAGAACAACATTGGTAGAAACGTAAGCCAACCATTTACCATTAGAAAGCCAATTGGACAATGTTGGTCAATGATTTACAAACGCTTGGATACAAAATCGTCACGCAATGAATGGAAGCCTTGGCTTATGGATAGCCTATCAAGGTCTTAAAGAAGAGGAGCACTCTGTTATTTACTAGCATTCCAGCTTTTAATACACAGATGTAAGTTGTGCTTGAAGATTATAAGCCTGTCACCTGGGACTCCGGTAGACGATGTTCAGGTGTCTGGCAGAGAAAAAAACATAATCTCGGTAACGCGCTTCATGGCGTTCGATGTAAAGATAGATGTAAGTTGTGCTTGAAGATGATGAACTCTCGACAAAATATGCCCTGTGCTTGCAAAATTTTAACCTAAAAGTCTATAATTATAAAACTAAAGGACATAAGGCAATTTTTTTAAGCGTATTTACTGAAGTCACATAAATAATTTATTGTTTTTCCGATCACATAACCTCCCAAATGCTTGAAAATGCTTTTAAAAGCAATATTGAAAATAAACAAAACCACGTCCCAGAATAGTCACGAGCACGTGAAATTCAAGCTGCAGATAAGAATAAGTATATAAAGATACAGTTCACAATTTAAGGAAAAATAAGAATAGTTTTTCTTCGTCGTAGCTTGATCAAACGAAATATTTAAAAGATTATTACAAATCAGTATGACCAGAGGGTAGGCAAAAAATTCGTTGTTTATAATACAGCTATTAGCCGTGTATGTAGCAAAGACAAATAAGTTGATATTCAATGAGCAGACGCTGTTTTGCGCATTAACGGTCAATTCAATACCCGACGATAAAATATCACAAAAGTCTTTCCTTATCTATATTTTTTCATCAGCTTGTTCTCGCAGACAGGCAGACGATTTTTAAGATCGTGAAACTCAAGATGTTCAAGGAAATGGAATTTACTTCTAAGTGGTTTGACAAGGGTTAGCAAGATTGGGATTATACTGAATACCTTTTATAAGAAGAAGTCAAGGGATTTGCGTGTTGTAATAAAACTCCTTTCGACAAGAAAGCGATCTTATTAATACAAAGAGAACAACCGATTTTGAATTATTATGAAAGGGCTGTGCCAATTCATGAGATCGAAGGTACTTCGTATTACAATCTATTAAACAAGCCGATAGACGTAATGACTTCTGACGTAAGTTATCCTAAAATTATCGAAGAGTTTAGGATCAAAACGTACAAGCTTCTTTACCCGCTGTATCACAAGTGGTTGCGGATCAGATTTGATCACGACATGATAGAAAAATGGTCACGATCGATGACGTCGTTCAAAGAGTTGTGAAGATTCGTCTACACTGAAAGATCTATAATGTATTTAAATTTATTAGGAGACGCATTGGTTTGATCTTGAAATATTCCCTTAAGACGTTTTTTAAGTAGTTTTAAGGTTTAGTTTTTAACGTGGGTAACAGTTCTGCCTCTTAAATTACCTATCGGTAGACTCGCAAACTATACGACAATAGGTGCGTGCACACACGTTGTTGTAAAATTCGAAACGGCGTAACTTTTTCAACGACCGATTTATTGCGACAAATCAATACTGAACAATTATAACGTATTTGAGCTCTTATAGGTAAAATGTTTTCTCCACATACACAGAAAGAAAGAAATGTATTGTTTACACGTGCCCTATCATTTTAACTCCTTGGAAAGGAAAATCCAAAACACATGCGCTGAAACAATCATATATCAACTAAAAATCTCGACATTATACAAGCGTTTAGAATACACTAAAATCAGCAGTAGCTTGTAATCAATATAGAGTAATAATTTTTCTTTTCTTGTACCGGTAAGTTCAACAAATGCGATATACAAGCCCGTATACGTTTAGCGCGTTAGCTCAGCTACAGCAAATAGCTGGCGCCTATGATTCGTTAGAAAAAGCTGATGCATACACAGCAATGGGTGAGTTTTCCAACGACCTTAATACCGTCAATTTGTAAATGATTATGCGCGTGAGTAAAGCGAAAAAAACTGCGCCGGGCTGGCGTTGCGTATCGAGCGTATCGAGCAAAATTATCAATGTGTAATCGGCGGTGGCGGCTGCAATATAAAATCTAAAATGCGTTAAAAAGCGGTTATCTTCTTCAAAAAGGAAAATCCAAAATACATGCGCACGCGGGGTTAATTTTTAGCAGTAGCTTCGAGCTATGATATATAATTCAGGCGTGAATAAGCGAGGAGAGAGAGGTTAGGAAGTGATTTTACAGAATTCGCACTTCGAAAATTTTTGTTTTATTTTTTGAAATACGCTTTTACGTATATTACGAACTTTAAAGTTTTTACTACGACGAACGTGGGGTTGGCGAGCGAAGCGAGCAGGGGGGGGACCCCCCTAGTTATAAATAAATATAATAAACTTGACTTGGTTTGATTGATCTTAGTTCATTTCATCTGTAATTACGTTGCAAAAATATAAAACTTGCCTAACTTTTTACTTTTTTAAAAGTTAATTTTGTTAAGAGATCATAATTTTAAAAAACAAAACGTAAAATTTTAATCGGAAAAGTCTTTTTTGTGGCAAAATCACGATTTTTGCGTTTTTGTGCCTATTAAGCGGGCGTTATGTACCAGTTTTTTAACCGGTGGGCAAAAAAAGTCGTCAGTCGGCAAAAAAGTGAGTGCGGGCAGTAAAAATCGTCTTTGGGCAAAAAAAGTGAGCAGTGAGCACACAAATTTTTTATTCACGACTTTACTATAATAGCCACTTTATTCTCTAAAAAGCGAGACAAAAGTAGCATTTTATTCCCTCAAATTTACTTTATTCCTGAAAATTTACTTTATTCTCACAAATTTACTTTGTTCCCGCAAATTTACTTTGTACCCGCAGATTTACTTTATTTCAACAAATTTATTTTATTCGCGCTAATTTACTTTATTATTGCAAAATGCGTGAATAAAGTTCTTCATTCCTGAAAAATCCGGAAAATTTCCTGAATTTTTTCTTTAATTTTGAAAATTCTTAAAAAATTGTTTAAATTTAAAATTTTAGAAAATAATAAAAAAACGTATATTGCTTCCTTCCTAAGGAAGCCTTGTAATAGTAATTTTTGGAGTTTGTGTAAAAATATTTGGGAAGTGTGTTTTGATGAATTTTTAGTCGAAAAATGATGTTTTTGGAAAATGTCCTAGGATGTATGTGTGGGTGTGTGGTGTGTGTGTGTGTGTGTGTGTGTGTGTGTGTGTTGTGTGTTGTTGCGTATGTATAGCCTGTTTGTTAGCTTCTACTTGGTGGATTTTAATCCAAAGTCTCATTTTCTTTCTTTTTGCTAGAAGATAGTGGAGAAACGTCCGTTTTTACAATTTATATACGGTTTTTTTTTTGTAGTGATTTTTTAGTTTTGAGATTTCAGTTTTGCCAACAAAGTTATCGGAAAAGTTAATAAAAATTTAAATTGCTTAATATGTACCTGAAAGAGAATAAAATTGCCTATGTTTTTACCGTGAAAAATTTATATTATCGTTCGTCGTTTTTTTATTATATACCATACAGTGCAATTTTTTTAAATCGTTATAACTCAAAAACTAAATAGCGAATCATTTTAAAAAATATATATATTATATAGCACAATGATCCCTTTCTTTGGGTTGTTTATGATACCAGTTAGTTTTAAAGATATTAAGCTTCAAAATTTTGTTTTCTTACCCTGTATACTCTATATAACTGAAAACTGTATCGCTTCGATCTCAGTTTCCATTAATGGATTTTAATCTATACTTAGACTCGTTTTTTGCTGTTTTTGTTTTATTAATTCGTTAAAAATAAGATTTTCAGTTACGCATGTGCGTATATTCATGGCGATTTTTCGATCACTGGTGATTTTAGATACAATCTGCGAACTATATCCTTATCATTATATCTCGGAAACCAAATTTTGAACTTTTCGTTAAAACATCATGATTATCGGCTAGTTTTTTTTTCTGTTTTTTTGTTTTATTAAATCGTTAAAAACAATATTTTCAGTTACGCATTGATTATGTAATATAATTATTTCGAAATAATTTTATCCATCAAACGAAAAAGCATAAAAACTTTATAGAATTATATATGAAGTAAAAACAATTTAGATATTAAAGCGATACATAAGGTTGAAGGAAGCTACGTGCCAAATAATTGGCAGCGGTTTTTCTTTATAATGTCGGTGGCTGAGTATAGGTCCCACTTTTCAGGAAATAAAGTAGCTACACATTTCAGTCGTGAATAAAGTACTATATGCAACATGAGAGTAAAGTCGATTATTCCCTCAGGTGATTTACTGCCCGAGCGAAGCGAGCTCGGGCATTAAACTTTTACCTGCGAGAATAATCATTGACTTCATTCCCTTGTTACATTATGTTCTATTTTTTGCCCGCTGACGAAATTTTGCTGTAAACTACAAATTTAGAATTTGGAAGAATTTTCAAAATTCTTAGGATTTTAATAAATATTAATGCTTGTCGGCCGATATTGTAGTTATCGCAGTTACCCGTATATAAGAAAATCAGCTTGATACGTATAGATATAGTGCAATGTTAAGTCGTATGAGAATATACTGTGGCGGTGTTCCTATAGTTGTATTATATCTATATACATATACGGTACTAAACATACCTGTCGACATGTGATAACACGACGAGGCTGTTCAGCCGTTTAATTTATAACGTTTTGACTGATTTTACATTGTTATTGGTAAATAATTTATAGTCTATGAGGGGTGTATATTTGGAATATTTGTCTCGAATTTTTATTTATTGTATAATTTTGATTTATTGTTTCTCATAATAAAGGCTTGAAGAGGTCCCCTCCATAGGACGAAACGTTGCCAAAGATTTATAAGGATGTTGTTGTAAATTTATTACCTTAAGGGCTACCTCCCACTATTGTTTGTCAACTTACTTATTTTGTTATCATGGAGAGGAATATTTAGAATAATTTTATTAATGCTTGTGTTAATTAATTAGAATGTTAATCAACAATTATATTATTATTTCTAAATATTCATAGCTGTATAGTGGCCGTGTTAAAAAACAGCCAATTTACTTCCACTTTATAGCCATGAAAAACGCGAAAATCCATACATGCGTCACAAAAACTATGGTGTGCACCAAGGGCTAAGCGGACTTTTTGACCTCGTGTGGTTTGCAGTACTCGTTTTCAGCTCCGAGACGCACTTGCCTTTGGCTCATGTTACCTCGCCTTCAACTTGTGCTGCAAACTCCACACTCGGTCTAAAAAATCCCACTTTACGCTCTTGGTACACAATATACCATTTTTTCCAGCGAACGTCCTTAAATAGTTTTAGCTCTTAAAAGTAAAATCCTTCTCTTGAGAAATTAATCTATAAAAATTTGTAAAAATTAATGACTTAACTAGAGCTACACATTAAATAGGATCAGCCGTAGAGAAGCAAACAGAAGTAATTATATATGAAGTAAAAACAATTCTGATATTAAGCAATACATAATGTTGAAGGTGAGCGGCGATGGCTCAGTGGGCAGAGTGTCGGGCTAGTAATCCAGAGGTTCTGGGTTCAAGCCTGGCTCTCGGCACTTTCTGACATCGGGACACCTCTATGTTTACAAACGTTTGTATGTTATATACATAAGTGTCTTATAACATCAAAGCTCCAGTGGTTCGGATCCCACTGTATACAGTTTCGCACTGTATAATTAAACTGTAGGGCCAGTCGAGATGCATGCGCACTACATTCCGATGTGATGCACATGCACCGCGACTATAGGGAGCCTCTCTGGCCGGTACCATTGTATGGTATCAGGCAGAGGGAAGAGTCGTATAAGACTCTTCGAGAGGACTTAGGTAGGCTATAATATAAAAAAAAAACAAACAAACAAACAGAAGTTAATAGATATATAATTTAGTTTTCAACCTTNAAATGAGACTTGGTGGGTTAAAATCCACCAAGTAGAAGCTGAGAAACAGGCGTATACATACGCACACACACACACACACACAATCACACACACACACACACACACAATCACACACACACTCTCTTAAAGTAAAAAAGTGAAAATTCACTTTTTCACAGTGAATAGTCACTTTTTGTAATAGTGATAAGTCGGTAACTGTCAAATAGTGAATATTCACTATCCGAATCAGTGAAATAATTACTTTTTCAATTAGTGAGTATTAACTTTTGAAATAGTGAGTATTCGCTTTTTAAAAAGTGAATATGAACTTTGTGCACAGTGAATATGCACTTCAAGAAAAGTTGATTTATTTTAATCGCTATGCGTATATTCACTTTTAAATTAGTGAATAGTACATGCACACGTTGTGAATGATATTTTTTGATTCGNACAGTGAATATGCACTTCAAGAAAAGTTGATTTATTTTAATCGCTATGCGTATATTCACTTTTAAATTAGTGAATAGTACATGAATGATATTTTTTGATTCAGTAAACGTGAAATTCGAACTTTAAAATTGTGTCAAATACATTAAGCGCAATTTCATGTATACTGAATTAAAAATATATTTTTGATAGTGGTGTTCTGAAAGTAAAAGGTTCCTGAAATAAGCAAAAATTGGATTATTCAAAATAATAAAACGTTATTTTATTCGTCTTCTTCGGTTGAACTACTGCTATTATTAGATACATCTGCTTGTTTGTCAACTGAACTTAATGCAGTGTATAGCGATGATACACTTGCAGGACACTTGCCTTCTAATTCGTAAACATAAACTTGTATAAAAAGGTAAAAGTTGTTAAGCAATGTCGGATACGTTAGATTGAAAACGTAAAACATTTTGAAAAGAAGATCGAACGAAGGGATTATTTCTCTTGATTGTTTTCTTGCAATAATGCATCCATCTCCTTGAACTTGAAACTGTATACTATTGCGCCCTTGAATGGCAACTATATAGGGCTGAATAGGTGTACCTAATTTCTGTCTTTTTTCGTTTGTAAAATTCTCAACACTTTGAACTTCCTATAATGAGAAATTGTTAATGGCATTACTTGTTTAGATAAAAATTATACTAGAACAATATTATACTTACAGAAACAAACTCCAACAGACATTTTTGAGGTGTGATTTTAAACGCTGATTTCGACGAAGCTTTTGATGATTTTACTTTACCACCGTTGCCACCTTTTGATGATTTGCATGCATTTGATGTAGGGATCAATTCGGTTAGAATTAATAAAGCCTTTAGGTTATCTGCAAGTCAAAATATAAGTAATAATACCTTTTTTTTATAATTGATGTNACTTTACCACCGTTGCCACCTTTTGATGATTTGCATGCATTTGATGTAGGGATCAATTCGGTTAGAATTAATAAAGCCTTTAGATTATCTGCAAGTAAAAAAATAAGTAATAATACCTTTTTTTTTATAATTGATGATATTTATTAGTAAAGGTTATACGAAAATATAAATGATACGACTTACCATCAGGAATATAATTGTATTTTTGTAGTAAAGCAGGTTTACTTGCTTTTGTATACTTCAAAATCCTCGGAACATAAATTGCAGGAAATTTTGAAATAAAATGTTTGCCCTTGCCAGGAAACTCTAATTCGAAGTCAGTATCAATCTGCGACAAGAAGTATTAATAACAAAATATTTATAATAATTATAGATATTCATAACTGTTAAAATCAAAATAAGATATATGATGAAGTAAAGAATTATATTTACCAATAATCCATTAAAATCAATGAGACGAGGATATTGCTCAATTATAGCTACAATATTTGGAGATTCTAAATGTATCCAATTATTTCTTGCAGGAAACGTCTCTTTCATACCATCAGTTATATCTGAGCATGTCTCTCGTGATGGATGAGTAAACTTCAAAAAGTTTATCTGTAAATTATTGCATTAAAACTATTAAACAGGGGGTTTACAGTAAATACGAGGATATAATGAAAAATAGTGAGATAGCGATTTTTTTGTTTGTCTGCTAATAATATTCATTACCTTTTCTAATAATTCTTCTTTGCTCAAATTATCGGAACATTTTTCAGAATTCTCAGCATCAGTAGAACCTTTTAGAGGCTTCTTTATCGCAGCTTTTTTATATTTTTTTTTCGACTCATCCAAATGCTTACGCACTGTTAATAAACGGAACGGAAAAAATCCTCTATGTGTTGCAGAATCATAATAATGTTCCTAAAATATTAATATGTTAAAAATACTAGTACAAAGTACGTATAAAAAATTAAATGACGTGTAACCTACATATCCCTTTTCTGTATCTGGGTTTTTTAATAAAGGAAATTCCTTGACAAGAGCTTTGGCCATAGCTTCTAGTGCATTTGAAGGAGGATAGCTATAAGAGTTAAAAATTAATTTATAAATAATAATAAATTATGTCTACGTAATAGTTATGTCTACCTACTAATTATCATTATGTGTGGCCACAAGTTCTGCCATAAGTATTCTCACAAGCAGTGTTCTGTCACCTTTGCCCAAAATATTTCGTGCAGCATTTATAACTTGCTCTCCTTGAGGATGCTTTCTTAATGTTTTTTCAATCGTTTCATAGCGCTGCATCAAAAATAATAAATATTAAAATATTGTATATTTCATTGCAATTTTCTTTGTTTTTTTTATTAAATTTTGACCCTTTGAACCATACAACTTTTATAGTACATATAATATATAATAAATATATATTTAGTTAAGAACCAAATCTATGATATAAAGGGTGCAAACTTCGTTTAAATATATACAATTACCGTAAAATCATCCCTTTCTGTTGACATCAGAAGATTACTTTTGGGCAACTCTCCTCTTTTCTTCGGTTCATCCGGATTAGAATTAGAAGAATGTGCAACGGGAGAAGAATTAATTATATTGCTTGCCCTACACTTCTTGCGATTCTGTGTGTGTGCTTCTTGCGTACGCCTACTTTTAGGTGTTGAGAGATTAGGAAGATTCTCTTTTGGCTCCAAATTTGTTGAAATTTGCGAAGACCCGTCAACAGTAACTTCAGTACTGTTTTGACTACAATCTTCGAACTGTGCCGATATTTCATCCAAACCGAGTTCATTTAGGAGTTCCTTGTCTTGTGTAATTGAAGACAAGCTTGTATTATCGGCAGAAAAACTATCTTCTGAATGCTTTCGTTTTAAGGAGCCATCTTTTTGAACGCAAAAGCTGCCAGTTACAAGAACCTGTAAGAAATATGTTTGATGAAAGAGCAAATAAAACTGATTCTCTACCTTGGTCTACTAGGAAATATAAACTTACAGGAACGTTCTTTTTCTCGGCTTCAATTATTCTTAATAATTCTTTTGTTGGCCCTAATTTGATTTTCATAAAAAGAAAATCCTCCTGATTCAATTCAAGAAAACTGATTCCATTTATTCCATTATCTATAAAAATAATATATTAATAAATTTCCACAGCATTTTAAAATATGAAAAAATGTATATTGTATATGTATCAAAAACCAAACTTTTAAAATATAAAGAATGAAATAATAATTAAATTAGTTATTAATGCGTCCAAATTTCATGCAGGTCCATTATTTTAATTTTAAGTAATGTAATTTTATATTGCATAGAAATAAATGATCGTTAACAAAAATTGGGAATGATATCATTATTTATTTATGAATATCCCGGAAATAATTGCGTTATCTAGTGCCTAATTTAAATCCTTAACTGAAGATAATAATACTTGGACTATTTATTTTTGTAATAATTGACAAGAATAGAAAATAGTAATAATGAATAAAAAAAATTTTAAGTTAGGCGTAGATGTCTGCTTTTTCCGAGATTCTTTGTCTTAAAACGATAAAACGAGTACAACAATAATGCAATTAAAATTATAACCAAATACCACATAAGTTCATTTAAAAAATATAATATTACTATTAACTACAATAATGATAACTCGATACCATAAATTATAATAATATACCAAATAAATTATTTTTTTGGCCATTTTTAGCATGAATCTATAGCACCAAAATTATAACCCAAGACAGCAGTACAAAAATAACTGTAAAACCAAAGGCCATAGAAATTAAATTATAATTAATTGTAACAATAATAATAATCATAATAATAATTAGATATTGCAAAACCATGATGATACACAAACAATTGATTTTATATTTTTATACCAAATTCTAATGGCAAGCAGTGCAGAATTACATTTTTAATCCAGCTAAATAGTGGTTAAAAAATAGAAAATATTAAAAAGGTTAATGAATATATTCATTAAAAATAATGAAAACAATATAACCAATTGTTGCAAGAGAAAGGCCATAAAGCATGTTAAATAAATAGTGATGATAAATAAATAATAGCTTTGCATTCAAGCAATGTTTTCCTTAATGAGAAAAATGAATGACATAAAGGTTATATAAATTAAAAAATAATATTAATTTTTCAATGCATGCGTGATAGTTTATTAAAACAAAAAGGTTTACATAATAATGTTCATATTGTTTATTACATACACCGAACAAAGAAATTTTTGTACATAATCTTACCCTCTTCGCGGTGTCATAATATAATATGGCATAGGCTGATGTACACTTCAATACTACTCGGTTTCTTCCAATCACTTAAACTTTTATAAAATTGAAGGTCATTTTTTTCCACAAATTGGTGTGAACCTTCATCCGGATCGAATTCTATCTGATATGCGTGAAATGTTGTGTCAAACAGAATTGTTTCACAAACTAAAGCATTAAAATAAATTTCTTCATTATCTAGAGCAATTATTTCCTCGATTTTTCCAAATATCGGGTTCTGGTGTGCAGCAGATGCTTTCTCAAGAACTATGTATAATCCTTTACGAAATTCAATTCCATTGATAAAGACGGATTTGGCCGAAAAAACATAATCATCATCACCATAACCAATATCTATTAAATGTTGTCTGCTGATAGCACTTGAGACAAATATTGCTTTTCCAGAAACGATCTTAAAACGTTGTGACGGTACATCTCCGGCACCCCATTTAGCACTTTGAACACACTGACATACTTTTAAGAGAGTTTTTGGTGGATTTTTATAGTTACAAACATTTTGCGCACGTAATTTAAGTAATCCGTGTTTAGCCTCAAATCTCATACAAGAAAAAGTCGTCAATGGTCCAGACCACTGTATGCACTCAGTGTAATGCATTAAGTGATGAAATTTATTTATTAGGTCTATGTCAGGAAACAACGAGTGAAAATGTTCAATAAACTCTTTTATTAATTCATCAATGTAGCCGAACAATGAAGAAGGCAATTTCGGTGCGAATACTAATTCCATGATTCGCAATAAATAGATTATAAGTTCCATATGAACGTTATCTTCTTCTATTTTTTCAGATAATAATAAAGGCAAAGCTCTAACGAGACACCACATTTGCATCGCTTTTTGACTTAATGTATGCTCTCTTTTATTAAGCATTGCCCGGGTAAAGTTTGGCGACGGTTTGTTTTTGCTCTCAACATATCCATAGTTAAAGAAAAGTATTGCTGTATTTAAATAGTTTTCATCAAAAAATGCATCTTCAGCTATGAATCTTTGAAGAACTAGCTTGACTACCATAGGGCATATTCCGCATAGAAAATCGTGCATAATGTCAAACACTTTATTATTGCAAGTGTGAAAATATTTTGATTTATTTAATATGCTGTCCCCTTTTAATCCAGTAATTGTTTTTGATGCATCCGAAAAATTTCTGCTTCTAAGTAATTCTAAATGTTCAGCATGAAGCTGTTTTGTTCTACTTGCACCTTTTTCTAAATTGTATGCATGCAAATCTGCTCTCGAGTATGTACACATGCGGTAAAACTTATTTGCAGATGGACTTAGCATATTGTAAATTTCATGTACAGCTAAGCCATCGCCACAAAAAGCCATTAAAGAACCTCGAAGAACAAAATCTTCACCATCGCAATCAAAAACAATACCTTCTTCAGACTCCAGTGTGGCAAGGTCAACCATAAAACGTTCAAGAACTTTTTCAAACTTGAAATGAACAACATTAACATGTGAACATAAGAGAAGGATGTGTATGCTACCTAAATCAGCATTCATATGAGGAGGGAGATTATCTATTTCGTAATAAAAAGCTGCCAATTTATGGACACCTGTTTTTGATCCAAGAGCATTCACTATTTCTAGCTCGTCGTAGTACAATTTAATTCTAATAGCTTGCTTGTGTCTCTGGAAAAATGCATGAGTTTTAAAATGAAGACCATCGACAAAAGATGATACATAATTATCTGGTGAAGGTTCTTCTGCAGCTATTACTTCTCTCACGTTTCTATTTTTTAAGACCATTTTTAAAACTTCTATTATTGGAACATACTGATATGATTCCATTATTTGTTTACGAGTATAATCGTCAATTTCCTTGTCATATACCTTGTCTTCGCGCATTCCTAAGGGTATTTCTAAAGGCTCAATAAATCTGCAATGGTCAGTTAAAGCTTGTTTCTGCTGTTGCCAAGTATAGAGTCCATCAAAAGGACTATCAAACTGAAGCAATCTTTGAACATCATCCTTCAAATTTTGATTTATTACTTGACCTAATATTAATTTAGAAAGAATTTCTTTTTGTAGATAATTTCGCAAATAATGTAAAACTTCATCGAATTCGGTTAAAAAATTTGACATCATAGTTTGAGTTAACGAACCATTGCATTGAAGTCGACCAATCATTCTGATTACGAATGTTTTCAATTGATCTTCAATAGATTCATCGACATTTTCTTCATCAACTTCCATTTCTTGGTGAATTTGATCTTCATCATAAATATTCTCGTCAATATTTTCATTATAATTCTCGGGATATTCATTATTATCTATAAGTTCATTTGGACCTTGATTCACGCCATTTAAATGTACTCTTTGAATATGTTTTCTCAGATCATAAAAATTAACGTAACTCTTTTGACAAGCATTTTGAGCACAGACATAACCAGTTCTAGGTAACTTTTGATTTAGCGTTAAGCCATGTGCACTTCTAAAGTGCTGAGCTAATTCGTTTAATTCACCTGGTACCAAATTGGAACAGAGGAAACAATTAAGATGTTGCTCCATAATGTCTGTTTAAACTAAAACCCTGCGGAAGAATTTATAAAAATGTGTGAAATTGATATCCAATAGAAGCAGTTATACTTTTATACAAGACTACAAAATATTTGCAACAGGCATTTAGCAAGCTTCGAAATTCACGAATATTTATACAACATTTGTAACAAGTCATAAACTTATGTACAGTTATCTTTAGAAAATTGTCAGCTGACTTTTTACTTAACGCCATGAAATGAATAATAGAAAATAAGGTTTTCTTGTACCGCAGCCATGCCAAAAAAATTATTTGTTTACGTTTTCCTACAAAACGAGTTGTTAAATATTTATTTTATTTGTTAAATAGATAATGCGTTAAAATTTTTACAATACTCGAATCTTGAATTAATATATACCACAATGAACAAAATAACACTTCAAAACTAATACATTCCGTTTTCAGTAAAATCAAATTTTTATTTATGATAACAGAAGGTTCATAACTGATCCGAATTTGGAAATAAAAATAAACGAGATCTTATTTGCATATTTAACTTCAAATAATTAATATCATTAAAATGCTGGTTTGAAAAATGAAAAATCGCCATTCACGTACATACATACGATCACCTACACATACTTATGCTTCTTTTTTTCAATTAAAAAATAGATAAAAATTTATACAGCAGAAAAAATATAGGTGGCTTGACATAGCATAAATAAGGACTACAGAAATATAAAGAAAAAAACTAAGAGTGACAATGTAATAATTGTATACTGTGTTAATAATTTTTTTCTTTTTTTAAAATTTAAAAAAAAAATCAGGTACTTTCTGTCGACTATGTCTAGAAACTAGAATGACCTCTAAGACGAAGATAATCGTAGACGAAAAGCAGCACCCAGGTACGCTCGATGGTAGTTGATTCTCGTAGAATTTTTTTTAAATCGTTCTTTTTGATTGGTTCGAATTTTTCAATTCGCCAATCTGATTAGAGAATTTTAAAAATGTTCTACGAGAATTAATTACAACCAAGTGTACATATGAAAATATAAAAAATACAGACAGCAACTATGGATGATTCCTTGAAGTCAAAAAATAGTTTTATAAGAAAAGCATCAAATATTTGTTGAAACCATCCATTATAACAAATATTCCCCGCGGATAATGTCCTGATATCGAGATTACTTGAAGTCAACAAGTGATCGTTTTCAAATGAAAACACTACCAAATATTAATTAAAATTAGCATAAATACCAAACACTCTCTACTAAGGGTGCGGTAGCACCCCGATGGCAAGTCTTGATAACAGTGTGTGAAATTGAAAACCAGCATAATAAATGATTCAAAGTAATTAATTCGAAAATTAAAAACGATTAAAACGATTAAATACATTTTGACTAAAAATTAATAAAAACCGATTAAAATTCATAAAAAATGATTAAATTTAATACATTTTGACTAAAATTAATAAAAACCGATTAAAATTTATAAAAAATGATATTAAAATTAATTTATTAAATATTGATATTAAATTAATTTATTAAAATTAATAAAAAACGATTGAAATTTATAAAAAACGATTAATAATAATAATGATTAAAATATCAACTAAAATCAATAAAAACCGATTAAAATTCATAAAAAATGATTAAAATGAATAAAATACGATTGAATTTAATAAAAACCGATTGATAATAATAAACGATTAAAAATAATCTAAAATGAATAAATTTATTTAAAAAATGATTAAAAATAATGAAAAACTGTTAAGACAAAGCATTATGATTTTAATTGGTCTTTATTTGCAATAACTACTATCAGGGATATCGCCGATGTTCAGGTGTTCGTATGGGGTCAAGATCGACGAAAAATCGATTAAAAAGATCACTAGGGATTTATAAAAATCATTAAAATTATACGAGACACTCTATATCGACATGTCCAGATATTCGAATGATCTCAAGTTCGACGAATAATAATCGATACCGAAAATCACTCAGGTACTTACTAATATTATAAAACATACTTCACACCCCCTGTGGACGAGTCCTAAATATTAGAATTACCTTTGAGGCGACGAATCATTTCAAAGAAAAAGGCTTAATATTTATTGAAACAAAAAAAAATCCTCTGTGGATGATGTCCTGGCAACAGGATGATATCAGGGTTAATGATTTGTCATCTTCAGGGCAAGGTGCTTGAGGGAGAGCTCTATATCTGAGAATGATCTGAGCTCGTATCCATTCAAACTAAAAAATACCATGCACTCCCTGTGGACAATGTCCAAGTTTCAGAATGACTTACACGTAGATGAGACATACCTCATATATTTATCATGAGTATAGATTTTTAAAGCTTAGAGAGGCGTTAAGTACGAGCACTATATAAATTCAAAAGCTAATTAAAAGCTAATCTGTGCAATTATTATTTTATTGAGCTTGATATTCGATAATACGATTTAATCATTCTAAACTTCTATACATACATATGAGCACGCACAAGGTATGTATCGCATGTGAGTCATACACACAAATACTCTTTACACGTTAACTGTTTTACTAGATTCAATCAATATTGTCTTATTGTTCATGTTTAAAAATCCATAAAAGGATACTAAAGCACATATATACATGCATCAGTCGTAAACACACTCACATTTATACAAATGCTCTATAAAAGTTGGAATAGATTTTAATAAATTTAATAGATAATAGATAATGTCTCACCATCTATATTCTCATTAACAAATTTTAAATAATAGAGCAGATATGCCAAAGTATGACTCGACAAAAATAAAATCTTTATGAATTTAGACGAATTTTATACCTTCTAATTGTTGTACAGCTGTCTTATCATTTATTAAAGTCTCCAAATAATTCTTTAATTCAGCAGGTTTTGTTAATTTATCCATTGTTGTCAAGTTTTATAGAGAAAATCTAGAACAGAAAAGCAATATTTACATGTATAGTATAGTATAGGTATATAGGTACGTTAGGTTAGATTATCGTACGCCAAGAAGCTACATTAATGCAATACGTCTTTAATTGTCTAATATAATGTTATTCACTAATTAAGTATAAGCAATAGGTAAACTTACCAATATTCTAGCAGTAGATGTTGGAAATGTTAATCCGGAAAGAGGCAGCAAACACAAAGAGCCATCGGAAGTAAGAATGTGGAGGGTTATGTTTCTCACGCACGAGGAACGCTCGGCGGGCACTAATTCTTCGGCCGAATCAAAATTCGCGATTCTTTCGCCTAAATCTTGTCCGCACCGAAACTGGAGAAGGCCACTCAATTAATAACCCGCACTGGTCAAGGAATAATTCTCGTCGTCGAAGGAGAACAGTGGAGTTATGACGGAAGCGGGAATATTTTCTGCTTTGCGGTCTGACTCGCACGGCTGCACCTCGTCGGCTTGGGTTATGTTTCTCGCGCACGAGGCGCGCTCGCCGGACACTGATTCTCCGGCCGAACGAAAATTCACTATTATTTCGCCTGATTCTTGTCCACCAAAACTGGAGAAGGCCACCAAATAACCCGCACTGGTCAAGGAATTCTCGTTGTCGAAGGAGTACAGTGGAGTTATGACGAAAGCAGGAATATTTTCTGTTTTGCGGAGTGACTCGCGCGGCTGCACCTCGTCGGCCGGATGATCTCGCCAAACTGACGCTTTGCGCCGGCGGCCATCTTGATATTGTCACGTTGGCGCGGGCAAATCGGTTCACTTTTCAAAAAGTGATTTGAATTCACTTTTTGGACAGTTAATATTCACTGTTTCGATAGTTAAAATAATCAAACGATTGGGAAAAGTGAAATAATCACTATTTTTACAGTGAAAATAATTTCACTGCTAAGAATAGTGAAATTTTCACTTTTTTAATTTAAGAGAGTTCATTGACTTTCAATGTAATGTGCATTTCTAATGTGATATAGAAGATAAGAAAAATTTACGTGCTCATGCTATAATATGAGTGAATTTCTACGCTACTAGCAACTATTAGACACGCCACGCACGTTCTAATTTTTTACTTTTTGAGGTATAAGAATACATGTACACATAAGCTGCAGAGATCTCGCGTGAAAACGAACAACCAATCAAAGAATAATAGACTACTGAGTTTCTTTTTAGTTTGAGGATAGGATTAAAACATTTGAATTACAACAACTCTTAAAGATCCATTTTTGAGGTTAGAAATTTATATATGTTTATAGAAATCCCGCTTTGGCGCAACAGTCGCGTTTCAATATTCATCGAAACTCTATCATCTCTACTTTTCAATCAAGAAAAAAAAAATTAATTACTTAAGTGTAATAATAAATATACTTATCTCAACATAAAAGGGCAAGCTAATTAAGATTTAAAAAAATATTTTAAATATTAAATATTATGATACAAATACGAACGAACAGCAAACGAGGACCATGTCAATTGGATTTTTTCGATATAGAATGGCAATCATTCTTTTATAGAAGGAATATACGACGTTCTACATATGCAAATGTGAACGAAGAATTAAAGTATTATTACTTTCACTGTTGTGAGTCAGAATTTTTGGCAGTCGCTTTCACTTCAATAATAACGAAATACTTACTTTTTAAATATTTCAAAAATTCTGCAGCTTAACTATGAGAAAAATATTTAAACTTCTAAAGACTATATTAGTCATTTTATTTTATGACTATAAATAAGATATTTATTTATTTATTTAACCAAGAAAATAGATTACAGAGTTTACATAAGAGATACACTCATAAACCTTGCAGAGGTGAACACAGTTACCTGTATGCAAGCTAGTTATACAAAATATGCAAGAAAATTCGATTAAACTCAAAACATATTTATTGCTAAGATATAAGCACTAGAACTAAACGACTAAAATAATTGCTTTTTTAAAATAATAGTCAACAACATTATTTTATAAAATATTAATATAAATCGAAACAAAAAAATTTCAAGAACATATATCTTATACATACTTAAATTATTTTAAGCTTTGACATTTCCATTTTTATAGCTATTTATGTCGCTAAATTCTTTCTTATTTTATAGCATAATGATTCGGCAGCAAAAAGCCCACCCGCCTGCCCATACTTGATGCAGCACTTTTATACCTTTTGGTAACCACCCCCCCCCCTCCCCTTCCCTATATAGCTTCTTCCTAGAAAAAAAGTTATAATCAAATCTTTGGTTCTACCCCTTTAACTGACACTCTACCCCTCAACCTGATTGACTCATATAGAGTGCATGCATCTAAACTCTTAATTTGTCAAAGGAATATCATACATCCGTACAGATTTTTTAGAAACCATGTAATCATCTTCTACTAGCGGTATAGGAGGAACTAAGTGACAATGACTTGGCAGCGGTTTTTTCTTAGTGATACACATTAAACTTTGGGATTGAAATTGGAAATCCGAATAGTGGATTTTCATATTATATTTTTTAACCGAAAAACCTGCAATTTATGTATATTTGTAAGACATTCTTAATTTTCTCGGCCTCAGTGCGAAAAGATACTTTGTTTTATTTATTTAGTGCTGGATATATTTGCCCCATTTTAACTCAACTCTAGTTAAATACCTATCCTAAATTTTTACATCTATATTTGTATCAGTACACAGTTGCAAACTGCATTCAAAGATAATTTATTAACCACCAGCCATCTATCAAATTATCAATAGCAAAATATTCATATTTTCTTTCAAATCTAGCCAAGTATAACCTGTGGCTTTTATTGCAATGTCATTTGCATAATACAAAAGTATAGAATCTAAAAAAATTTTGTTTAAAACATTATATTATAAATATACTGTATGGATAGTAGTGGCTCCGAGGATCGTCCCCTGTGGAACACCTGGACTTGTTAACAACCTATAACTGTCTTTACTATCTATTTTAAGAGTTAAATATCTCTTATTAAGATAGCTTGAATTCAGAGCTAACGCATGTCCTCTAATTCCTGCACAAAAAAGTTTAATGAGTAACAATTTATGGTCGACTGTACCGAACGCCTCAGCTAAATCGAGGAATGTCACAATTGTTAGTATATTCTTATTTACATTATTAAATAACATTTTGGTAATATAATATAAAATAAGACTCAATTGTTCGCAAAATTAATAACAAAATTATAAAGATTGATTTTATTAATTTCGACAATCGATTCGGTGAAGTAGGCGCACAGAACATACGTACGTAGTTGGATATTAGAAGGTTAGTTTGACGAGAGCACAGAAAACTAAAATAAGTTAGAACTAGNTTTAAAAAAAAAAAAAAAAAAAAAAAAAAACACACTTTAGAAACATAGTTTGAGGCGTTTGGAGAGAATCGTGTGTTTTTGAAAAATGCATGGATGTGTGTGTATATATGTATACCGTAATATTTCTGAACCCAACCTTAGAAAGTCAATAGAAATTGATATGTATATTTATTCTTGTAATACATGAACGGTTTCCGCGTTCTGTTGATCTAAAAAGTGGCCTTAAAGTTACCTTTTTTTAGCCGGCTTGGTTAAAGTAGACCAAAAAATCATATTAGCTCGCTTTTTAAAAAATTTCTAAAAACTATTAAAACGTATATATTGCACATAGACACACACACATACACACACACACTCACACACATACATTTAAAAAAACCGCTGCCAAGTCCACTTAGCGTCCTCCTATTCCGTTTTTTGTTATTGTTTTAAATGTAATAGTACATTGTGCTAACGCCACACGAGTTGCACTTACTACTTTTCCATGAGTGGCAGGTATAATGCATTTTGGTGCATGCACAAAAACCTGACAATTCAGATAACTTTTTAAATCGTTTTGTTAATGAAGCAGCTGTATTAATAAATGATGGTTATAAATGCAGCGACAAATCTTATAGCGTTAAAATTCATGGATTAATATGCGATGCACCGGCAAAAGCTTTCGTTTTAAATACTAAATATCCGTCTGGTTACAGCAGTTGTACAAAATGCGTTATAGAAGGCGAATATTATGTTTCGGTTTGTTTTCCCATATCAAATGTCAAAGAATTAATGGAATATTGTAACGTGCGTTTGAGAACAGATGAGAAGTTTAAGAACTTGGAGTACACAGATGACTATCAAAAGGGCTCAACTGTACTGAATAATTTGGCAGGAGTCGGTCTAGTAACTAATGTTCCATTGGACCCTATGCATTTAGTATATATAGGTGTTATGAAGCAGTTAATAAAATACTGGGTCGGAAGTACAGGAAGAGCAAATAAAACGTATAAGCTGTCACATCAGCAAATCACTGTTATCCCCGACAGACTAAATCATCTGAGTCTTGTGCTACCCTCAGACTTCAACAGACGTTGCAGATCCTTATCCTACTGGAAAATCTGGAAGGCTACTTAGTTCCGACATTTTTTATTATATTTTGGCCCAGCGCTCCTGAAAGATGTATTAAGCAAAAATGTTTATAGGAATTTTTTACTTTTGCACATTAGTATTTTAATATTATCTCAAAAAGAATTAGTATCAGACGTTCAAAATATTCGATATGCAGAGTCTTTATTGATACATTTTGTAGATAGCTTTAAGAATATTTATGGCGAACAAAGTGTGTCTTTCAATGTTCATAACTTGATACATTTAGCGAAAGATGTTGAGTATTATGGTCCCTTAGAATCTTTTAGCGCTTTCCCGTTTGAAAATTATATCTGTTCTTTGAAGAAATTTGTAAGAAAAGGTGAAAAACCATTGGAACAAATCGCAAGTCGGCTTGCAGAGTATGAGTATATCGCAGATATCAAAAAAAGTTGTATAAAAATGGAAAATATCGTTTCTGTTGACAAAGTTCACTACAATGGAACAGTTACAAGCAGTCGTCAATTTGACTGTCAGTACAAAATGTTGTCCATAAATTCATGGAGTATAGATGTGTCGGATAGTAGAAACAATTGTATTATGCTTTCAGATGGTACTATTATTAATGTTTTAAATATAGCCAAAACAGACAACATTTTGTACTTAATAGGTAAACGCTGCTTGAAGAAGAAATATTTGTTTTCGCTCGAAGACTTTGATAGTGGGAGATTAAATATTAATGTTGTTGAGAAATGTAACGTGATTGAAGATTGGCCTAGTAATCTCATTCGCGCAAAGATTTTCAAAATTCCCCGTGAAACAGGATTTATAACATATCCATATCCTATAAACCACACTTTTGTATTGCGTCCGTAATGTATTTTCATAAGAAAAAGACATTCATATTTGGTAAAATAGTTCAACAATGTTTATCATTATAGATATTCAATACTCCCCAATTTGTATAGCGGAGGGTACATTTAAATTTCTATTTTTGTTTTTTTATTATTAATATTTATTTTCACAATAAATTGTTTTTTTCTCGCGTATAGGATTCGAACATATATTATTATTCTAAAATTTCTATTGTCTAACTTTTATTATTATTTAGAAAATAAAATATAATTTTGGGATCACAATAATTGTAACTCTTCATTTTATTTTATTTCATTTGATTGCAACAACGTACGGCATTTACAATATTACATCGAAGCTTGATGAATTTCAAATAAGATACAATAACATTATTCTTTTTGACCTTATTTTGTGAAGTTTTATTTAAATTTTATTTCAGAAATATTACACAAATATTCCTCTGAAATATTCCGTGAAATATTGGCGAAAGATTAACCAAATATTTCTTGCACTGGAATTCACATGAAACGTGTCACTAATTTATTTCAGGAATATTCTGTTATTATTCCCATAAGATATTTCGCGAAATATTATTGGAAGATTAATAGGATATTACATGCAATCGCGGTTTGAATAGAATATTCTACATCATTATTTCCGAAACATTACATAATTATTATCCGGAATATTTCGTGGAATATTTTTAAAAGATTATTGAAATATTTCACGCAGAGGACTATCAGGGAACTTATCACAAAAGTATTTCTTGAATATTCCAATATTATTCCATAACATAGTCCGTGAAATTAAACCTCGTACATACGTTTGCAGCAAACTTCACATTTGTTTAAGGAACATCCACTCAGTTGTCTTGCATAACAAAAATTTACTACGGATTTTATACAAACTTTTTAGGTACATTTTAGAAACAAATGATTTATTTTACTACTAGGAATATAGGCGCTTTATTTACTAATCCTTATTCTTCAATATACAAAACTATGTTAATATTAATAACTATTGTCTATCTCTTTAATTACTCTCTACATAAACAAATTAAGTTTGAGAGATTTTATAAAGTAATAAGTAATCATATCTTTCGCCTATTGACGAAAAATGTAGGTTACGTTAATTGTACATAAAAAATTCTTAGCAATTCGATGCAATATCAATATCTAACTATTATTTTTAATAATTTATTTTATAAAAATCATCAATCAACACTTTTATAGGATGCGATTGTAAAAATCAAATATTATTAATTAAAAATTCGCGGTTCTTTAATTCATCGAACAATCACATTACCTTAGCTACTAATCAGAATCACGTATTATAAGTGCTTTACGACCAAGTTCATCATTTTTTAAAGATAGGATTTCTTTTTCTATTAAATGTTTACTTTTACAAAATCTATTTCTTATATAACCTAATATTTATATAATAGCCAAAATAATGTTTTAATACTATTTTTAATTTTAATGTTAATACTGTTTTCATTTTCATTTGTGGTTTATTTTCCTTGTACAGATTTCTCTGCAATATACTGTTTCTAATTATTTCTTCTCTTTAGAAAGAGCCATGGACGATCGAAAACCATTTGCCATCGTCGTTGACGAAAGTAAAAAAAAAAATAGTCGTTCCATCAAATTGGCTATCAAACGATTGTGAAACATTGTACTGGCCTACAGCTATTACCGATCCATTCAAGTTAAAGAAGGCAATAATCAGTTGCAAAAGCCGCGCAAAGGGTTGGCAGGAATATGATGTCACACGTTTTATCAAATATAAGGGCAAGTTCGCTAATTTTCAAAAAAATAATAGTTTTAAGTTACTATTGTCGTTTTTATTATTCTAAAGAGTAGCTGGACTCGGGCGTATCTTGAAAATGTGGCATTTTACATAAGATTTTTAATTTGATAAACAATTACTAAAAATTGTATATTTAACGCCTTTAATCACGAAACTCGAGGTAACGGTGTCCTTTATTGTCTCTTCTTTTAGTCATATTTCGCTCCAGGTCTCGCAGTGTTTTGCATTATATTGAGTAATGAGGGCTTTAAATTATCTTTAAAATTTTGAGATATAATAGTAAGTTTAGAATGTTTTTAAATTGTAGATCGTGTAAGTGAATCTCGCGCTTGATTAAAAGAGTTAAATGATCATATAGTTTATACTAGAACAGATTAGACATATAAGGTCATATTTTAATAAATAAAATTAAATAATTTGACAGATACTTATGAAGATGTTGTTAGTGATATAAGAAATAAGCTAGATGAAGTTCGTAATGCTAGTTCAGATGATATTAAAGTAAAAAAATCAAGATCAAAGCGAGCTAAAAGGGAATTTCCAGAATACGAGGTTCCAAAAGGGAAACCAAAAAGAAAACGAAGTGATATCTCATCTTCTGAAGACTCTGAAAACTCTGATGACAAAGAATCTGATGATAGTATGAAAGATCTTCCTGAAGTACCTCTATGACTCTGTTTTTACCTTCAGATAGCATGAAGATTGCAGAATTATCAGACACGCGTAAGTTAAACCAAATATATTAATTACTAGGAAAATCGACCGCGCTTCGCGCGGGTAATATCGTTACGCACTTCTTTCTTTATATTCTAAATAGAATCCAAACGTTAACATTTTCCTTACTCTATAATAATTATAATACGTTTGTATATATGTATCTTGTCTCACCAATCATATATCACCCAATATAATGTAGGTTATGTGCTTTTCAATTTTTGAGGTTAGATATTCGTTATTTATTTTATAGCTAAATAATTAATTGTTACAAACCTAATCTCAGAATTTAAATTAATAAAATACGATCGTTTTTTATTAAACTCGTTACCATTCAAATTCAAATATTGAATTTTAAATGTTGGCGCCATCTAAACCGGATACACATTGTAGACCAATCACGTTCAGCGCTAACTTCATTTATAGGCTTCACAACATCCGATCATGACTTTTTTAAGAGAGGATGATAAAAAGCGTGTTCTAATGTGTTCTACTACTGTATTGAATATTTAATAGCAACTTTCTTTTAGCATTTCCTGTAAAAGATCCACTTGATGTGGATGGAAGCGATACTGATAACGATGAAACAAGTCCAACAATAGATGCAGGTAGTGTCGAAGATGAAAGGACAAAAGTCCCGGGAGATGAAATACCTAAAAAAGGAGCAAAACATGCTATTGAGAAAGATAGTGAGTTAGAGCAACCATCACTTCAGATATCATCCAAAAAAGTGACTAAGATGAATTCCGAATTGAAGGCAAAACCCTCAGGAGAAAAACCCTCTCAAAATGTCTCACAAAAGACGCTACCTAAAATCATAGACATCTCGAATTTGGAATTTTCGAACGCAGAGGAAGGCATGAAGCTCATAGCGGGTAAGATATTATTATTTCTTATGTAGTAATAAACTTTTGTATCTATATATAATTTTTTATGGTCTAAAAACTAACTGTTATTTTTGTTGGTATAAATTAATCATCCATTTTACTATTGCAGGACTTGTAGCAAGAACGATCACAAAAGTCAATGGTGTTTTAGAAAATCAAAAGACTATAATGGATAAGCTGAAAAAATTAGAAGAACGTGAAGAAAATTAAAGCAATAATATGTCGATCGTTGATAATAATGCCGTTAAGATTATGGCTAATTATTTTCCCATAGATGGTAAAGAAAAAAAGATGGAAGCAGTAGAAGAAAAGCTGAAAAGTAAAAGATTCTGCAATAACCTGGTAAATTTCTCTTTATATTGTTGTAATTTCTCATATGGTTAAAAAAAAATTTTATACCACTCTTACCTCAAAATGCAAACTTTAACTGCAATTTTCGGCTCTCGTGGTATAAAATATCGTATGAGACTGTTGTAGGAGGTGTTTTTCTACCTTGCTCGATTTTCTCACTCGCTTCGCTCGTCCGAAAAACCTCGAGCAAGGTAGAAAAGCAGATCCCACAACAGTGTCATAATATACTAGTATTCGCCTCTATCATGAATAATGAAAAGTAGATTATTTGTATTAATTTTTTATTTTTATTTCTTTCTTGCACTGCAAGTTACATATGCATTGCATTAAGTAAGTAGCCCTTTATTGCACCGTGATAATCGGTGCGATAAACTTCACGCTGCAAAAAAGGGCTGCTTATTCCACGGATAAGCGTGGCAGAAGATTTATTCTAGTCAGTGCTATAAAAAATTGCACGATACACGTGAAATAAGTCGTTCTTCATGGCACGGCGTTAAGCGCACTCGCTGCGCTCGGGCGCTTATACACGCCGTGCCGTAAAGTACGACTTATTCCACTAGTATCGTAATGTACTATTATAATTTTTAACATATTAAGCAAAAAGAGCACGACCCGTAAAATACGGCGTATTTTTCATTGTCTTTATTATTTTTACCATGATTTCTGATTGTTTTCGAGAAGTACGTCCGTTTCGGCGAGCAACAATTAATTAAAAAAGATTTAACTAATTTTTTTTTTTTTTCCAACGTTAATATAGTATTATTTTAATCGTACCGGAACGGATATCTGATTTGTAGCGGTTGTCAATAATTGCAATAATTGTTTGGCATGCAAAGTGAAAATTATTTTTTTCAGGATTTCAGCTGCCTCCAGACTTTTTGCAGTCAGCTTTCTACGTAGATGTGAACGAGTTGCTGATTATGACTTCGTATTTCCTTAAATTCTTCATTTTTACCATTTCTACTCCAAAAATTCCAAAAGGAAAATAAATTGTTTGGTATTAAAATAATTACATGATTTTTAATCATAAAAAAGAAAAAAGTAGTTTGCAAATTTTTAAAGTTTCATGACCCTTGAATTTTTCCGAATATTAATTCTTCTAAAAATTTCTGAAATTGATTTTTATTTCGGCACTCTACTGGAGTTTTCCGTATTTAATAATTATAATAATTCCAATATTCCATACAAATTAACATAGTATTAAATATAATATTTGACATTGCACTTATATTTTACGTGGTTGTATCAAACATTATTTTCTTTTTCATTTCGAATTTTTCCCCTGGACAAATTGTCTATAATAATATATAAAAATGTCTATAATGCATTGGTGCATTTTTGCGACATTTTTATTTGTTATATACACAATTATTCCATGAATAGTAATCCATGGTGCTATGCAACTATGCAAACTATAACTGTGGAGCGGAAAACAACATGAATTACTATGGTGTACAAGGTAGTAAAATAATAAATGTGATATATGATCATCATAATAAGGCTGCATATTATCATTACGCATTTCATAATTGTTTCTGTATGAATGGCGTACAACTTCACACCACGTGTAATCATTGTGATGATGCAAGAGTGTAAAGTATTACGCCCGTGTTGCAAACATTATTTTTTTATTTGGTAAATATAAAATAATAACGTGTGTATTCTTATAAAAATGCATCGAGTATTATTTTATGCTTAATGCTAAATGAAAAAAAACATATATTTTCGTCTCTATTAGTTTTAGTAAAAGTCTTGGCACCATGCTGATGGCCACGCGCTTCAGTATAAAGTACCTTATCCTTTATCCATTTTACAATCATACTCGATCTCCACATTTCCTCCATTTTTTCCATGCTGTTTCCCTGTACATTTCCTATTTATTGTACTTTTTGATTGGAGCACTGATAACATTATATTTCAATCTTTTCTGTAATCTGCGATACAAATTATTTCTGTAATATGTTACGTGTATGGGAACATATAATGTAAACTTTATAATCATAAAAATAATTATTGTCAATCATAAGAAAATATATATATATATATATATATATATAAGCATGCAATATATTAACAGTAGTTTATCTAGATTTTATCAGTGCTCCATATACAGTTAGTGCCTTGACTTTTGTAATATTTACTTTTTTCCTAAACTTTAAAATTCATAAATATTTTAGGTTGCTTTCTTTAAAAGTAAGGGAGGAAGTACAGCTCATGACATGACGTATAATCTAATTGACTATATTATGACTACCGAATGTGCCACCGAATATAGTTTTTATGGATTACAAAAAAAATTAAAATTCTCTGGATTGCTTGTATGCAGCTGCATATTTCGTAAGTTCAATCTTTAGCAGCTTTAATAGATTGTTTACGTACAAGTAATATATTTTTTATTTTAATTAATGTTTATTTAGTTGCTGTCAAAGCTGCATTCCCTACCACGGCTACAGATGATAACATCAAGACCAGCATCAAACTAAGATTGGACACTTCCAGTACTCGGAAAAAATGTGCTGAGGCGTAAGTGTAAAATAAAAAAATAAATTAAATAGCATCAGCAGTATTATAACAATATTATAAGTAATAAATATATGCATTTTAGAGCTGCTCCAAAAGGTTGTTCATTTGCACCAGTTGTACCAGATGATTTATCAGATAAGGAAGATCCATGAAGTAAAACATAATATCCGTTAACATTAATATAAAAATTTAATATTATTCTGTAAGAACTTAAAATTAAATCAGTAAAAAACGAAAAAAAAACAAAAGATATCTAAGACTATGTAGTTAAAATGTGAAAAATGTATTATTATCTGAAAAATTAAAATATTATTAAATACAATACATTACAGACAATTCTACAAATTACCCTTCCGAAGAAAAACTACAGCTGCATACAGTCATTATATGTGCACGTTTTTTGCACAATTTCTACAGGTTTGCATATAATGTTTCGGGGAATAGGGAATACTAATGGTATATTCCGGGGAATAATAATGGAATACTTTACGAGAATATCTGCAGATCACCCTTCTAAAAAAAGATGCTGCATGGCAACGTCTGCAGCATAGATTTTTTTTGTTCAGAAGGTTGATCTGCAGAAATTCCCATAACGAATTCCATTATTATTTCTCAGTATATTCCATTATTATTGCATAATCATTCCTCGAAATATTCCATAATTAATTTCCGGAAGATTCCATCATTATTCCACCGGAAGATTACAATATTATTTCACCGGAATTGTACATACGCAGTCCACTAAAATATTTCAAAATTGTTAATTTGAAATATTCCTTGGAATATTATTGGAAGATTTTTAAAATATTGCATTCAATGGGGTTCGAATATAATATTCCCCAATTTTATTTCATAAATATTATACGATTATTCCTCCAAAATATTCCGTGAAATATTGGCGAAAGATTAACCAAATATTTCTTGCACTGGAATTCACATGAAACGTGTCACTAATTTATTTCAGGAATATTCTGTTATTATTCCCATAAGATATTCCGCGAAATATTATTGGAAGATTAATAGGATATTACATGCAATCGCGGTTTGAATAGAATATTCCACATCATTATTTCCGAAATATTACATACTTATTCTCCGGAAAATTTCGTGAAATATTTGTGAAAGATTATCGAAATATTTCATGCAGAGGACTTTCAGGGAACTTATTACTAAATTATTTCATGAATATTCCAGTATTATTCCATGACATAGTCCGTGAAATATTATTGAAATATTAATAAAATATTGCATACATCGGCTTACTATACGAATATATGATACTACTTTATTTAAGGAATATTCCTACGTTATTTCCTTGAAATATTCCATGAAATTTTGCTGTAAGATTAATGAAATATTGCATGCATCGAATTTCGCCAAGAATATTCCAGATATTTGTTTAAGGAATATTCCTGTGATATTCACTAACAATATTCCGTGAAATAGTTCTGAAAGATTTATGAAATATTACATGGTTTTTAATTTTCGTTACGTATTCCACATAATTATTTACGAAATATTTCGGAAATATTCCATTGCAATAATTCATGGCATCATACTTAAATATTATGTGAAATATTCCAATGTAAGAGATTTTGAGGACATAGCAATATTCCGAAAATATTCCATGGAATGTTTTTGAAATATTTCAAATCTTCCTTCCAAATATTCCATAAATATTCCATAAATATTCCATGCTCTGTGGGTAGTGACTTAAGCGTAACCAGAAGATCTAGTTTGTTCTAAATTGTCGCTTTTAGCGCAAGTGTTTTCGAACAAAATAGATCTTTTGGTTACACTTAAGTCACTAAACTGTATAAATATATTGAAATACATAACACAGGCTTGCATATCAAGTTTCAAGTGTATATGTTACATGAGGTTTGAGATATACAATTTTTAACCACACAAATCTTAAAAACTTAAATTTATATAGTTGTGATATATCATCATATAGACTTGCGACAAAATTTTGGCCTGCAAAAAGCTTTGGAAGGAACAAGAAGCGTCAGAAGCTACTTAATTAGCCGTATAAAAGGAGATGTACTAGTATAAGCAGCAAGTTGATCTTGGTCGAGTAGCAGCAGCAGCAAAAGTTGTATGAATATAAGCAGCAAAAGCTGCACACACAGCAGTCGCAGCAGTGGCCCCTGAATATGCAGCTGGAGTACAACGTGGACCAGTAACTCCAGCAGCACTGGACTCCGTACTAGTAACAGCAGACCCTGGTCGAGGACCTACTGTAGATCCTTGATGTACAGCTGTAAAATGTATACCAGCAACTTCCAACTTCAGGGTCGTCTAAAGATGATTGAAACAGGACAGCAAAGCTAACCAGGCCAGCAAACAACCTATTCAACCCACTCAAACTCTGTGGGTAGAATATAGTATAACTCTTCGTTGCTAGACGTGAGTAGAACGTAGTACAGTAATAGCGAAGGACCGCCGAGTGGTATCTCCGGCGAAAGCAAGTGAAGTAACCTTCATCTGTGCAGTAGGCCAATCTTACTCTTTATTGCCACGAGTAATCGTGTAGATTAAGAACAAATAGCACCTGTCACGAACGAGTGATTAGAGCCATTTCTAGTGCGCAGAGCAACAATAATTGTAAGTCCACAATTGTATAATTATTAGATTAAACATCGACCTATATAGTACTAAATCTACCTAAGTTACAAACGATCAAACTATTAAACATCCTGTATTAAATTGTGTAACATCAGCTGAGTTCTGGGTTGTCTCCAATAAAGAAACTATAACAATTAATCAGATTCTATAATAATAATAATTATTATTATAAGAGTATCCTTAAAACAACCTAAACACCTAAGAATAAAGGAACAAAGTAAGCTTGCCAGCATCATCAAGACCAAAGGTAAGAGCGAGCAATTTACTTGCGGGCATTCCATTGTCGAGCATCTGCAGCGTGATATATTATTGTCCGTGATTCACTTCACCGCGACTGCGGACACACCAACAGCGTCCGCCTGAAAGAACCAGTCCGCGTAAGCATAGAAAGCGGACAGACTACTGTCCACACACGAGCGTCCGCGTAGCAGTCCCATCGCCGCGATAGTCACGTGCCACTTGTCCACGTAGATTGTAGATTCAACACCTCTAGTAACAATAAGGCTCACGAGCCTATGCTAGTTTCCGCGAATAAAATAATTATTTGTACGACTCGCGCAGCCCGTATTCATACCAAATACGGTCTTTAAAGCAGCACTCCTTGACGGACTGACACTCACACACTGGATCGTAGCTGATATTCCGGAGCATCACTGTTATATACTTCTCGCACTGCATTAGAAGTAAACGAAGCACTGGCGAGTCTCGTCGTGAGCAGCAGATCCGCGAGCGAGATCGCGCTGAGCGGAGGCTGCTTGAAAACATATGCGCTTTTGATTAGCACACTAACACTGCTGTATCGCGTCGACGTGCTGCACTTATACAATTAATACCTTTGAATAACTTGAAGTTGAACCGAACGAGCGAAGGCCGGGGTTCAGCTTCAAAACGTCAAAACACAAGGCACGGCATGGCGAGTGGCGGCTGCGTGAACGTGTCGCCACAGACGCCAGTAGGTCCCCAGATCGACACGCACAATGTATGCGCAGTCGTCGTACTCACTTCGCCAGAGCCGCGGACAGAGCAACGAACAGCTGCTCGACATCGCTTGGATGATAATAAAACTATTTTTTTTTTTTGTTCAAATTATGGAAAACCAAGACATAGTTGCCCTTTCTCTCATCATTTTATATCTATGTGCAAAGTTTCAAGTCGATCTGTCAACGCATATAAAAATGGCATTTGAACGAAATTTTCAACATGCACACGCTGCAGCTACTGGTTTTTGTTCAAATGCCATTTGTTAACGCATTTAAATATTGACTTGAAACTTTGCATTGTGGTAGATGATTCCGCAATTTTCTACCGAGTACTCGTTCTATCGACTCGGTCGGTAAAAATTGGGTTTGAGACCCCCNTACAACTTAGTAGACAGAGCCCTTCTTCTTTCACATAAACAATTTCATAATGAAAATTTGTTTATAGTTAAAAAAATGCTTGGCGAGAATAATTACCCTGACAGGTTCATTGACAGTTGTATTCGTTATCGAGTTAGATATCACATGTTTAACAAACCAAAATTTAAAGACAAAAATAGCAAATCTACAGTAAAAAATGTCATCCCAATCCCTTTTCACAAAAAATTGTTTTTTACTTGTAAGTCTATTTTAAAAAAATATGGTTTTACTATAGTTCCTTGTATGACAAATAAATTAAACACTATTATTAAATTAGGTAAGGATAAACTAGAAAAATGGTGTGAGACTAATGTTGTATACGAGATTGCGTGTAAGGATTGTAATGCTACTTATGTAGGCCAAACCAAGAGAAGTTTAAAAAAGAGAATAGATGAGCACAAAAAAACTTCTCTTGACAAATTACTACTAATTCCTGCTCATATTAATAATTTATCACACAGTTTTGATTTTGATAACGTAAAGATTCTAGATAGAGAAAAAAATAATTTTAAAAGGCTAATTTCAGAAAATTTATTTATTAACATTAACAATAATAACATTAATAAACAAGAGGATTTCAATACTATTAGTAGACAATATAATAGATTAAATAAATTTTTGAAATAAACCAGATTAATTTACTATATTAATTCTCTTTTTTGAATTTTTCTATACGCAATTGTGTAGAAGAACCTTTATATATAGGCTTCCGATGTTTGCGGGTATAAGTGAGCTTGGCGCTTTCTATGTATGCGTGTATATGTGAATTCATCCTCGCACGCACTCTGTACATACTTGTTGTCTTTCACATATAATGCTATAGACAGAGAGAGGACTGACGACGTATGAGAGACATATTTGTCTCTCTTACATTTATATTATTATTTATGGTTTGTATGAACAAAATCTACTGTAGTGTCGCATACATATGTTGCAAAGTATTGTATTTGTATTATTTTTTGTTAATAAAGGCCTGATGAGGTCCCCACCAGGGACGAAACGTTGCCAGCAATATTGTTGTTTTGTGTTTTGGAATTAATTTTCCATTAAGGGTTGCCCTCTTATTTTTGGAGTAAAGATAATTTACAAGTTTATAATGGAGAGGAATAACAATAATATTAATATATTTTTTATTTTAATTAATGTTTATTTAGTTGCTGTCAAAGCTGCATTCCCTACCACGGCTACAGATGATAACATCAAGACCAGCATCAAACTAAGATTGGACACTTCCAGTACTCGGAAAAAATGTGCTGAGGCGTAAGTGTAAAATAAAAAAATAAATTAAATAGCATCAGCAGTATTATAACAATATATAAGTAATAAATATATGCATTTTAGAGCTGCTCCAAAACGTTGTTCATTTTCACCAGTTGTACCAGATGATTTATCAGATAAGGAAGATCCATGAAGTAAAACATAATATCCGTTAACATTAATATAAAAATTTAATATTATTTTGTAAGAACTTAAAATTAAATCAGTAAAAAACGAAAAAAAAAACAAAAGATACCTAAGACTATGTAGTTAAAATGTGAAAAATGTATTATTATCTGAAAAATTAAAATATTATTAAATACAATACATTACAGACAATTCTACAAATTACCCTTCCGAAGAAAAACTACAGCTGCATACAGTCATTATATGTGCACGTTTTTTGCACAATTTCTACAGGTTTGCATATAATGTTTCGGGGAATAGGGAATACTAATGGTATATTCCGGGGAATAATAATGGAATACTTTACGAGAATATCTGCAGATCACCCTTCTAAAAAAAGATGCTGCATGGCAACGTCTGCAGCATAGATTTTTTTGTTCAGAAGGTTGATCTGCAGAAATTCCCATAAAGAATTCTATTATTATTTCTCGGTATATTCCATTATTATTGCATAATCATTCCTCGAAATATTCCATAAATAATTACCGGAACATTCCATGATTATGCCACCGCAAGATCACAATATTATTTCACCGGAATTGTACATACGCAGTCCACTAAAATATTTCAAAATTGTTAATTTGAAATATTCCTTGGAATATTATTGGAAGATTTTTAAAATATTGCATTCAATGGGGTTCGAATATAATATTTCCCAATTTTATTTCATAAATATTATACGATTATTCCTCCAAAATATTCCGTGAAATATTGGCGAAAGATTAACCAAATATTTCTTGCACTAGAATTCACATGAAACGTGTCTAATTTATTTCAGGAATATTCTGTTACTATTCCCATAAGATATTCCGCGAAATATTGCAGGAAGATTAACAGAATATTACATGCAATGGCAATTTGAATAGAATATTCCACATCATTATTTCCGAAATATTACATACTTATTCTCCGGAATATTTCGTGAAATATTTGTGAAAGATTATCGAAATATTTCATGCAGAGGACTTTCAGGGAACTTATCACTAAATTATTTCATGAATATTCCAGTATTATTCCATGACATAGTCCGTGAAATATTATTGAAATTATAACGGGGCTGCTCTGCTCGGTGTCGATAGCCGCGCAGACGTTAGCTGCGTGCAGTGCAGCTACCGGAGCGGAGAGACAACCGCGTAATAATCGAGACCAAGTCTCGTTTCCTCGGGTATTATCGAGTTCGTAGGTGGACCGGCCAAGGTCGTATTTCGGCTAGCTGCGGTTTACTCGCACGTGCACCGTGAGGCGATGCACGTGCCCGCGGAGGCGGCGGGGAACTTAGTAGGAGTATGGACCGGTGTTCAATCAAGACACACTGGGTAGCGTAGAAAATGTAGCGTATATTGTTCAATCGAAAAGTAAGTACACGGGCACACACGCGGGTGTGCGAGACGCAAACGAACGGTGCAGTTAGAGACCGGGAGGGCACTGGTGAGAGAGAGAGAGATGCAGAGCTGACACTTACGGTTGACGAGAGTCGGCTCAAGCCCCAGGACGTCTCCTTCGAAGGCAAGTGGTTGGAATCGCTCGGAAGCCTTGGACGTAGCGGAGTCGCACAGGAACCTCGACCAAGGCGCAGTCGCTGTCGGACCCTCTGGGTTGCAGTCATAAACCGGGAGCCTTCGCACGTCGCTCTCACAAAGCTATCGGTATTTCTCGTGTCAAGGAGTCGCGCGCACGATGCTTACTCTCTGCGATTCTAAACGAATCTGTCTCTCTCTCTCCGCGAGACGCGGCACGCGCGCGAGGCTCTTTCTCTCTTCCCACTTACCGTGCTTTCTCCCGTTCCACTCTCCGCCCTTCGCCTGTAACTGAGCTGTAATACATTATTATACATCAAGATATTCATGCTGGGGAGGTTATGACGAGTTAACATTGTTCCTCGTCATAAATCGTACTGATTTTCATTTAAAATCACATGAATTGAGCTTGGATTTATAATTGGACCTACGATGAAAATCAGTGGCTGAAGTGTTTGAACTTTATTTTGCAGAGATTCTTTTAAATTTTGTAGGGAAGCTTCGAAATCACCTACAGTCTGCAAAAAGTGAATATGTAATTTCACAATCGTTTCTGGAATGATGTACTTATTGTATACTACTTCTATAATATACAGAAAAGTGTCGCGTCTTTCTTGTACAGACAATCTCCTTATTTGAGTTGATTCGACTACCTGATTTCCATTAACCTTTCTTTTAACTGCAGGGCGTTTTGATTAAATTACAAGTGGAACAAGATATAATAGTATATTGTGTGCCAAGGGCGTAAAGTGGGCTTTTTTAGGCCGAGTGTGGAGTTTGCAGTACGAGTCAAGGCGAGTTAGCCCGAGCCGAAGGCGAGGGCATTTACGAGCCGCAGACGAGTACAAACGCCAAAACGAGTACACGAGGCCAAAAAGCCCACTTAGCCCTTGGTGCACACAATATTTTTTGTAACGCAAGTACAGATTTTTGCGTTTTTTTTTTTTAGATATTGAGTGCGACTGATGCAACTTTTTTCAGAATCGGCGACCACACTCTTAGTAGACTAATTTTTAAATTTATATATATATATATATATATAGAAAATTTATATATATATACGTATACATATAGAAAATTTCCCGAAAAATGTTAGTGGGCGTTTTTCAGTTTTTTTTGCCAAAATTATTTTTTTGGCAAAAAAATAAGTATCGAGAAAGATTCAAATTCGGCAACGTACGTTCTTGCCACTTGCTCGCACACTGCTGTCAAGACTTGACAACAGTGTGTCAGAGGGCATAGGTGCTAAATAACAGATAGCTCCACGTGTGCTATTTATTGCTAGACAATCGCGAGGTCCTCGGAACTAGGTCGATTCGTCCGAACCATCTTTACGTGGGTCCGAGCGGTCGGGCTGGTCACTGATATCTGTAAGTATTTGACCTCATCGATCTCTTCTTTATTTAGGTGATTTTGAAACTCCCCCCCCCTCTCTCTCTCTCTCTCATATCAATGAGTTTTATGCTAAACTAAAAGATTATTATTGACTAAGCTTGGACCCAGCCGCCTCCACGGGCTCATGTGAAAATACATCGAGCATCTCTGAGTCGACCAAGCCGTGCCTTCTGCACGCCCGACGTTCAAAAAGAATAAACAGGGCCCATCTGGTCCTGGTTATAACGCTAGGTTAGACAATTAACATGCCTTTATAGTCGTTCTTTTATTATATACCATAAAGTGCGATTTTTTAAAACCGTTATAACTCGAAAACTAAATGTCGAACCTTTCTAAAAAAGAGCATGATTATTAAAGGTTTTTAGAACCATACACCACTTCAATTTTAAGTCATTTTGTAAGGCAGAGCTCGAGAACAACATAAACAAATTAAAAAAAGTTATTTTATTATGTGACGCAATAATTGAGGTACAAAGGCAACAATCAATTTTAAATTTTGGATTTAGTTCTTTCAACTGTTTATGGAACCAATCAGTTTCAAAGATATCAAGGTTCAAATTATGTTTCATACTTTGTAAACTCTGTAGAACTCAAAATTGCATCGCTCTGATCTCAGCTACTATTTAATAGATTTTCATCTACTGAAGCGTTTTTTCTGGTTTTCTTCACCAATTTGTGAAAAACATGATTATTCAGTTACGCATGTGCATTTTTTAAATGGAAATTCTTCAATTAACAATTATTCAATAATAACAACTATGCGACACAGAGAGGGAGAGAGAGAGAGAGAGAGAGAGAGAGAGAGAGAGAGAGAGAGAGAAAGAGAAAATTGTAATTGATTATGTATAGTTATTTTATATATATATATATATATATATATATACTAGTGGGGCTTCGCCCCCCTGCTCGCTCCGCTCGCCAACCCCCCATTTCAGTTTCTGTTTTATTTTTATTTTAAAATTATATTCTATATAAAATTTATAGATTATAAAAAAAAATTAAATATTTGTTCAAATTAAGAAAATAAAAAGAAAATTCGTTACTGGAAGTAAAAGTACTGTGTAAAGACCGTATTTGGTATGAATACGGACTGCGCGAGTCGTACAAATAATTATTTTATTAGCGGAAACTAGTATAGGCTCGTGAGCCTTATTGCTACTAGAGGTGTTTGAATCTACAATCTACGTGGAGAAGTGGCACGTGACTATCGCGACGGTGGGACTGCTACGCGGACGTTCGTGTGCAGACAGGAGTCTGTCCGCTCTCTATGCTTACGCGGACCGGTTCTTTCAGGCGAGCGCTGTTGGTGTGTCCGCAGTCGCGGTGAAGTGAATCGCGGACAATAGTATGTCACGCTGCAGATGCTCGGACGATGGAATGTCCGCAAGTAAATTGCTCGCTCTTACCTTCGGTCTTGATGATGCTGGCAAGCTTACTTTGTTCCTTTATTTTTAGGTGTTTAGGTTGTTTTAAGAATACTCTTATAATAATAATTATTATTATTATAGAATCTGATTAATTGTTATAGTTTCTTTATTGGAGACAACCCAGAACTCAGCTGATGTTACAATTTAATACATGATGTTTGATAGTTTAACCGTTCGTAACTTAGGTAGATTCAGTACTATTAAGGTCAATGTTTAATCTAATAATTATACAATTAAGGACTTACAATTATGGTTGCTCTGCGCACTAGAAATGGCTCTAATCACTCGTTTGTGGCAGGGGCTGTTTGTTCTTAATCTACACGATTACTCGTGGCAATAAAGAGTAAGGTTGGCCTACTGCACAGATGAAGGTTACTTCACTTGCTTTCGCCGGAGATGCCGCTCGGCGGTCCTTCGCTATTACTGTACTACGTTCAACGTCTAGCAACGAAGAGTTATACTATATTCTACCCACAGAGTTTGAGTGGGTTCTAGGCACTCGATAAGCGATGCGAGCAGGAATACAGCACTCGTATTCAATCACCAGGTCCAGTTGTCGGTAGGAAGAGTATACGTGAAAAGGCACTGCGTGGATCGATCCGGGAGCTTATAAAGCCTCGGTGTCGATACACGCAATTGACATGATTTTATTGAGAAGGCACTACGCGACCAATCAGCATCTGCCACTACGAGGATATACGCATGCAGGTGTTGTAATTAACCGCGCGCGAGCAGTTCTGACTCGCAGGTCAATCACTGCTCCGATTTTCGGCGATCGGTTTCGTAATGTCGCGATCGGTTTCGGTAGACGTCGTCTGTGCGTGTGCATGAATGCCATCGCACAGGCGTTATACATATACTTATTTCCTGTGTATAAACGTGGGACATTACAACTGTATAACAGACGGTTTGTGTAATGGCACACGATTAAAATTTACTAAATTATTCAAGTATAACATTGAAGCTGAAATTATAACTGGGGGAAAAAATTGGAAATAAAGTTTTCATACCTAGAATTACTTTAAATACCGGAAATTTATCTTCATTGCCAATTATTTTATACAGAAAACAATTTCCTTTAGTCTTAGCGTTTGCTATGACTATTAATAAATCTCAAGGACAAAGTTTCGATAATGTAGGAATATACTTTAATAGTACATCACGATACGAGTGCGCAATGTAGGTCGTTCGGGATGACCTACGCGCGCACGAGTATCGTATACTACTTTTCCTACTGATGTGCCCAATGTTCAATTTTGCAGACGCATACGCGTGAAAAGTGTCACTATACCAGACGCTAAGAAGAGCATGGGTGAAAGCAGCCGAGCGTGCGGGGAAGTATCTGAGCGTGGGGAAGTCAAACTAGTGTGCGCACATGTGCGAGCGGGTTTGTGCACGAGCGAAGCGAGTGACACAAAGGAGCCGCGCATGCACGCACACTCGTTTTACATTCCCGCACGCTCAACTCCATTCCCGCACGCTCATCTCAGCGTGTGGGAAAGTGACACTTTGCACACGCATATGCGTTCGCAAAATCGAACTTTGCGCACGTAAGTAGGAAAAAAACCGTTATTTTCTCATGGACAATTGTATGTATCATTATCTAGATGCAAAGATCCTAATCGATTGTTTATTCAAAATGAAAGTGAAAACAATTCAGATATAGAAAATATAGTTCGGAATGAAATTTTTTATTAGAAGTCATACTTGAACCGCACGAATACACACATGCATATATATAGGTGGTTCTCTGATAAATCGTGCGCGACAAAAAAAAATGTTGCCCAAACTTGAGGGATTGTTCTAGAGGTCACTACGATGTCAGCTGTAAATTTTCAGAACGATTCGATCAATTCTCTTCGAGTTATAAGGGTTCAAAGTTGGTTATTTAGGCATCTTTTGCATTTTTTGCCTATTTTCAATGATTTATAGCTCTTAAACAACACATCTTTCACTAAAAACATACTAAATGTTTTTTTTGGTAAAATTTTCTCAACTTTTTCATAAAAGTTCCCTTATAGACCTATATATATGTTATAACTGACTTGTTTGCAATTTAAACCTTAAAATGTGAAAATCCAAGATGTGATCTTCACTCCGACTACTTTTGTACGGTCAAAAGATACCTTTTCATAGTGAAAAAGTACCTGTACAAGAGCCAGAATAGCAGAGGCCTTTGTTTTTTGTTTTCATGGAACACATAGTAGTGAAAAATCCTTAGAAATAATTTAAATGACTAATAATGGCTATGACAAAGGACGTAAGATTCTTTTTTACCAACATAACCTACCAATGTAATATTTCTATATAAAAGTAGTTGAAGTGTGGATCACATCTTGGATTTTCACATTTTAAGGTTTAAATTGCAAACAAGTCAGTTATACACACACACACACACACACACACACACACACACATATATATATATATATATATATATATATATATAAGTATAAACACATTAAAGTGTTAACAATACAAAAGCAAATAAAAAACGTTATAAGAATTATTGTTTTCTTCCAATAAAAAAAATTAAACAATAAATATAAAAAAAAACGCACTGTAATTTACCTCCTGGGTGGTGTGGAAAAATATAAATTTATCAAATAACAAATACAAATTTATTATTACACAAAAAGTCGCTGGGGGCGGCGGGGGGGGGGCTCTGCGGGGGTGGCGGGGGTGGTGCGGAGGGGGCTTTCAAATTATATTCAATATACATGGAAAACGAAAGAATTTTACCTTATTTTGGCGGGGGCATTGTGGGGAAGGAGGGGTGCGGGGGGGAGGCGGACGGGAGTATACACAAAATAATTATATAATATAGGAAGATATATATATATATATATATGGGTGGTTCTCTGTCAAATCAAAGATGAACAAATTTTTTTTGGTTCAAACTCTATATATATATGTGTGTGGGTGTGTGTGTGTGTATATATATATAAAGTTTGAACCAAAAAAAATGTTTTCATCTTTGATTGTATATATATATATATATATAGGTTCTATAGGATGCCCCTGACACCCAAAGAAAATTTTAGCACGATCCCTTCACTTGGCTTTTGAGCAATTTTTACATTTTTTGCGTGTTTACAATGGTTTGTAGCTCATAAGGGATGCATTTTTAATAAAAACTACCCTGATGCTTTTAGTTACAAGTTGATATATTGTTTCTACATGTCAAAACAAATTTAGATGTATAATTTCAGCTCACTCTCTATGATAGTTTGAAAACAAGAGCCAAAACTAGATTTTAGTAATTACTTCTTTCACGATTGCTTGGGTTTCACAACTTTGTTTTGGCTCTCATTTTAAAACTATCATAGGTAGTGAGCTGGAATTTTGCATCTAAATTTGTATATATCAACTTGCTTATAAGTTAACTGATATATTTTTGAGTTTCATATAAACATTTATGAGTAAATGTACATGCTCGAGCCATGGGGTTCGATACGAACTATCTAACCAAGGCAGATATATAAAAAGTGTCATTATAGTCTGTTTCTAAACTACTTTTTCTGTGCATATAATTAGTTGTATAATTCAGTACAGTGCATATAACACCATAATTATCAAGTATATGTCGAGATATTGTCTCTCACATTAGATCTCATACGACTAATATACATTTCTTTGGTGATCCTGCACTGTACATTTTTATGAGTTTTATCAAGGTGATATTATTCCCATTGTTTTACTTTGTATTAACTTTATTAGATAACGAATATAGAGCAAGTATTTTAAACCAGTTTTTCTCTTGCTACGGTAGTGACTATACGTTTTTTTAACCTATTTATTAAGCATGGTGCCATAATAAAGTACGTAGATTTAACTTATCATCTAATGTAAGATAATAGGACTTGACAAAAAAAGTCGATATGAAGTCAAGAATTGGATTAAAGAAAGAGAAATAAATAATTCCATCCCTGGTAGCAAATACGCCATAATCTATGACCGGCCGACTAACTAGTGCCCATATTTTCTTAGCATAATATGTTGACATAATATGCCAACATTATGTTTAACCTAAAATTCACAAACTATATACCTCATGTATAAAAGTATATATACAAGCATATTGTAACCGACTAACTTATTGTTGTTAAAGTGTAAATATTATAAAAAGTGGTGTCTATGTGTTCAAAATCACCAATAATGAGGTCTGCTCAGTGATTTTCATAGCTATTTGCATCTCATCAGTATGCAAGCCAGTTACTGTCAGTGTCCAAATCTGTCATGATCATGCTAAATCCAAAATATTGAAGTTCAATGTCTGTTCTTTTGCGTAGAGACCTGTTAAATTATTTTCAAACAGACAGCGATGAAAGTTTTTACCTAACTGTTTTGATTCGGCTTTTCACTTTGAACTTTATGGCTTTAGCGTCAAAATTTACAGGTTAGTCTATACATGAAACACAAATTCATATCAGCTACAAGAATGTCAACTTAATATATTGTTTCAACATGCTAATACAAATTAATATGTAAAATTTCAGCCCTCTACGAATGATGGATTATAAGTGAGAGCAAAAACAAAATTCTTACTGATTCCGATTACTTGTTTTAAAATTTTGTTGTTGCTCTCATTTATAATTCATCATTCGTAGAGGGCTGAAATTTTACATATTAATTTGTATTAGCATGTTGAAACAATATATTAAGTTGACATTCTTGTAGCTGATATGAATTTGAGTTTCATGTACAGACTTACCTGTAAATTTTGACTCCAAAGCTATACAGTTCAAAGTGAAGATCAAGACATTTAAGTAAAAACTGTCATCGCAGTCTGTTTTGGAATAATTTAACAATGTACCTTTAAGAAAACATATCTAGATGCTTTAATACAATACCTAGATTTTATTTATATGATTTGAATGTTTCTACCAGGGATAGCTAGTTGTTTTTTAACACAACAAATATATTTAAGTCCAAATATAACCCTAAATATTAGAAACATAATATTTGCCATAATTTTTTATATATTATTCCCAGTTACCGTCACCTGGTAGCTGTAGTATATGGGCATAATATGTCACATTATCTGCCCACTCAGCATAAAATACGGCATATTATGAGCAATGGGCCCCAAATTTCTACCAGGGATATCATTAATATAATAGGTCCAGCAGTTGCATATCTATAAATAATTAGCTATTTCATATAAGTGTATAGGTTTCTATGCATAAATACTCGTGTAATGTCATAACTTGATCATATTTAATTAAATTTTAATAAAAGTAATTTGAAGTGAAAAGATCAAGTATAATCTATGATGAATATTTTCCTCGGGTGTCAATTGATCCAAGTTGAATAATTAATATGAAACAATAAAAAATGCTTACAATTATAACGTGCTATCCTGTTTTTATGTAAAAAACAGTTGCACATTAAATATCATATGAAATGACCCAGCTTGCAAAACTGGCACATAGCTTTAATCATGAATAATAGGTTTGAAATACTAAAAAGTGTATTATTCATCTTAGAAAGCTCGACCCATCTCAAACCAAGTCTAGATTTACAGGTTTTATGATAAGGAATGCAAAAAACTTTTTTTCAAATTTTTAACTGGTGGCGGCGCGTATCCAGAATTTGATTTTTAGTATTAAATCGCATGGAAACTAATCCAAAACATGCTATATAGGTGATACAAATAATTTTTTCAAATTCTACAGGAAATTTACAAAATAAATTATAATTATTAGTTTTTTCCTTAAATGCATCTCTTTTAAGTTATAAGCCATGTTAATTGGCAGTAAAAGTCAAAATTAAGAAAATCTCAATTTTTGATATTGCCATAACTTAGAACTGGGGATACTTACAGGTCTGAAAATTTGTTTGTGTTCTTTTGGGGGTATACTGGACTCGTATACCATTTTCGGCCGAGATCTAATAAATTTTTCCACGGGTTGACGTGAAATAGCCCATATATATATATATATATATATATATATATACACATATATATACACACACACAAACACACACTGTAGTAGCACGTACCAAGGAGGAAGCCGTGCGTGTGATCAATCCACCAGGATGCTTTCCAATAATGTGCGTGGCCAATCGCTACTTACTATTGGGTGAGAAACTGTTATTGGAGAGGCGCACTGTCTTCCACTCCACCTGTAAAAGTGAAGGAGAAAGAGATTGGGCCATAGCTGCCGATCAGCGCTGCTAAAGTAAAAGGTTTGAGCGCATTCGCGAGTCATCTCAGCAAGCAGTTAGTCTGCCTTATTCAACAAGTCAAAAAGTAAGTGTAAATCCTTTTAAAAAATAGTAAGTGCGATAAAAAGGTTGCTAAAAGAAGAAGAAAGAACTAGAGTAAGGCAGTGATAGAAAAAGAAGGAGCCAGTAATTTGTGTTATTTAATATTAGGAGTAAAGTTATCATATGTATGTATATGTATGCGTGCGCGCGTGTATGCATGTAAGTGTCTATTTATATATATACACCCACACACACACACACATATGATAATCATAACTTTATATTTAATATATATATATTTTTGTTTTAAACATACACGCTCTGTTTCTCACTTTGCCTTATTTTTTTGTATTGTGGCACCGTATATAAATATATATATATGCGCGCGCGCGCGCGTGTGTGTGTGTGTGTGTGTGTGTGTGCGCGGTGCCACAATACAAATATCATATATACACACACACACACACACACACACACACACACACACACACACACGTATAAGTACATATTTCTGTGAGTACCACTGAGTGAAAGAGAGGGGGGGGGGGTGACAGTGGAGAAAGTTACGTTCTTCTTCGTAATACCTTATTTTAATTATTAAATATCGTATTCTTAATTGATGTGATGCAAACTAAAATTTGTCATTTAGGTTCGTCCGGCAGAAGAATGGTTGCAATATTAGTACATCTGATACGTCTATTGTCGATTCAGATGATATTACTCATCGATCATAGTCACGCGACAAATTTACTATCCAGGCGGTCAGTAGTGCAAGTGGAGCCCTCAACACGTGTTTTACATGGCATTAATAGTTCGCCAAGCTATCACCATAGCTTTCGTGACGTAGAACCCCAAACCCAGCTTATTAGTCAAGAAGTCAACCATGAACAATGTGCTCTTTACAAAGTTATCATGAGTCAGCAACTTTATTCCGAGGTCAGAATTATTTTTTTTTTTAACTTGCATTACTTCTTTTGGAATTTCATTTCTTGCTTGATTTCTCTCATTATTTAAGTGTTTAAGTTCTCAAAAAAATTAAAAATTTTGGTTTCTACAATAGTACACTCAGTACTACACGTATACCAAAATTTGAAATCACATCACTTTAAAAAAAAATTATTGATTAAACTTAGCAATGTTTCTGCTATTGTTAAACCAAATTTTGCAATAAATTCTTCGATGCCATTGTACGTCGTACTTATTAATCGGTTGAGGTGGCAAACCACTTTTAAACCCTAAAATAAAATTCTTATAAATAATTACAAAAATAAATTATAATTGTTATATAATTTTTAGACAAATATAAGGTTATATTATCTGTATTTTTATCATGGTAAATCCAGATTAGCACATACTTACCCATAGTGACTCTCCGTATACTGTTTTGAGTATTTTGGCACTGTCCGTAGGATTCCATATGACCACATGGTTCTATTGGGCTAACATTTTAGAAGCATGCTTTGTACACTTGTACTTTTGGTATAAATGAAGGGATTATGATTTGAATGCTTAGAAAATGTTTAACAATGAAAATACTGAATTTTTGGCCATTTTCTAAGCATTCAAATCAAAATCCCTTCATTCAAACCCAAAGTATAAGTGTACAAAACATGCTTCTAAAATTTTAGCCCAATTGAACCATGTTGTCACATGGAATCCTACAGACAGTGCTAAAATAATCAAAACAGTATACGGAGAGTCACTATGGTAGGTGCGAATGTTGATTCACCATGGTAAAAATAGAGGTAATATAATGATATATTAGTATACAAATTATACAACAATTATAATTTATTTTTGTAATTATTTATAATAATTTTTTTTTCAGAGTTTAAAAGTGGTGTGTCCCCTTAAGACTAATCAGTTTGTTCTATCAGAATAACCACAAAATGATCGTTTTACATTACATTCACCTAAAAGAACAATATAAATATACATGAGCAATATTTAGATAAGAATAGCTAGGAAATATTTACCATTACTATAATTGAGACTACGGAATTAGGTAACTAACATATATTCTCAAAGTCAATATTTTTGTAATCGAGGGGCACGGTAAGGCTCCGATGGCAAGTTTTATATACTTAACCGTCGGAAGCACTGCGACCCTATTATACTTTGAATTTACACGAATATGTCTATTAAATTATTTCATCTGTTCTTAATGCTTATGTATGAGTATTCTATTTAATAGATTCTAATCTTTATAATTACGATAGCATTTTGTTAAAAAATTGCTTCTTTAGCAAAATAATTCAGATTCAAAATTAATTTGTATTGTTTCCTTCTTTAATTTTTGCCTTACCGATTCTCTTTTTTCGAGCTCAGTCAGTTAAACCTCGAAAATATTATAGATTATAAAAGGGTAAATTTACGTTTTTAAAGAATAATTTGAAGTGTAGAATTGAATTTTTGGATCATTTCACTTCAGTTTTCGCCTTGCATTCTCATAGGTTATTGGAAATACGAATAAATACGCATTTGGATGTGCTGTATACACTCAAGCTCTAGTTAAGTTTGCTTTCTGCTACTGTGCCGATTGAAATCAACAATTTTTGTTGTTGTTGTAGTTGTTTCTACAATATAAAATGCCTTAGTTAGGATTTAAGTTCTGGTGCATTAATAGTGTCGTATTTCAAGGATCGATGCTGCGGATGTTCTATAGGTGTTGCATGGGAATAAACTCTGGCAGGTTATTGGAAAAGTAACCAAGAAATTTGATCTTTCTATTGCATAAATGTGCGTTTGTCCTACCGGCAACGACTGCTGAAATAGTAGTAAGTAAAAGTTAATGTTTGAGGTTCTAAGTTTTTATTAATTGCACTTTTTGTTAGGACCCATCTAGCGGTATTTTACAAGTAACTCTCAAAATACTTATTATGTATTTTGCCATGCTCTTTTCTAATTGATTTGTTTGTACCCTGGTATAAATGTTAACCAACCGTTTAGCATCCGTTCGGTATATCGCAACGAGTTTGCTTGCTAACGGTTCAACCAACCGTTGGTTTAAAATGCTGCTAATTACGTCACGAAATAAGAAATCCCTTAGCCAACGGTTTGTCCAATCGTTGGCTTAACACACTGCAAATTCCCGTACAACATTATCGATCCGTTGGCCAACGGATCCTTGACCTTGAAATCACAAAAGTAAATTAAGTTACACATTAAGTCATATACTCGAATTTGTAAAAAAATAAAACTGAATCGTTATTAAATTAGCGTTAAAAAATTATATTTTGGAAAATTAATTTTAAGATTAATTAAAGTTGGTGAATATGAAATAAATACAAAAGAGGATAGGGTAATTTAAAAGAATCGTTCCTTGGTAAACTATTATAGTATATTGTGTGCCAAGGGCGTAAAGTGGGCTTTTTTAGGCCGAGTGTGGAGTTTGCAGTACGAGTCAAGGCGAGTTAGCCCGAGCCGAAGGCGAGGGCGTTTACGAGCCGCAGACGAGTACTGCAACCACACGAGACCAAAAAGCCCACTTAGCCCTTTGTGCACACCATATTTTTTGTAACGCAAGTACAGATTTTTGCGTTTTTTTAGATATTGAGTGCGACTGATGCAACTTTATTCAGAATCGGCGACCACACTCTTAGTAGACTAATTTTTAAATTTATATATATAAATATATATATTGTTACGAACGAGGAGGAGAACGAGTCGGAAAGCGAAAAAGAGTAGACGACGGGACTCGAACTCACGGACCCGAGGTTGCGAAGCCTGTGCTCTAACCACTGAGCTAACGTCTACGATGCATTCGGATGCGCGGCATCGTAGTACGACTCAGCTGCTCGACTCTTATCGCTGACTCGTCTCGCGGCTCGCGTTGCAGACGTTGCGTCTGTGAAAATATATATATATATATATATATATATATGAGTATATATATATATAGAAAATTTCCCGAAAAATGTTAGCGGGCAAAAAAAAAACTGAAAAACGCCCGTTGCTTCGATAAGCGGGCGTTTTTCAATTTTTGTTGCCCGCTGGCCTGAAAAAAGTTACTTTATCCCGCTCAATAAGTCAGAAAAACGCGAAAATCGTGCTTGTGTTACAAAAAACAATTTTTTTCTTAATTTCAATCAGAATTTCTATTTCTTCCGGAATCTTGATATCTTTTACTGAATACTGCTCTTGTTCAAATAATCTCTTCGCGTATTGAGAAATTAAGTGCTTTGGAGATCTCAAAAGACTAGTAATTTTTCCAAGCTCCGATTCAAAGGCAAAAACACTGATTTCATCGCATTATCCGAGACAGACCACGCATATGTATAGCACTGCACCGTCCGCTCCAGAAACTACGCATCAGTAATCAGACGTACACATACACACAAACATCCATCTGCGTGTGTATAATACTCAAACCGCGCGTACATGTTGACATAACCTCTTATTTCAAATATGAATTTCTGAAACCTTGCAAAACAGATATATTTGGCAGTTGAATATAAGACATACTTTGTTATTATTCATGATTACATGTATACGTAAATTAAAAAACTAAAAGCAATCAACATTTTAAATATTTAAAATAATCTATTGTAGTCTATTTTTTTTCAACCGTTGGTAAACCGTTGGCTGACTTTTTCTTCAGAATTTTTCCCCTGCCATTGGGAACCCGTTGGTTTATACTTTTCGTGACCGTTAGAAAACAATTAATTGACAAGCCGTTTTGGTTGAGTCATTTTCTACTAGGGTAATATTTGGAATTGATCAATATATTACTTGAATTTAAATTAGCATTATTTGTTTCAGCTCTTAATGAAGCACAATGATGTATTTGCCGTAGTATTAATAAAATAATATGATTGTAAATTTGACTTTTTTCGATTAATCTCAGTTAATTTTTATTCTGTAATTTTATTGTAAACAATATTATGTCATTATGTTACATTATGTTATTGATAAGCATGATAATACACAATCCATACAGCTCGCCAAATCTTTCTACTTTGGTTAAAAGTCTTTTATAAAGATTTTATGTTCTTTTAGCAAACTTGTTAAAGTACAAACTTATTAAAGTAGTTTAAATTTTCTCTAAAAATAAAAATGCGTGCGTCTCGGGACGCCCGGCAGAAGTGGTAACTTAAATTATTGTAAATCGAAAGTATTCTGTTTTGAACTTGGTTAACGATAAAAAATCAAATATTATTAAGGTAAACTTGTATTTTGAAAACGTCTGCTTTTACCCTCTTCGCATTATTACGCACACTTGGAGCATATTTTCGACACTGTTGGATTTAGTATTATTGGGATTTGACACCGGGGCGGAGACCATAGCTATAGATAACCAACATGGCGCCGCATGGCCAGAGATTAACACAGAGTCAAATGGAGCAGAGTTCATTTTCTGACAAAAAAATAATTTCTATGCCAAGTATTTGCGAATAATAGTAAGGTATCGACAAATGGCAACATTATACGTTGTATTCATCGCGCGTAAAGCGGGCCCAGGTGGAAAAGGTAAATGTACTAAATATGTACTTAAACGCCAGAGAATAACCTCACTTTTTTCGTAAAAAATATCTTGCTTGCAAAAAAATCACAATTTTTTACGAAATCCAACGATCTTTCTTTAATTATACTCCGTTGGTAATGTTTAAAACAATTTTGTATGCATTAAAAAGATCTTTCTTTTTTGGATTGCTGAAACTTCTGCTTGTTTACATACAAACTAAGATTTCAATTCTTGTTTTCTCTGGGCTCCCACAATTTCCCACTGCACAAAAATTGTTAACAGTAATTATTAGAACTTTTTCTACATTGTGTAAACTTCCTGACGTCCACTGCACATATATTATTAATAAAAATGACAATTTTATCTTAAATTCCTATGCTAAGCAATGCTTTCGCCTGGCCACGTTTACTTCCACTACTCGCCACGAGAGGTCGGGGCAAGTGTGTCAAATCCCAATACGTACCTAGGCCGGGGAAATAAAGAATGTCTCAGATCGCATGTGTATTGCCACCCGAGGCGAAGCCGAAGGTAGTAAACATGCGATCTGAGCATTCTTCGTTCTTGGCCGTAATGCGTACGCGATTTTACATGCCTCAGCGGTCGGAAAGTGACATTTTCCGCGCAGCGGACGGGAAATGTCACTTCCCGGCCACTGGCATGTAATTCTTTTTTTAATACTGAGGTCCTGAAAGTAGCATTTAACATAATTAACATTAACATAATTAAAGAAATGTAAACCTTTCATATACTTCATAATAAAATTAGCAGAGTATCAATATAATAATATAAATAAAAAATCTGATAAACCTACGCTGTCGGTTATTAATAAAAATATTTTGACGCTCATATGTCTTTTTGACGATCAAAATTATGAGATCCTTTCTATCTTAAGATTGTTTTTCTAATAATTTGATATGTTTGCAATTGATCTTCAGTTTTAACTAAGAATTAGGACCACTATAGAGTATCCCAGTATTTAAAAAAGCATCCAGTAGGGACGCTGATGGTTTCGTACACTAAAAGATATAGTTATAGTTACGCAGCATACTCGACACGCACGCACATAGTATAACGTAGTGGTGAGCGCATAAGAGAGTATAGTTATATACTTATTGCAGGATGCATAGAGAGGGCCCGAAGAGAGTAAAGCTATATTTAGATTTGGGCGCGGTGAGGGGGGTTGCCGAACTGAGGGCTATAAGAGCCCTATTAGTATACCTATAGATATCACTGTAACCCATTCCATTTAACGTATTCTATTTAACGCATTCCATAAGTTACAAACATTGTAGGTTCACCGTTCCATAAGAAGTTATAACTTTAAAAATGTATAATAATACGCAGTACATCAAACTCACCTAACTTTTTGACTTTAGTTAAAAGTGTTTTTTAAGATGGCAAGTATAAGTACTAGAGTACTACGGGCTGTCGGGCGCACCGCAACCTTATATTCTTTGAAATGGGGTTTTCTAACCTCTACAACATTTTCAAACATTTATATCTTATCGAAATACGCTGTTTTATCAGGCTAATCACTGTTACTTTCAAAGATATTAAAAGAACTTTTATTTTAAAAAAGTTTCATGAAAAATGACCCGTTTTCATTCTATAGCTGACCAAAATTTTGTGTTGTATTTTTCTTTTCATTTATTTTTCTTCTCCCAACTTCCATTCTTATCCTCGAAACTTCCGTGGCGCGAAAAATCAAATCGAATTAGAAATAAAATATATATTTTTATTTATTTTATTTTACTTTAAGCATCAACGCCGTTTACATAGATAATATTACATAGGTTTAGAAATCCGATGCGGTGGCGCAACGCAGCACGCGCTTTTAGAACGGTTAAATACCCAATATGGGCAGTGGATCGCAACAAGATACACAGTGTATCGTAGACTGACCCAAAGCGAAAGGTGAGAAAGGACTGAAAGTTGATAGATAAAAGAAGAGCGTGAGTCTGCTTAGGAGAGTCCGGAAGGCTAAGTAGAGCAAGAGAAGCTTGCGACGAATGGGGAGTTTTTAGGGGTTTTGAACGCGAATATCACGACGGCAACGTTCTCCGAGGTACCTGGTGCCCAGTGTGGATAGTATGAACGTCGTCTTCTAGAGTTTTATGGAAATTTGTAACATAATTAGTCGAAACTTGTTACCCGGGGGTTTTCAGGGTTTTTGAACACGATTATCACGACGGCAACTGCCTCCGAGGTACCTGATGCCCAGGGTGGACAGTATGTATACGTCGTCTCCTAGAGTTTCATGGGAATTTGTAACATAATTAGTCGAAACTCGTTACGCGGAGATTTTTGGTGTCGCTTATCACACCGTAGTTTTTGAGGTATGTGTGGATACTAGTTGTATTGTTGTGGAGATAGATTTTAGCGTGTATATCCATTTATTTTACAAATCTTATTTGACGGTTGCTTTCGAACTAATAATAAATTAATTCTCACTATTTTAACATGTTAATGATTCTCTTTTAAGTTAGTGAGGTATAATTTAATGTAATATATCTATCAAGGATAGTTTTTATTATAATTATTGATTACCCTTAAAAATTCGTAAAATCTCAAAAATAATAACTTTTTCAAAGGGTAAAAGGTAGGCAAGTATAAACCTGGTTTTTATTTATTATTAATTTTATAGTCGATACTGATATAATTAATTAAAATAATTATTTATATGTGACAAACTATGGTCAAAAAATAAATGAAATCAAATAGTAAAATGGCAGTTATGTATTTGGAATAAACTTGTCAAATTGTTCTCATTGTTTTCCTAACGTCGTTGTTAATTTATTTACTGTATTCTACACTACTATGAACATACTTGATAGATCCGTCGCTTGATAATTTTATGGTGAGGTAAACAAAAAAACAATTTTTCAATGATAATTTTTCATTTTTCAATATCTGCTCTATTATTAATGATGTTGTGTTTCACTTTTGAAAGGTGTTATAGTTTATTTAGTAATTTTATTAATGTTTATCTAATCACACAATTCGCATCAGAAACTGTCAACCGACGGGTTTATCAAGTATGTTCATAGTAGTGTAGAACACAGCAAATAATTTAACAATGACGTTAGGAAAACAATGAGAACAATTTGACAAGTATATTTCAAATACATAACTGCCATTTTACTATTTGATTTCATGTATTTTTTCACCATAGTTTGTCACTTATATAAATAATTATTTTAATGAATTATATCAGTATCGAATATAAAATTAATAATAAATAAAAACCAGGTTTATACTTGCCTACCTTTTACCTTTTGAAAAAGGTATTATTTTACAGATTTCTATTTCTATATCCCTGCTAGAAAACTTACCAGGTTGATCACCATACCATGCCTGCACTTGGAAAAAAGGAAGATCAACAAAAGTCATAAAAGTACGGAGGAGACTAGCCTCGAAAGGTTCAGCACTAACGGCCGGGGGAAATTCCCAGAGCCGCCGACCAGCACGATCTATGGAAGCGAGGGCCCAACAGCTGATGCTACTTCAAAAGGAGGGGGCGTCACCAACGAATCTACTACCTGGACGAATTGCCTAGGGTCACCACCAGTCTGCAACGAGAATCCGAATCTGCCAGTCGCACAGTCGAATCGCTTTAAGTTAGAGTTTTTCTAGACAAAGTGTAATTTTTGCGTACTATATACATATATATATATATATATATATATATGAGTCGTTTTATAAATAAACGATTTCGCGAATGAGAGAGCATTTCTATGCTCGTTCGATTATTCAAAGATCCTGCTCCGTGTAGTCATACTCGCGTTCTCAAGGCGCTAACCCGGTCAAACTACACGATATCACAATGGATATCTAGAGCCGACAAGCATGCGCAGGAGGCGAGTGGTCGCGTTGTGATATAGAGTGCATGCGCGTGGGCCCCAGTTAATAAGCGGCTGGCACTGGCAAAAATTTCCGGAATTCAACACAGAATAAGTATTAACAGTGGTTTAGAGATAATAGCTGAATGACAGTATTGGAGGGTAGTTAAGGAGCAATAATTAAGGGGCAGTAATTAAGGGGCAGTAATTGAGGAGCACAATTTCTGAATCAGCAGTGGCAAAACTTTCTTGATAATATAAAGAGACTACAGAATCTATAATACAAACTTCTAAAATCTACATAGGGAACAAAATTTATATTACGCGAAGTTGAAGAATATTGCAATAATCATTTTAAACTTTTTGAAAATCATTCAGACTTGGATTTTATGGCAATATAATGATTATTTTGTTTTAATAAAATAAATAATACGAAAAAAATACAAAAATTATATTCTATATATATATATATACTAGTGGGGCTTCGCCCCCCTGCTCGCTTCGCTCACCAACCCCCCATTTTAGATTTTTGTTTTCAAAATTTATTTTTATGATTTGTTTTTACTTTATAAACATATACACCAACACATATAATACAAATGTATACACATTAACATGTTGTTACAACATTAACAACTCATGCTTAAATTAAACATGTATTTTATTATGTCAATTATATTATTACTTTTATCCGTAAACCCTTTGATACAAATTAAACTTTTGTACTCTTTATCAGTACTATGCGCTCGCGAGTCGTCAAATATTGTTTATATTTATATTTTTTTTGAGTTGATTTCACGTTTATAAAATCATTATTTATATGTCAACTAACACACTTTTTTATGCCACTCAGTGCTATAAAAAGAATTATATATAAACTATATATTTTCTTCCTATATATTATGGATGTAAAGGAGAGTATATAGTGGACTGCGCATGCGCCAACCCTTGAGTAAAGCTAATTACCTTTCCGGTAGTTTGATAATATAATTTCTTTTAACAAATTAATAAATATATTTGTTACATCGAATAATTATTTATAAATTATTGTTGCTGAGCCGAAGTTAACGCGAATGATTCGATGATTTGACAAATTATTCCTGTAATTGTAAAATTTATTCGATGCATTATTAATTTTTTTAGTTTATAAAATTATTTGGTAGTCAAAATTGATTTATTTAGATACGTAAAAATGTATTGATATTTTTTTTAACGGCAATTACACCATTTAATTACGCGGCAAGTTTTGGCTTCGCCGCGTAAGACCGTCAAAACGTCACGACATAGGTTAAATCTAGTTATGTGTACATTCAAATTAATTTTTTATTCACTAAAAATAATCTTTGAATTTCTGAGATATTACGATTGCATTGCATATGCAAGTTAAAAATTTGCTGTTTTATTTCTTTTTGTCACAGTTCTTTTCCCGATATTTTGTCCAATGACCGGTCCGGTAAGATGTATTATACGCCAGTGGTACAGCCAGTTAACTTATTTTACCGACATCTTCTGCTACTCAGTATACTGTATGTTTGTCTCTTGTTATGTTATGACTATAATAACAGTTACATTCTTAACGCAGAGAGCATTCTGCGAGAATTATGCTACTATAGAAAATTTACACTTTAAAACATTACACATTACACTTTATACATTTTGAGTAAGTTAATAATAGCAATAATTTGTTGGGGGGGGGGGGGCAGGCGCCGGGCGCACTATGAGCCCAAATGACGAAAATTTGTTGGTCCAAATAAAATCTGCGCCTCGTATAAGTGACTTACGGCACTGATTTTTTTTTTACTCGTTGGATTGGGGCCAGAAATCTGTTGATATCTGCACATTAATTCGAACAACTCTGATTGACCAAGCCACTAATAGCTGTGTACGACCCCACGTTGAAGGTATTACAGCCTCCAAGGACGTTCGATAAAATCAAGTAGACATCCACATGTCACTTGACATAATTTTGGCATTATTGCAATTCGAACACTTGAAGGCTGTTGCTAGAAAATGCTTTTAGCATTGTAAATTTTATTTTCTCGCCTCCGCTTCGAGCATACCATCTCAAATAACCTCCAGAGGTAGGTATTTTGCTTTTATCAGCATACAGGACATTCTTCGTTCTACTGATTGATATTGATAATGTGTAATGAAGGTCAATAGAATAACCTACTGTCAACGATTATCAATATTTTTAATCCTGGCACAGATCTGATTTCTCCCCAGTTTTGGTCGAAAACGAATCATTAACCTGCATATCCGAAGTTTTTCTCTAATGAAGTTGTAAATTCGCATCCAATATTCACTACATTATTCCTAGTAACTTATACCGATAATTCATAGATCTGAAGTTCAGCTACTATTTTGTCCAATAATTTAACACTCATTGTGTCCAAAAACTGTCATAACCTCAAATACAACTATATTTTCTGTTTTAAAACGTAAACTTTCGTAGCATGAAGTAATATTATTAATCTTTATCAGGAAATAAATACTGAAGGAGCTGCAAATACATCCTAAGCAATCAACTTATTTCCCATTTGGTCGAAAAAATTGCCATAACCTCAAAACAGAAAATTTACAGATTACAATCGAACGTTGTAATATCCTCTGACATATTAATGATTTACAAAAGTACATTGAGCATACATCATTTTGCTTAAGCATTTAAAAAATCCCTCTCTATCTCTCTATCTCTCTATCTCTCTCTCTCTATCTCGCTATCTCTCTCTCTATCTCTCTCTCTCTCTCTCTCTCTCTCTCTCTCCCTCTCCTCCCTCCCTCTCCCTCTCCCTCTCCCACTCCCTCTCCCTCCCTCTCCGTCTCGCTCTCCCTCTCCCTCTCTCTCTCTCTCTTCCTCTCTCTCTCTCTCTCATGCTTTACATTGTTATATTTGTTAATTCCTCTTGCTCCCTTGCGCTGGATCGCTTGTTCTAGCTGGTTCTCTCTCTCTCTCTCTCTCTCTCTCTCTCTCTTCGTCTCTATCTGAAAGCTTATGTCCTGTTCACAGATTGCCTTCTGCATTATGTGCCTGAATACCATTTTGTCTTTACTTACTTAAATAAAGATTCCGTTTTTAGTCTAGATACCCATATAATCGCAGAATAAATTATAAACTCATTGTCCTTAGAAATATTATATTTCAATATTTGAGTATTAATTTAAGAATTGAGTGAAAGAACTCAGAGTGAGTTCAGCCAAAAGGAAAGGGATGAGTGAGTGAAGGGTTTATTATAAATAAAATATACGATTTCGCGGTACACAAAAATCACTTGCTTTGGCGTAAAAACCCTCACGGATTAGAGGGAAAAGCCTCAGCAAGTTTATGCTTTATTAATAAAGGAAGAAACTGAAATTCTACAAATCAAAGACAAGAAAAGCGACTCTAGAGAAGAAACAAATAACCTTAAAGAAAGGACGCACGCAAACGCAAAGACGCGAGGTACCTTATCGCACGCAGAGAGCTCTCTTACCGCAAGAAACCACAATGGGAAAGCCGCCGCTGAAGAGGGCGATGATCTAGCCTCGCCGTAGTCCGCCGCTGCTTCCGTCCTGGTCTCAGAGGTCTGGAAGCCGGGCCTGGGGAGCGAGATGATGGTCTACGCCGTGCACCAAGCGCGCCCCGACGTCTCGGGGAGCCAGACGCTTGGCACGAGGGCAACAAGAGGTGTTGCCGCTGCTCGCTCGCCCCGAAGGAGTCACGTAAAACACGTGGACACCTTCGCCAACACAACTTAATCCTATCGCCTCGAGGCACACTCACACACGCGCACAAATACACACACGCGTACGACGCGATCGCTAATATTCCGCTATACAAGAAAACACGGCGCAGAACGAGGTGAACAATGATAATTCTGAAAAGAACTAATCACTGAGACACCATACAATAGAAATGACGAAAAACGTAAGGTAGCCAAACGTGCGAACCGCTAGGCAGTCCTGACAGGAATGAACGCGCGCGGGCCCTTCGTGCGCTCGCAAGCAGGGCCGGCGGCGCGCAACTCGACGCATGCGCGCGCGTGCTCTCAACGTCGCAACGGAGAGCGCGCAGCGGCGCGAAATTCAAAAGGCCTAAATCTGCTTACACTACTTAATTAAAAGAACTGAACATGCCTGAACAATATTTTATAGAATTAATAATAATGTCCACCGTGGCGCTGTTGAGTCCACACATACAGTGCCATAACACCATTACTCATAGTTAATCATAAAATTTAATTCTATCGCGTTTAACCATTTTTACATCTGACTGCAAACAGAAAGCATTGTATAAACATTAATGCAATCACTCACGTAGTATGATTCTGTCTTTGGAGTTCAGTAAATATCACTGTACATCTTCTTATCACTTTTCCTTTTTTCCAAGCAAGTGATGTTTGGATTGATAATAATGTTAGCGAATGATATATTACACAACCTAATTTGACGTTTTAGAACATTTTAAAACGGTTGAGTATGTTTTTTTGAAATATTTCCTTTTTTTTGAATGCAGATTTTTACGCTCTTCCGGAAAAAACATACATTGTTTTGGTGTTTCCTGAGGAGCGTTGTCGGCGTTGTCTTTTAACGAGCTTATACTTTAGGATTCGGACCTAAGCATTTGATCGAGATTGAATACATAAAAGGAGTCTTGCTGAATGCTTTCTTTACTGTACGCGGGCTGATGGTTTTTTTGATTATTGGATCATGTGCATACTTGGCTGTGATGTTTCCTGGTTGCCTCTCTCAAAGAAGCCATTGCGGGCATATGAATGGTTTTTGCCTTATATCGGATCTTCCCCCCGGTTTTTAAATAATTTTGAACCAGGGGGCCTAAAATTGCGCCGCCCCGCCCTGCCCCGCCGCCCCCCCCGGGCCGCGCCGATGGGAGTTCAGCAAGTCGAACCAGGTGCGAAGTCATTAGATAAAATCATTGATGCTGAATCTCATGTCACCCAGATCTGTGTGCCCGCGGATGGATAGCAACTCCATTGAGTAGTTAGTAAATACTGTGGCTATTGTTTGACAACGTCGGGGCGGTAGACCAGTCATACTGGGCCAAGGTTAATTTTGACTTTTTATCCAACGGTTAAATTTGTTTGGCAATCTAAATGAATCGAGAAAAGTTCAGTACCATTATAATCAAGTTTCTAAAATACCGCTTAGCATTGAATAATCTAGCTACGAGCGAATAAAGAAGTCTTGTTAGAGCAATTATAAGTTAAACTATCAAACCTTTAACATATCTTTTCATCTAATTTTGCCCTAATAATTTATCACAAATAAGCGAATATACCTTACCTGGTGGTGGTCGTAGGAAGAACTATTTCGCAACTTAGGGACAATCAATTCGCTTGCTAAATTACCCGAGCGAAATTGTCGGTTTTTGATTTAACATTTCGGTAACAGCGCGGGCGCTATCGCATAGCTTGATAAGAGAGCGACCGTCGAGATAAATCATATAGTTAATGGTTACGACCCTAACTGCATAAGCCTTTCGCGGCCGATCACTCTAATACAAAACCGTTGCAAGATTCTTCCCTGACAGGCGGCATCATCCTACTTGCGGACGGACGAGTTTCAATGACTGGGCAAGACGAATTGATGTATTTAAAAAAAATGAATTAACCATACGTCTTGCGTAGTTCCTGCGGGGTAGATCGAGATTCGTGTATAGTTATAGTAAACTGAGTATTGAATTATAATTGAAATTGATAGATCAGGTAAGCAAAATAATTTTACTGTAATAAGTTGTTGTTTGATTAACCTCCGGGACAACTATTTTGTTGACGTTAATAAAAGGGATAGCGATTAGGATTCGACGAGTTTTCGGCTTTTTCCGTCTTTTAACGTTTTCTCATGAAAAGTGTGGGTGTGATGCGCCAACGATACGCCCGACTGTTCCTTAGAAGTTTGTGTGTTAGAAGGTCCTGTTCCGATATATGACCTTTTGGAAAGTTTCGCCTCTAAGGTTAGTAGGACAAGCTGTCTGTGAGCAAGGTTGGGCTCTGCTCTTATAGAATATAATCCACTAAAATTCACTATCGATTTTCATGTAGTGTCACAGTTACCTTTACGGTA